>CM042139.1:127087344-127092344 GCA_023376005.1 Doryteuthis pealeii
ACAGTTTTTAGTGCCCCCCCCAATCTCTATCTAGTAAGTTGTACGAGTGCCTCAAATAGTTCTATTATGTATTCACTCAAGCTAGATATGACACAAGGTCAATTTTTAAGTGGAGTTTAAAAAGTTTCAGTTCAGATTTTACCTTTTCCTAGACTGGTTGCCATAAGATGGTTAAAGATCCGAACCTGCCTTACTATTTATTCATATTTGGAGGGGATGAATTTTTGGATACATGCTTTCCTAAATGTATTTGCTTTATGTGAAATGCAAGCAGCCTCGACCCGGATTCGAAGTCGCATCACCGTCTCCATTTCCTACGACAGTAACCATTACACCAGGGTACCTCAAATAGTTCTATTAAGAGGGAAACTATTTCATATTCAAATATTAAAGCAGTTTGTAATCGTGTAATGAAGTAACCGCCTACACAGCGACTCGAAAACAAGGGTCAAGTAAGAAGATTCCCGTGTTACATGCGAGAGTTAGGGATTTTTAAAAGAACCAATCAGTTAGTAACTTATACTAGCGCTAATACCCTCGGAAAAGGTATGCATTCAACTATTCTCCTTCCAACTATCGGTAAATATTAGAGTAGGCTGGCATATTTAACCTTGTTTAGGTAGCCAATGTAGGAGAAGGAAAACAGATTTTGAACCTGTTAAAAATTGACATTGTTTGACATTTTTCTCGTATGGATGGGTTGATAAATACATACCACAACAACTAGAGTGGAACTGGAAGTAATGGCAACTGTAGAATTATTTACCCTCCCAAGATCTCTAGAACTGGAGCATCACCATCAGATTTAGTTTAGTTTCATACCCATGGCACTCACCCTTGTGTACGTGTCTATGTGTGGGTATATATATATATATATATATATATATATATATATATATATATATATATATATATATATCAGTGTGTGTGTGTGTGTGTTTGGCGGTCTTCCCCACTCTGCTTTAGATACAGTACGCGAATTCTAAGACCTGTTACTAAAGCGTACCTACAATTTTATAATCTTCAAAATACGCAACAGCATACAAGCCATAATAGTCATAAAGGAGTCTGGAAAATGTGTCATACGAGACTTATCAGATAATCGGATGTGTTAATACTTTTGTTTTTTGTGATATTGCCTTACAAAATCTTATATGAATATTGAAAATTGCAAAAATGTCTGAATTTTGTCTGTCAAATGATGATTCAATAAAAACTACTATCCTTGTATGAAGTATAAAAAAACAACTTTTATTCAATTTACTTCAGTGTTATTTATAATAACAGATATTTTTCTTCAGCTTTCGCTTCACGATGACAATAAACGTTATAACCTTTATTTCAAAGAAAACCATGATAGATTTTGTAGATAGTAATGGAATAATAAAAAAAAATTAACGTGACATAACTAATATAGAATAAAAAATATAAAATATAGAAAGATGAAATATAATATGAAATAATAAATTCAAGCCAAAACGTCTATAATGATATCCAGGTTGTTGCAACGCGTCCATCAATACGCTTGTTCCTATATCTTCCGCCCGTTATCATCACACAATAAACACACACTGGTTAAAAATGAGACCGTCCAAATTGTTCAAGATGCAAACATTTAAAACCAAACTACCTGGTGTCGTTTAATCGTAGATTTCTTATTTGCCCAATTTTTATTTTTATTTTACCCAATTCTAAAAATTAATTATTTCAAATGGTCTTGCGTCGCTTAAATGCCCAACGTAAACTAAAAGTGATTTTTTAAAAAGTTACACGTTTATTTGTAATATTGAAATTGTGAATTACGGAAGATATTTGGGTAAGTTTGATCTTACGTTGTCCCGGCCTCCAGCCCTAATGTACGCTATGTTTTAGCGAGCCAGCGTCAGGCTAATTTCCGGCCCAACGTCGATATTTTCCGAGTCGTATTTTTGTAACTTTTTGTCGGTAAATTAATGTAGTAGATATTATAAACGCCTACCCCAAGATTCTCATAGGCAAATCAATTTAAATATTTTACAACACCCCTTTTATGAAAGAGTGAGAGAGGGTTAAATCAGATTGTTATACTGTTTACATATTGAACTATTGGGCAATAGCTATTAAGTAAACATATCAAATGTTGTAAAAAATAAAATATATCATGCTGTGGTATATACACATGTCCTGCTAGTTAATTCAATATTATGTTAACTTAACGGTCTGGTATGACAAAGGAATTGAAAATAAAGCTGAAATAAACTATATAAATGATATTTTATTGTAATAAGTACAGGGTGGTTCATGAAATATGGAAACATTTAAAACCTTTATAAATTTTTTGTTTTTTGATTTTATTTTCATATTGTTTTTCAGATATAAGTAACCTAAGGAAATTAAAAAGTTCAAGTTACAATGGGAAAATAACAAATTAATCTAATAGAAAATTACTATTCAACTGAGAGGTTTATAATTTCAACAAAAATTAATTCAGGAAATTCAGAATTCAAACAATTAAAGTAATTAAAACTGCTTTCAACAACAATGTTATTTTCAATTCATATCCAAATTTGTGATACAATTTATTTACCGAATACATTGTACAAAAAAGGGCTTTATGAATTTTTCGTGGGTCCTTGCTAGGGAGACAATTCTAACTTAATGGACCTATCCGTGACACATGTAACAGGTCAACATACAAAAGAGACACCAAATACCTTCCGATAATCAGACCTGTGACAGAATTGGACCTTTCTCATTTCTTATGAGAAAAAGGAAAAGTCTTCTACCTACCTCATAAAAAAATCAGATGTCCAATATCACGGGTAATTGATGGGATTTAAATTTTTGTGATTGTTTTCAATCATAGCCTGAAGCTAACCCAGAAATTCGGAAGTGCTTTTCTCATCAGAATAATCAAAGTGGTGTATCCGATCTGCCGTAGGTTCGTAATCAACATTGGAGTCATCGAACTCTTTTTGAATCCTCTGCACTGTTCTCAGATTGACACTCAGACGCTGTGAAATCCTCGTAATATAGTTTCCGGAAATAATGCCAAGCAGTCCACCGTGCAGTTTCCAAATTTTCAGAGGACTGAATTGTGTCATTGTTGTTTTTTTTCCCTCACATACAGTGATCAACTGATTCTAGTTTACTGCACAATATATACAACCTGAAAAAAAACGAAGCTTATGCGCGAAATTAATAATTGATAATTGAAACGCACTTTGTATAATAATCGATTTGAGAATGAAAGATCTCACGATATTATTATTAATTGACAATGTGTATGTTATTCACAACAGTATTACGTGGTGGTATTCTATTGAAGCCTGGGTGACCGCAAGTCTCTTGTCTCTAGAACTCTTCTAAGTATTTATTTTATTTTATATTGCTGTGATCCGGATGGTCGCGAGTCTTTCTCAGATTTCCAGATCCCCACAACTTTGAGGTATCATCAAAGAGCCCCAACTACGATTGGTATCACCGCCGTCTTCATGCACTACATCCTTTCCAGCTCTCATGCACAATATAGATGTTTGTCTCTTTTCGCTTCCTTTTACTTCTACTCTCATGTTTCCACTGAATCGACACAATCCATTAGATGACAAATTCTTATCTTCTTATTAATCATCATTAGGTCTAGTTACGTGGCTGCGATTTGGCTTTCTGTTTGTATCTTATAATTGCATTATTCACTATCCATTTAAATCTGTTTAAAATCGCTTTTATGTTGTACAATTTTTGAAATGTTACAATCACATATATACAAATACTTGATTTATTTACATACACACACATACCACCACAAATACACATATAGGGATACACATGAATGTATACCTGCGTTTCACCCCGCATGTGTGCATGTATATATATATATATATGTGCTTCCTTAAAAAAATAAAATATACTTTTTATTGTTTATGTATAATTTCTTCACGTATTTTTTTCGTTTTTTCGTTTCATTCAAATTTTTTCCGAAAATCTGAGAAACACATCTATAAAGAAATAATCGATTTCTTTTATCGCAGCATAATTTATTTTTCAAATCCCTTCGGAATCGAAAATCTTTAACGTAATCCATCCAGCAGCAAAAAATATCCCTGTATGTAGAAATAAGGATTATGTTTATGATAAATGATTATAACGTATATATAATGGAGATTCTGTATTTAGCTTCACTGCATTTACCGATCACGTCATACTACAGTCGGGAATTAAGTAAGTTTATCAACGACTATTTAATTTATAGTCAAGATCATTAATTCATAGAATAAAAGGACAACAGTGGTTTGTATATGTTGTACCGGCCGTTCCTACAGTGGAGAACATGCACCGGTTCTCACTATAAATAGTGAGACACCGAGTGGAAAGGAGCACTGTTCTCGTTAACGACAAGCTAGTCGTACATGTACCATTAATTGTAAATACACTTGTCTTATTTTACCCCATCTAGACTTGACTTCTTTTTACTGTTGGGACTAACATCACAACAGTATATATTCAAAATGTACATGAATTTTGCAATATCTGACGGTTCACCGTGTTTTTTAAAATAAGTTTTAATAAATACATGCCCGGTATTATTGATTTATATATAGTTTTTTTTTATATATATTAAAATGTATCTAACGTATAGGGTTTTACGAAAAAATTATTTACGAACAAGAAATGGTCATATAACCTTCTTACACAATACATTTTGAATAAATTTTGTGTTTATTTAACTCTATCCGTTTTGAGTTTATGCATGTCCGTGTTTCATTAAATTGTTTTGTTTATTGTCTGTCATAAAACAAGCACACATTATTTCATTTGATGCTACCCCATCCACAAGAAACACCTTAAATATTTGAATTAATTTCAATTTAACTGTTAGAAACTTGGTTTTATTAGAAAAGAAAACATGTTTATTTGAATTTTGACATCAAAACTATTTTTACATCTATTATTAAAAACTGTTTACTTTTTTGCGAAATCGAGATAAAAACTTTAACTATGTATATATTTCTTACCCTAAA
>CM042139.1:127094844-127112344 GCA_023376005.1 Doryteuthis pealeii
ATATATATATATATATATATATATATATATATATATATATCATGAAGACCCTCACCCACCGCCTTCTAGAAACCCATATGATAAAAAGAGTTTAATGCTTGAAAGTGCAAAAAGAAACAAAATAAAAAAGAGAAGAAAAGAAATCGCTAGCAATGTTATAGCATTCTGAAGGGTAAGCAGTTATTTCCAAAGTTCTTTGACCAGCAGATCTTACAGATAAAAATGTCTTATTTATTTCCCGAACATCAGATAAAAGAGAATTATTGAAAAAACAGAATGTGGGAATGCTTTAACCCTTTCTCACTCGTACCTCAAAAGATGTATTTTTATTAGTGATACCAGCTAATAAAATAGTTGCTATAACACTCGATGATAAAATAGGAGACCATGAACATTTCTCATATAGATTTATCTGCTTTGTTTATCTTATTTTAGGTTATTTTGAAGAATCATTGGTTTTATAACGTCTTACAGAGACAACATCTGTTATTGGCAATCTATCCCATTACATTGCAATGTAGAGACAAAAGGGGATGATGGTGGTTCAATTTCAATAATTGTGTGTGTGTGTGTGTGTGTGTTTGTGTGGGTGTGGGTGTGTGTGTGTTTGTTTGTTTTTCATTACAAATTCATCAGTCAATTCCTGGAACAATGTCATCATCTAAGATTATATGAAATAAAGGTAAAGTATAATTTATCAAAAATATCACTTTCTTTTGGAGAAATATTAAAAGGTTAGATAACTCCCTCAATCATTCTCATAGTTTTGCACCATAGATGTAAAAAATGATTTAGTATAATAAATTTGATTATACAAATTCTATAAGAATATATGGACAATTTAAAGTGTATAATGCTCAGAAGTTTAAATACTTAATCTGCACGTCATTACGTTTACTTTTGCATTGTTCTATTCCCGTTGATAATTTTCAAATCCAACCCCCCTTGCCTCATATCAGAGGGAAATCGTTAGTATACATCGCTTAATAAAGTTGAAACAATCTGTACGATATTCTACACACCGAGTAATTCTTTGCGAAATTCACTTGTCATTATTATCTACTATAATTATCGAATATTATGCGATATGCGCATTGTAATTGCCTTCAAGCAATATATATATATATATTACAATATAGGTACAAGTGATAACCTACTATAGTCACTTGTACCTATATTGTAATAAATTTGCTCTATTAACGTATTGAGCACGTTTTATTTGTTATATCGCTGTCTTACCTTTCTGAATTTTGCATTAACTAACCATCGTGACCATATTCACCGGTAAGTCACCTTTTCCATTATACATATATATATATATTTTCCCCAACCCTTCCACACGTGCCATTTTTTATAATCAGTTCAACAGGTTTGTATTAAGAGTTTTCCCTAACAAACTGATTTCTTAGCAAAGTTTATATATATATATATATATATATATATATATATATATATATATATATATATATATATATATATATATGTTATGGGGAATGAATAAAGAAACGATTTGGAAACAAATAGCACTTTTTATTATATAAGTAGATGGTAGGGGTGTTCCGTTTATTTTGTTGGTTTGGTTTAGTTTATTTGTTTAATCGCATATCAACTTTTTATGGGTTATTTAATGCTGAAATATTCTGTCTCTATATTTCCTTTGTTTTATTGATTCTTTACAAGATTTCACCTGTTTTATCTGTCTCGACGCATTTGTTTGTACACAGTTAAATGATATCAAGTATTCATGCATGATACTAATAATTTGCATACATATATATATCAGGTATACCAATCTAATCTTATTATAATGGAGATTGTGTGTTTTTCTGTCTGTAACTACTCAAGTCAAAATTTCCTTTGTTATCTATGTCACATTTCTCCATGATTTGATTTTATCTAAACCTCAATTATTAATAAAGTTTACTTTACATTATTAATACTGTTGGACTTTACTGTGTGAGCGGGAAGGTTAATTTGCATATTTATATTAAAAATGTTATTTTAATAGATATACTTAGTAAGCCCTATTATTTACCTATAGGTGGGGGAGAATAATTGGATGCATACCTTTCTCAAGTGTATTACCACAATGGGAAATGCAAACAGTCTATTGTCTATTTCCTAAGAGAATAACCATTGCACCACGCGCCTCGATATATATATATATATATATATATATATATATATATATATATATATATACAGACACCGTGTTTTGACATTTCCCCTCTCTTCAGTGTGGCTAGACACAACAACTACCTCTGACCAGGAGTTAAACACGACTGACCTTTCGTCCGCTCGATTCGGCCACTTGACACCTGCCGTAAAGGGGTTGTGTTTAAACTATTAAATACATGCGTTTGTTTATATATTTTACGATCACCAGAGAGATCCAGCCTGTAAACAGACGATCATTGCTTTATGCTGGCAGTGAAAATTAATTTAAGTCACCCCTAGAGAGGTCTACCGGGTTTGGGACCATATATATATATATATATATATATATATATATATATATATATATAGTTTAAGAAAATACTAAATGGGAATAAGACCATACAGTTAGTCACGATTTCAGTGACTAAACGAACCTTGATAGAGTAATCTTTCGACGTCATTTAATCCAGTACGTTAGCCAGAAATAAATAGGCGTCAGCGTTTGTCCGAACGCGTCGAGAGAAAAGTTCATTTAAAAATGTCATAAATAAGTGTCCATTAATTCTTGCGTCACAAAAACCAAATGTTCAATACGCAAGTAAAAGTATAGTGGTCGGTATAAACCAAACAGCATCCATCACTTTTCCCTAGCGCTTGACCAAAGAGATTATTTTGGCGTCTGAAGTGGAGCACCACACCTTCCACCAGTTACTTTATAATCTTACTGCACAAATCCCTGTGCTAATCATACGCTGAGTTAGTGGGAGCCAACAGGGGGGACTTTATTATAAATGTGATAGTGAAATAGTATTTCTGAATAACTCCTTAATAGCTGAATAGCTTCTTTTTATCTATCGCAAGATTGCAGAGACGGTGGTAAACAACATTTCAGAAGAATTGAGTATAGCTCTAGATATTAAACCTAGAAGACTGCGTGTCGGAATATGTAGCCTATTGTCGATCAACACAATTGAGTAATATGAGCAAAAATACGAAATATAGTATTAGTGATGAGGGAATCCGAGCAATTATAAACATTATCATTTACGACTAAAAAATTGTTTTTGCAGTTACTTTGCTAGCTTCATATTTTATCATCATGGCAGATACAACCAGCTAATTTGTTCGTGGAATTCTAAAAAGGTCAAATGACGCCAGCGTAAACAAAAAAGAAAAGAAAAAGGAACAGACAAATATGATTGTAGTTGGAATTTGCACATTGGGGAATAACCGGGCTTCTAATCACATTACTTGACGCTCGAGAGAAAGGTGAACATTTGTAAACAGGTTTAACAGCAGCGTAAATTAAAAAAAAACGTACCAAATAAACAGTTTTTTTAAACTATCCTCTTTTCATTTTATCTTTAACGCGTAGAGGTACGTATGAGTGGAGAGAGAAGTTTAAAAGGGGTCAGACAAGTGAATAAGTAACATGATGCCCTAGAATCTCCACAAACAAATCACAGATTTTTCTTTAGATTTCCCATAGTTTGCTCTTCTCAGCCACCAAAGGTCTGATGACAGATCTGTTTACCTGGAGTACTGTTTAATTTGCCACCATTTTGAATAACAGATATTTTTACGAGATTCAAATGAGTTTTGCTATAAACCAATCCAAAACAATGCTGAGTAATACCTTTATTGAAAACAATTATCATGTTTGTTTTTATTTTGCTTTTAAAAGAGAATTCGTTTTAGTTATTGGAGGACATAAGATTTCACAAGCTAGATATTTTTGGCACCCTGCTTACCAATGAGGTGCCTGGTGCAGCCAAAGTCCCTCATAATAAACGTCAAGTGTTTCTCTAAAAAAAACGTCACAATTATTATCACGTTCACTTTCGGACTAATATCAATGGATAATGTAGTTCTTTATCCAAGCCATTCGACACTGATAGGATGTGACACAATGTTGCAAGAATTGGACATCCAGTGAGGATCGGACTCGCAATTCAGTAGGAATGGATCAGTGAGGCTAGTTTACTAACCATTATAGCACGATGAGATGCCCTACTCATGAAAAATTTATGGACCATTTCATTTCTTCCACAAATAAATTGTACCACTAATGTTTTCCTACATAGCTTTGGCTTGAATTCGGGAAAACTGATATGAACGATTAATTAAACAAAGAAAGCAACCAATTTTCTTGAGTGTGATAATCTTACATAGATTTTTGTAAATACATTTTATAAACTGTCTAATGCTTTTATATGCAGTCTGTATCCATGTATACAAGATTTTGCATGAATACACACTTATACTTTTCTGGCTGGTTTATATTAGTACGTATTGTTCAATCCTATTTATACTGATATAAACCTTAAAGGGTATTATATCATTATTGCTTTGCGATTTTCATATCATGTTTTGTCTATTAATTCACCCACCCATTTGTCATGAGTATAACTTTACAGAAATCATTTTTCAATTCATGTATTGATTTTATAGAACTGCTATATCTCTGTATGCATGATTTTGAATGAATACACACTTACATTCTGTCGCTAGTTTTTTCGTTTAACATTGATTCTAATAAAAAGTGTGCTATATTGTTCTATCCTATTTATACTGACATAAACTTGTCTGGGGATTATACCATCATTCATTTGCCATTTAAAATTTAACTTTATCTCTATGAATTAACCAATTTCTCCCTCTTTTCTCTATTTTCCATTCTATGCCATCAACCGCATTTTATTAGATTAATAATTACTGAATTTTCAATCATATATTTGATTTTAATTTCGAAACATATTTGTCTGGTTGATTTTCTCTTTGTCTCTTGTATCTTGACCTTGCAATCAATACTTCCGGACAAAAGACGTTAAACTGGGTGTATGCTTCATTTATTAATTCCTTTTATCAGTTTTTAAAGAAGCCGTATAATATTATTTGCGAAAATCCTCTTTGTTATCGTTAGATAATTATATCTATTATGACTGCAGGCAAGTTTGTTAAAGATTTACTATCAGAGTACAACACTATTTATTATGGATTGGTATATTTTAAAAATTTCATCTCAGTGGCTTCCCTCTTTGTCAATGAAAGAATATTTAAACAATGAACTATTATTTGCTGGAAGAAATACTGACTTAATCCTAGTTGTCTCTTGAGAAATTGTTGTCTTTCGTATTTAGGCATTAGTATCTCGCATTAAAGTTAAAGAAAACGGCACCGATAACATTTGAGGTTTCTATTTACCTCTTGTGTGAATAAATAATAATAATAATAATAATAATAATAATAATAATAATAATAATAATCTGGGTTTTCGAGATAAAGACGGATCACACTATCCCAGCCAGGAGACCAGACCTAGTGCCGATTAACAAAAAAAGAAGAGAACGTGTCAACTGGTGGACTTTGCGGTCCCAGCAGATCACAGGGTGAAGCTGAAGGAAGATAAAAATATGGATAAATAACTGGACTTTTCCAGTGAATTGAAAAAGCTGTGTAACATGAGACTGAAAGTGATAACGATTGTAGTTGGTGCACTTGGAAAGGTCCCAATAAACTTGGAAAAATACTGGAGGATCTAGTTATCAGAGGAAGAATTGAAACCATCCAGACTACTGCACTGCTGCAATCGGCTAGAATAAATGCTGAAGAATTCTGGAGATCTGGGTAGATTTCCTGTCATTCAGCATCCAGTGAACCACCGTCTCGGACGGCTGTGAAAAACTTGAAAGGGATAATAATAATAATAATAATAATAATAATAATAATAATAATAATAATCTAGAAATCAGAGGAAGAATTGAGACGATCCAGACTACTGCACTGCTGCAATCGGCTAGAATACTCAGAAGAGTCCTGGAGACCTGAGGAAACTTGTTGTCACTCATTCCAGTGAAATACCATCAGTTAACAGTGGTTTGAAAAACTCTATAATAATGATAATTGTACAAACCATAGAAATATACAGCCATGACATTAGAATAGAATGTGGCATCGAAAAGCTTGCCAGGGTTGTGATGAAAAAGAGGGAAAAAGATAAGGGAATAGAACTACCGTATCTGGAAAGGACATTTGAAGCAAAAGATAATTACAAGTACTTGGAAATATTGGGACTAGACGCAATCAAACAAACATGGATGAAAGAAAACGTAAGACAGGGGTAACTCAGAATACAATAAAACTAATAGAAATACAGCAGAATAGGCATCTGGTCAGTCTTTCTTGAAGATATTCGGGAACCTTCTTAGACTGGACAAGGGAGGAATTCTTTCAGATGGACGCAAGGATATATATATATATATATATTATATATATATATATATATATATATATATATATATGTGTGTGTGTGTGTGTGTGTGTTTTTATGTTGAAGTTGGGCGTTATTATGAAGCATTTAAAACAATATCAAAAAAATAAATGAAGGAACTCGATGTTGTAGAGTACAGGATTCACTTTTTTTTTTTTTTTTATTAATTATCATAAATTTTCGGGATCGTTAGATTCCCTTCCTCAGATGTATGTCACTCCTGTTGAACGGATCCTTTGTCTTTGTTGTTATTGAAAGCGGCCGCGTCTGTAAAATATTTGTAATAACGGAGTATTCCGATATCAGCGTTTAGTCCCCTCACGTGAGATCGTAGTTTTAAAATCCATTTGGTTTCCGCTTGTTTTCGAGAGTTTGTTGTTGGAAATGCATGATCTCTTATGATGCATTTGAGGTGTGTAAGGTTGTGTAGTGCGGTGTTAAAGTGAAGTGCTATCGTGCTATGGGGTGATTTGAGTTTATTGTGGATTTGTGGTTATTCAATCTTAGTCTAAAAGGTGTAGATGTTTCTCCCACATATCCGCTATTTATGCATTGTGTACAGTATATTTAATATACAATATTAGGGCTATCGCATGTTAGATGTGGTGGATTTCATTGTTATGTTCGTGTAGGGTATTTTTATTTCGGTTTCAGTGTGTATATGGCTGCTAATTTGGCATCTAGGCTTGTTGCATCTTTTGTTACCTTTCTGTACGGTGTTATGTAGATGTTTTCCAGATGCAGTAAGGATGTTGCGTAGGTTGGGTGGTTGTTTTTTTGCGTTGATTGGGGGGTTGATCATGGACTTTGTTGTGGGGTCGGTTTGTAGGGTTTTATATTGTTCGGTGGGTAGCTTGATTTGTATGTGTATGTGTCGACCGTGGTGAAATACCATGGGGATTCGGTCATTAGTTTGGTGTGGTTTATATTTGAGTAGTTCCTGTCTATTTAGAGATGATGCTTTGTCGAACGCTTTTTTATTAATTTTATGGGGTAATCACTATTTAGGAATTTGCTTGCTAGGTTGGCTGTGTGTTGCATGTATTCTTGTTGGTCTTCACATATGCGTCTTAATCTTATGCATGCACTATAGATTATAGATTTTTTTAGTTCATGGGGGTGGTTGCTGTTGTTGTTTAGAAATGTGTGGTTATTAGTTGGTTTGTGGTAAAGAGTGGTGTTTATGGTATTATTTCTTAATTTTGTGGTTACATCTAGGAAAGGGATCGAGCTGGTGGAATGTTCTATCAAGAACTTTATGGATTGGTGGTAGCTGTTGAAGTGTGTATGGAAATCTAGGAGGCTGTTGAGGCCATGTGTCCATATAAGGAACATGTCATCTATATATCTATAGTAATAGGTTGGGGTTAGAGGGTAGTCTTTGAGTAGTTTTGTTTCTAGTGTGTGCATGAATATGTCTGCATAGCTCGGTGCCATCTTCGTAGCCATCGACGTGCCCCTGGTTTGTAGGTAGTGTTTTTTCTTGAATTAAAAATTATTATGTGTTAGAATGAAGCGGATTATGTGGCATATGTCGTTGATTTTGTCTGTGGGGAGTTTGTTGTGTGTGATGAATTTCTACATGCCTGAATCCCTTCGTTATGTAGTATGTTGGTGTATAGGATGCAGCATCCATTGTTGCCAGAATGGTTCCCTCGGGGAGTGTACCTATCTTTTGTATTTCATTTAAGAAGTGCGTGGTGTCTTTGATGTGTGTGGGGATTGTGTGTCGTAGGGGATTGAGGATGTTGTCTATGTATCCTGATATGGATTCGGTTAGTGTCCGGTTGGCTGCTATTATGGGTCTTCCTGGGCTATAATATGTAGGGCTTTTGTGAGGTGTTTGATGTCGTGTATGTTATTGGGGGTGGTTTGGTTGGTTGAACGTTGTGCTATGAGTTTGGGGAGTTTGTGTATTTTGGGTCGCGTGTAGAATATAGCGGTTGTAGGGTTTGGTGGTATGAGGGCCTTTGTCCTGATTTGCGTGGGTGGACTAAGATTTTTCAAGAGGTTTATCAATTCTTGTTTGTATTCGTTGGTGGGGTCTGTTAGGAGTGGTTTTTATTGGTGTTTATTGTCTAGTTGTGCTTCTGCTTCCTCCCTATATATATATTTGTGTCCATAATAGTGGTACTGCCTCCCTTATCGTAAGGAATTATAGTTATGTTTTTGTTGTTTTTTAGTGTGGTTATGGCTATTCTGTCGTTTTTGGATAGTTTTTTTGGGTGTCAATATGTCCATTGTTGTGGAGAAAGTTATCTAAGTGTTGTCGTGCTTGTGTGATATATTGGTCAATGTATTGATTCCTACCTTTTGGTGGTGTCCACGTGATGTTTCCTTTGTTGGGGCTGCTTGTCTTGTACGGGTTTTTGGTTACGTTTTTGGTAGGTTTGGTTGTATTTTTGTTTGCGAAGTATTCTTCTAGTCTTATTCTGCGTAAGTATCTTTCCATATCGTAGCAGATGTCTATGGGGTTTAGTTTGTTGGTCGGGCAGTATGAAAGGACTTTTTCTAGTATGCCGGTTTCGTTTTTGTTGAGGGTATGGCTTGATAAGTTCATGATGGTGTTGTCCGTGTTGTGGTTGGCTTCGGTTTTTTTATGTCCGGTTGGGACTTTGTTTTCCTTTGTGGCTGTATATTTGGGTATACGTTTTAGGATGTGGTCTTCTATTAATTTGTTCAATTTTTTTTTTTTTTTGTGGAGGATTTTTTTTTTTAAATTGTGAGTGGTATGTTCTCATGAGGGTTCGGAGTGTATTATCAGCTATGGCTTTGGGTAGTGTGTAGTGTATAGTGTCGTTAAGTTTGTGGTATATTTTTGGCATTTTTTTTTGTTTGGCATATGCGTTGTTTATGGCTAGGTTCCTCAGAGTGGTTCCCGTCCTGTTGTATATTTGTTGGGCATTTTTCTGGTAATGGGTGTTGTTGCTGTGTTGGAAATTATTTTTCGGTCTCAGGCCTTTAGGAATGATCTGGAATCTTTTACAGGCGCTGAGGAAGATGATGTCCGTACGTGTTGTGCCAGTTTTTTTAAATCCGTTTCAGGCGTCTTCTGTCGCGGAGTTGTGTATTTCCCCAGGTTGGAATGGTATTCATGTTGTAGTTTAGGGGTCTCCGTATGCTTCTCTCGGTATATATTTATATGTCTTTTTTACGTTGAAGTTGGGCGTTATTATGAATATATATATATATATATATATATATATATATATATATGGAGATAATATGGGCGCTACATATATAAGTATAATGCTCAATATCATTGATAAAGCATTTATACTTTGGTTAATATAGCGTATAAATGGTGACAAGAGCACCTGGCTGCTGACAGTTTCTCACCTATGCAATCTTCAGACCAAAACCTTGGTATGAAGATCGCATAGGCGAGAAACTGTCAGTATTTATGCGCTCTTTACTAAAGGTCCATGTTACATTGAATATACACACACACACACACATATACATATATATATATATATATATTATATATATATATATATATATATATATATATATATATATATATATATATATATATATATATATATGTATATATACATACATATATATATATATATATATATATATATATATATATATACATATATATATATATATATATACATATATATATATATATAATATAATATATATATATATATATATATATATATATATATATATATATATATATATATCGGAGGAAACATTTGTATCTCAGACAATGATGAGAAACTTTTCAAAGGAAAGTGATATAGAAGTAACATTTCGGCTCAATAAATCTAGGAAAAATAAATTTCACAAGTATCGAGCCGTGAAAATGCTTTATTGGATTATTTATTCTATTTTAAGTTGATTATTAAAATTTATTATTAACGACAAAAATAAAAACTGCTTCGTATTGAAACCAGAAATGCATGATTTAAAAAAAAAATATTTCCTTTCCATTAATAATGCTTTGTGAAAAAACTTTCCTTGATTCAATTAACAGAACACTTTCCTCCGAATTATCGGGAGAGATGGACAACGCCCAAGTCGAATTTACAATGCAAAACTGATTATCTTTTCATCAGTCAAAAAAGAACTTGAGTTTGTTAAACATTTTAGAGAATCAATTATGTTCTTTAAGTTCATTTTTTCTTCTTCGTAATCTTAGTCTTATTTTCAATAATTTATTCATTAGCTTTTATTATGGTTTCATTTACACATTTCTTTTTAGGATTTCAGATTTAATATTCTTTAAATAAATAACGAGTGACCGTTTTATGTGAGCCGTTTTCTTTGTACTTCTAGAATTGTCCTATGCATACAGCATTTCAATATGCGATCAATGCAATACCGATTGTATTTGATTACCAAATATCAATAAACCGCTTTTTGATTCTGAATAGAATAAAAAACTCGATATTTCCAGAAATATCAAAATAAAGATCTAAAATGCCTTCATTAAATGCCCAGCTACGACATAAATATCAAGTATTTTTTTCGTATCAGTCTGTTCTTGCAGGTGCTATGTCTTACATTGGCTATCAGTACAGAAGGAGTAATACGGGGTAACTGACTTAGGATTCCAGTTGAGGCCGATGCGTTTATCATCTACTGATCTTTTTTAAACAAGTCTGGATTCCTACTCTATGACCCATCACCAGATAACATGTAAGAAAACACATTTCGTTATCATGCCATTACAATTAGTAAAGAAAAATGTTAGAGAATGGTATTTTGCCAGAAAACTCTCCCATGATTATCTTATCAATGATGAGAAGATTATAAAATAATTGCTAAAACTACTGACACAAATTAGTTAAGATTTTGACCGCCATGTGCGAATATAACTGATTTTCTAAAACCAGAATGTGCGACGATGGGTGAATTCCTAGTGTCATGCTGATTAAAATATATTAATCCAACCACAGGAGCAGTGTACGACACAAGGTAAAACTTTAGACAGAGTTCAATAGGTTTGTATCAGAGTTGTCCTTCTCCTACCTTGGTTCCTATACCAAGGTTCAGTCTGTCCTACAATTTACCCATAGCTAGAGAGAGAACAGTTGGATTCGTACCCTTCGAAAGGCTATTAGCGCAATGTGAAGTGCGAACAGCCTCTCCCATGATTTGAACGTTCGTCGTTTCCATCTCATACAACGATAAACATTACACCACGGCACTGGGCGATTGAAATATATACTGGAATTTCATTCTCTGTTCCATTTGAAAGTTTATACTTCACACCCAGTGAGAAACAAACAAAGTACAGTTAATTTGAATTCAGAGTGTTCCTTCTCATAGACCGGTTGTCATACTAAGGTTAAAGATCCCAGTTAACTCTACTATTTACCCATAGGTTGAGGAATAGTTGGATTTATACATTTTCCAAGAGTAGTAACTTTATGTGAAATGCAACCAGCCTCGTTTCAAATCTGAACACATGTCGCCATGTCCATTTCCTACGACAATAAGTATTATGCAATCGGCACCTCTTGTTTAAACTTATAAGCCAATATTTGACGGTGGTTTCTTGTTTACGTAACGTTCATCTTGCCGAAAATTATTAAAATATGGTTTCACTAAGGATCAGTGGGCCTTTCATAACCAAGACGAAATTGAAAAGTACTTAAAAAGCGTGCTACCCCTCTTTTCTAAAGTCCTCTTCTTGTTTTGTTTAGTTTGTTAAATCTCAGATTTTTATGGTGCTCTGTTAATTTATTGCTTTAAACACATATACACATACATACACATAAGGAGGCGCTAGTCATGTAACGATTATTTTCATATGAAATAGATTTGGTTACCCGAATTCAAAGGCTGAGGCTGTTTGCCTTTCACATAGCGCTTATAAGATTAGGAAAAGAATCTAAATATTCCACCTCCAGCTATGGATGAATAGTATAGTGGACTAGGTTCTTTAACCTTAGTTAGGTAACCAGTCTAAAAGAAGGAAAACTCTAATATCGAACACCTTAAATTCTGTTTAAGAAATTGATCTTGTGTTTCATCCTATTCGTGTGGTGGTCTTTCTAAATATGTATATACACATACAGACACACAGATAGACACAGAAACACACAGATAGTTACACACATAGACACGCAGAAATTTCCACACACAGAGATCTACACACACCGATAGGCATACAGAGACACACATACATGTACAAAACACAAACACAAAAAAAGACACACAGACAGAGGCAGATAGACAGATAACCATACAGACAGCGATTGTTACCATTAAAAATAATCGCACGAAAGCAACTCTAGATAAACAGGCAAACAGGGGCAACAGCGTGAATTCGGATATAGGACGTTCACTGACCTTCCAATACTCCTAGATAATTACACATGATTTAATTAATGTTTGAATCATTTTAATGAAGTGATCATTAAAAATTACTAGTTTAGATTATATTCTTAAATCCATGAAATGTAACGTTCTTTCCGCTTTGATCAAACAAAAATATGGCGTTTATATTATTATGTCTAATTACTCCCAGCTATATAATTTGCGTCTATTCTAAATCTTACACTTAGCCTTTTCGCTGCACAAATTATAAGCATCCACACTTTGTATCCAATTATAAGAAAGAATGCATAATAAAGAAAATATGGCAATCCCTGTGATCTGTGTTGCGTCAAATGCAGTTATTTTCTTAAGTGCGTTTCCTAAAAATTATTCTTGGAAGTGAAGATGAAACATTAGGCTGAATGCTATGCAGAATGTTTAATCCAAACATTGATATTTAGAAATAATTATTTATAAAAGTCTGTAATTCAAAGCTATGCGGATTTAGGTGACGTTTTCACCTATTTAAATAGAAAGCCATAAATACCTATATTGTTCTCATTCTTACTCCCACATCTCTCCCCATATCTCTCTCTCTCTCTCTCTCTCTCTCTCTCTCTCTATCCCTATCTCTATCTCTATCTCTCTATCTATATCTCTCTCGCCCCTTTTCTGTGTGTATGTTGTATGTGGGTGGATAATTGTGTGGTGCACGTCAGAATATATGATTTTTTGACCTTGAATCAATTAAATACCCCAATTTTGTTAACTCAACATTGTTTCGCACTTTGATCAGAATCCTTTCTCATTTGATTATATGAAACACCACTTAAATAATCCCCTCAATACGAAGCATACATATAAATATATAATAATTCAACCTACTTAAGCCACGACACAATTTAAGAATTATCCAATTTTTCTATTTAAAATATCATCAATTCACAGAACAGTTCTCCTTATTAGATAATTATCTAAATAATTTGCAAAAACAGGACGTTTACTTTATTTTATAACACACACACACACACACACACACACACACACACACATATATATATATATATATATATATATATATATATATATATATATATATATATATATATATATATATATATAATCTACATGCATGCAGAAACTCTTGATTATACAGATTATATTTCTGGGGCAAAAATAAATACAGTAAATATAAAAACCTGTAAAATATTCGTGTCCATATATCTTTACTAAATTATTTCTAAATATGTGCAAATAATATTTTTATTATTCCATAGTGCGCTCTTATACAAACGATAATGTGAAGGGTGATTTAAGTACATATGCACCAAATTTCCATTATTGCATAATGTGCTATTATAAAAAGGGTGATGTGAACGATTTTTAACATACTTATATATCCTCTTTCTATTATTGTATAGTGGGCTATTATACAAACGATGTTGGGAATATATATATATATATATATATATATATATATATATATATATATATATGGAGAATATGTGCTTAATTGAAGTCATACCTAATTTTGAAAACTAATTAGATAATAATTAATGAATTTAGGCGGGCATATGTTCAAATGTATGGCTAAACAAATCGAGAAAATGTCAATCCCTGAATGTACATTTTGACCTATTATGTCTCATCAGCAAGGTTATATACATGGGAGACTGCTCCGTGTGTCAGCTAAAAGCCATATCAAATAAACACTTTGTTTATTTACTTACTCTCATATATATATATATATATATATATATATATATATATATATACACTATTTCTATTATTGAATAGTGTGCTATTATAGAAATGATGATTTGAAAAAGTTAGAAGTACTTAGCGCATGTTTGGTATTGTTTTAATGAGAGGAATATACATAAATATTTAGCAACTTCTCCGAACGATAAGGCCAATTTCTTATGCGGAGTTTACCAGGTTTGAATTCAGAGTTTTCCGTCTTGTAGACTAGTTGCCTAACCAAGTTTCAATAGTCCAGCCTGTCGAACTATTTACCCCTAGCTGAATTAGGAATAGTGTCTTAAAGGCATTAGCACTGTGAAATGCAAATGCTCTCATCAAGGATTTCAATTTCAAACGACGAAAATCATTACACAACGCACCTCCATGAGACTAAAATAACCAAAATGAGTTTTCAAGATCACAATCGTCTTTTCAACAACTTTCATGTAAATGATTCAATCTATTTGAACCCTGAAAACAGTAGAGGTAAATAGCTTATATACACCCATAGCTTATTTAGATTTTATATGGGTGAGCACTTTGTCGGTGCTAGAGTTTGAAACCGTCTCCGAATAAATGTCACATGTCAATTTTTAAAACGTAGTAGGAAGCCTTCATTTCCAGGCCTCCAAGTAGGCTTGTTTCTCACCAAGTAGGGGGTTCAAGGGGAGTAGGCACCGGCCCTGGATGAGTGAACTCAACTTCAGACTGACCATCCAAGAAGTCGAGGAATTCAAAACGATTGCCAGACTGAAATGTCTTCATCTAGAACACTGACGTTTGCACGCAATATATATATTTGCCAAACCCTGACGTGGGTAGGTTACGACACAATTTAAATTTCGTAAACTTTTCACCCATATTTAACCATCATTTAATTCATGGGACGAGGGTGTTTAAAACACGTGGAGTTTGGCCATACCTACATAATAGTGTAGCATAGAATATACGCGATTATTTTTTCAACTTCAGGTGTGTCTATATGTATGTGTCCACAGGATAACGTCGCTTGAGAGGTATTCCTTTCTTCAGCAGCAATGACCAGTATGTCTTATTTTTCTTATCCGGATAGCATGTGTGGGAAAGATTCTAGTGTTCATACAGCCGCTCTTTTGTTGGCTCCAGCCTTAAGGATGTGTTCAAGACATCCCGCGGCATCATTCTAGCTTTTTTCTACAGGTGGCACAGCCATATATTACTACTGTCATGCTCGAAAACCTCTTAACTACTCATCCCAAGTGTCTTCACATTTGTAAATGGTTGAAAAATCTGTATGAAGGATTTCTGTCAAGAACTGTCTTTAATAAAGCATCATTCTCAATAATCGGATGAATCACTCTGTTTCTAATATGTGAAAGATGCTAGGTATGGTTTCAGGATGCATGTTTTGTCGTGTAGGTGCAGTTGACACATCATCTCCCCGGTGATAAAGGAGTTCTGTTACCAGGTAAGCATTAGCCAGATGATAGACTAAATAAGAAATCAATAGCTTGCAAAATTATTGTTATCAAATAATGCGTGATGGCATAGTGAGGTTAAAGAGTGGTTAGATGGTATGCCTCAGAAACCCTAACTTCTGCGGTAACATCAAGGTCATTTTCAGCGGGCGCATGTCGGATTATTATGTATGAATAAGAAAGGGTTGGGCAGATGAGGTTTAATTAAACTCAAGAAAATACTACATGAATTTTTAACATTTCCTTTTCAATTCATAGGCTACTCATTCAAAGCTCATCCAAGGAAAGAAGGAGAGTACTCCTGAAGTAGTGGCTAAAATGCTAGAATGCGACATCGTATTAAGCTATTTGATCTAAGTACATTTTAATACACAGGCGAAAAGTAATCATTAATTTCGAAGTATTCTACTTTTGCATAATTACTTCAGATCATTTTATTTACGCTATAAGTAAACTATTTAAAGTGTGTCATCATTCTTTTTTGTTTACTTTTCAAATAGAGGTTCAATGTTATCGTAGAAAACACGGTATACTAGACAAAGATAATTATCTCTTATTCCATATGAATAAAGAGACAACCTGATGAATCAACATATTAGTAAACTTCTCTATATACATATATACACACAAACACACATACATACAATGTGCTTCCTAACGTGGTGCTGGGTGTGCCATCATGGTGTAAAGGTAAAAGGCTCAATACCGGCAGCCCTGTGTCACACCCTGCTCGTGGCGAACGGGTTAGATATATACCAAACCAGTTGTCACCCTTAAGCATTTATTTCAGTCTTAATTATTTCATACTTGCATTTCGCTAGACAGAAGGGATCTTCACAACTCTTTCCTAACACCTCTCTCCATCGGCCATTGCTCTTGGTAGGCTCTGCACAGTATGCAATATTTGTGCTAAGCTGATCAATATGGATTTTTACAGTCCGACCCACAGAAGTCGTCCTTACTTCTTCAGCAGTGTTCAGCATCGCTTGTTCGTTTTAACGAGATGATTTGGGTGATAGCTGCCATGTAGCCATACAGCTGCTTTTTTGTGGGGTATTGCTTCCAGAATATGTTCAAGAAAGCACGCAAAATCTTTGTGTAGTTCCCCTCTATCTTTTTCTCTACGCGATTCAAGTGGCTATATAGATACAGCTGGAGAGAATTTCCTATCTTATCAGTGATATCAGATTTACATATGATTATAATCTGTCTATAGCAGTCCATACCTTTCTTATGTGTATATTGACATCGGTTTCTGTAGATGTGATATTACTAACTACATAGATGAACAGGTCTACTAATTTCAGGAGCTTTCCTTCTCTCGTGAAGATGTCTGCAGCTTGTTTAAAACGTATGAGGATGGGCAATGTTTCTTGCTGTATTTTCTTGATATGCAGTAAAATTCGGCTTTTTCATGTATATTTGTGAGAAATGCTAGATCATATGCGTAGTCCGCATCTTTAATAGTTTCTGCAGGATATCACTTGGTTCTTGCATTTTTTTTAGCCTGAAGCTTTTATTTATTTTATTAGATCTAATGACGTTCGTAGTACGTAGTCTAGGTAAATTATGAATACAAATGGTGCTAATC
>CM042139.1:127117344-127124002 GCA_023376005.1 Doryteuthis pealeii
AGGAATCACAAACGAAAAGGGGATACACTCCTTCGCTATCTAGCTGATACCGTTAATAGACCACTCCGCTGTCTTAGTTTATTTACAAGTAATCTTAAGGGATAAAATAGTGTGCAAAAAACCTATTACGTCTTTGTTCACTTCGTATTGAATGCATAACACTTTTGATAGTGTTGGGAAGTTCTCAATCCGATCAAGTGTTTTGATGTTAAAATGAGAAAAAATAAAACCAACAGCGATCGTTTATTATTTGATATTATCAACAAATATCTATATACTTGAATCATCTAATTCTTAATGCTATGTACGCAGATATATTTTAACAAAAAATAACAAGTGGGAATATCTTAAAATAATGTTCAATAATCTTCGATTAAGCATAGTGTTTTTTAATGTTTTTCAAGCCATTGTTTTCCTTCGGCAATGTGGGGCTCATTATCTAAAGCTGACGTAGACCCCGGCGAGATTTCTCATTAAAATAAAATAAAAAATAATTTTCTTGTTCAAATCCCATTTTTCATTAAAACTGACAATAGATATTTTTTAAAGCTTAATATGAGCTGAGGCAGAACATTTTAAAAGCGATGATAACTTTAGATAGATCGGTGGCAAATTTATTCTGACAAATAATTGCCAATAAAAGAATAAATAAAAGTACAATCCAATTGATTGGACCCTTTACACATATATAATCTGGTAACACGAAGCCTGTAAAGAATGCATAATACATAAATCAAAGATTTTTCTGATAACGTCACGTTGAAATGTTAACATTTTCCTTCGGCGAACATAAGGTTTCATTATCTAATGTTGACGTAGACCCCAGCGAAATTAATAATAATTAAATCCTATATTTCTCGAGATATATTTTTATTCTTGAATTTTAAAATACACCACAGGTTAAATACGTAATTGAATTTTTAGAAAATATCGAGAATAATTTTATCAATTTTAATTGACTTTTTGTTGTTTTTGTTTGGTTCTTAAAATAGGTCAAACCATTTTTCCCGAAACATTTTTGAAATTACTTATACATTCCTGATACCCACAATTTGCTTGAATCGAATTGAGGGTTTCACTTTCTGTACATATGAACACTTTGTATTGCATTTAACTCCAAGTGTAAAGTAATTTCAATGGTCGAACTCAACCGAAAGAATAGTCTATTGCGGATCATAACTTATTATCGAGGGCCTTAAAACTGCCAATAATGGAAAAAACTCGACTAATTTGCGTATATTTACAAAAGAAAATACTCTCAATTCGCTTGAATTGAGTCAAAAGTTTCATTTTTAAACATGTTATATCAGTTGCGCTTTTTGTAATTGGCGGTTTAATGTATTTGACACTAAGAGAAAATTCGCAATAGACTATTTTTAATTTCGCTTAAAAATTGAGCTTGTTTTCCTCCATGCCTAACGTTTAAGTTAGAAAATTATCTGTAAAACTGAAAATGTTATGATGTTTTATTTCTTGAAATATTTTCATTGAAATAACTATTTTTCTGATTCAAATGGATGTATAGGAAGAAGAGTGAATGGATCAATGCAGTTTCGCCAAAAATACTGTGGTGATATATTGATAAAACACTTTAGTTATTTCAGATAATGATTACATAACAAAGGAACTAACATGAAATAACTGTTTATCCCCTCTAAGTCTACAGACAGTTTAATGTAACATAAAATGTACGGAAAGATCGATGTAGTTCAATCTCTGAGAGCTTCCACTGGATATGCAAACATGCTATCATATTATTGTAGAGGTCATTCGCGTTGATTCCTGATTGCAATGGATGATAGTTTCGATGCTTTGCCAAAAGTTCTCGATCAAATTCTTACCGGAAATTGGTCTGGCAAACACAAGCACTTTAAGGTTATTTTCTGTGTAGTTTCTGACTTGTCTGGCAATCATTTCAGGATGTTATGCTCAAAAAACCCGGCCGATACAAATAATCTACATCGTTTGGCAGTTTAAATGTATACGTTATTTATAGAGAAAATGTACAATCCATATATATATATATATATGTGATTGCCACCTCTCATTCAAAATATATATATAAATAATAATAATATATATATATATATATATATAGATATATCACAGACACATTCCTGCACATGCAACAATACACAGTAGCACCTCATCCAACAACTTCGAATTCAGTGTTTTCGTTATTTTCTATCCTTAATTCATTGACTATTTTAAACCGCTCACAGCAGATTTCCCTCTAATACAATCCCACCCTAAGCCTCCGGAGCGGCTCTCATGTTTCATTACTTACAATGAAAAATAACTATATATGTAATATATAGTAAACTTTGCAATATTCCATCATACAAGTAAAAATACCAAGGCAATTTGGTACAGCGTGGGGAAATTGGTAGGCAAAGAGTAATATTTAACTCCGATCAGCAGACCATATATTTTAAGTTGATTTCGCAATTTCTTAATATGAAGAAAGTTTCCAGACACGAGATCTCATATTGTTTAACAAATTGGTCTGTACTCGTATATGTAATAGAAACGGAATGCTTTTTTGTCAGTCGACATCCTATTAAAACATAGAACACAAGAAAAGAAGGAAGAGAAAATTAACGAACGAAAGAATATAGATAAAGAAAGAATGAATGTCATTATTTACTATTAAGAAATAAAATACAAAATATTAATAAATTAATAAGACCATGTTCTTACCTTAGAATATACACTTCTGGCCAAGATATAAACATATTGTCAGCTGGCTGTAGAATATGCCTTTACTTCTTTGAAGAGAGGTAGACACCTCCAATTGGCAACCTGTTGACTGGGTGGGGGCCCATGATGATTAAGATGGAATCCTGGTAGAGCAGTCCATGGCTTAAAACATCCACTTTGCGCCCTTACTTAGCAAAAGCTGAACACGTTAATCCCTAGCACCTATATAATTGTCTCGATCCTATGGCTCTTATGGTAGACCCCCAACCCTTTTTCTCATAGATGTGCTAAAAGAACAATGGCTAATGGTCTTAGTACCCGGGTATGAAATAAACTGCATTTAAATGGTAATTCCAAGCAGATCTCTACGAGTTAAAGTATCTCTCATCGCCTTACTCCCAGGTCCACTTGACACGAGTAGACCTGAAGATTTCCATCTCTGAGGTTAAAACAATGAAAAGATTTTTAAAAGTGGTTTAAAAAGATTGATTTTGAACAAAATGGAATACCCACAAGTATGAACAAAACAAAATATATGCATAAAAAACCCAAATGACATGCCCGTAAAATCATATCTCCATATAAAAAGAAACAAAAATTTAATATCATCTATCATCACATCATTTCGTGCAGCAGCACGGATTATCCAGACAATCTCCGCCAGCCTTCCGTTATCATTCAATTCACCTGCAGCCAGCATTCTTACATGCTGGGTCAATGTAGTCCTTGCTGCCCCCCCCCCACACACTGCTATATCCATGTGTTGCGTCCACAGAGAAAAACATCGCTATGAATCGTCCTTTTTCTCCAGCAGTCCGCATTGTCTATCCGTCTCACTCTCGTGTCTGTTTTCACGAATGTCAGGCTGCACGCACATGCTTGTGCGTCCCATCTACTTACTCTCAAGCGCCTCTCGAGGTGGTGCAGTATACAGCATACTGAGTATGACAATTATTTTCAGTATTTAGCATAGCCTAATGAAACATATTTACATTTAAGACTAAACGCTAAATGGTAAAATATTATTAATTCAAAAAAATATAGAACTCCATTAAAAATTACGAAAACCATCTCAAACAATTCTAATTAAACTAATAATTTGAAAGTATGTTTACACTTGTTGTTATCACTTTTTTCCTAACCGGTTTACTCTTTAACTTACCATAGTCTTATTTCACAGCACCTACGCAAAAATCTTAACCGTTACAGAATCAAGCCTAAAACGACAGAGAGAAATTTATGTTCCGAACTCAGTCATAATTAAGAACACTACTTATAACACATTTTTTAAATAATATCGATTTAAGCATATGCTAATGAAGTCAAAACCTCCTATATGTGACAAAGATTTTTAAATACACATTACTGCTGCTTAACAATGTTGGTTAAAATTATTTAAACATATAATTCTTAACCTCACATAAACTTATGATTTCATCTCCCACTTATACTTATTCCTTATATTTCTCTCATTATTTTCCTTCATTTGATAACATTATTCATGTTTAAATATATAATATATAAATAATATATATATAATATATATATATATATTAATATATATAAGAGAAGAGAACGAATCAGAGAGAGAAGAATGGTTTGGTGTTTGCTTTGAAGCTATCAAAATGCCCAGCAAACCAATACTATACACAATTTTTCTTCAAGATATTATAAAAAACATAATATATATATATATATATATATATATATAAATATATATATATATTATATATAAATATATATATATAATTGCTCTCTATACGTAAAACGATAGATAGTCAGCAGTGATGATTTTTTCCTACATCTGGCATATATCAAAAAACTTTTGTGTTTCCAGTTTAATAGCAAGCTAGCCTGCTGCGAGCTATGAACCACACTGATATGATAAAATTTCTATTGCGGTGCAGAATTTTGTTTAAGTTAGCGACTTGATGTCGATGCTTCGTCTATTTTCTCAAACTCTTTAATCTAGCGAAACATGTCTTACGCCATCTTCCGATGATGCTAGATTTCCCAAGCACTCAAGTTTAATATTGAGGCGTTTCAAATGCCTTCACATTTTTCTTTATAGCGTTAAATGTGATTTGTCAATAGAAAATAATATATATATATAATATATAATATATATATTTATTATTATTTTTAAGACAAGTTATTTTCTATGTCCACATTTAATCCATAGCTAACTACCATGTTCCATTCCATATTGAATCAAGAAGTGTATGTAAAGTGTGTCTGGATAAGAACAATGTACACAGAAGAATGCTTCAGTACCAAGACGATTTTTAAAAAGACAATCCAGACAATCCAAAAAAAAATACTTAAAAAGATACTTTCAAAAAAAAATCTCACATTTACTTAAAACAATACAAAATTACATCAAGCTGAAGACTCAAAATAATCAATAGCATTATTGTTTATGGTGTTATAAAAGCGTTTTGGCTATGTCTAGAATAGAAAAATGAACAGCCACTGGCGCCAAAACATCAAAATTTCAAAACAAAACAAAAAATGCAAACAACAGTGAACCTCACTCAGCCTTCAGCACCTGGATCCACACAAAAATTTAAGAGTACAAACTTATTAAAAGCCTAATTTCTTCAAACCAAAAAAAAAAACCTCATAAATCAACATTTGTATTTTCTTTTAATAATTTCAACAAAACGAAATTACCAACACTTGCTAAGATCCTTTATTCTTTAAAAAATAACAATGTTTTTAAACCGAATAAATATTCTAACAATTAATCCTTTAAACTGATATATATATTATATATAAATATATATTATATATATAATATATAAATATTATAATATATATAATCTTCAATTATGTCACAGAACAAAATTCATAACAATATATATTTATCTAGCATTTCGGCTCAGTAGAATGTGACACAAAGTACACCAAGTATGAGCATCCAACGAAATCCAACGCCCATCAATAAAAATGATCCACGCAGACTACCATATACATCCCAATGACCATATTTCTTTTTAGTGAATGACATCAAGAGATCAAATCGCTTTCATAGAATTATCGCCGAATAGCTTGCTAAATATTACACCACGATGCAATGCCTAACAATAATCATTGTATAGAAATATTTCATCGTTTGAACCTTTCTATATTTTAATTGACAGTAAATATTAATATAGATACGTTCGTTGAATTGAATACAAAGAAACAGTTTCGATAGTTTTGTAACTTGTCAATTCCAGGCTTATTATATCCCTTGTCATGCACGGGTACCTTCCGTTAAAATATCCAATTATTTAAAACAATTCATCTTCGACTTGTCATTTTCTTCCTTTGTTCTTTTCGATCAAAAAATAATTATCAATCATGTATTACTCCAAAATATAAAAGAAAAAATGTTTTGAATTTAATCTAACGCCTCCAAACTAGAATCAGCCATACATCATTTAATGAAAACCAAACAAAATTCCCAATCATAACAGTACTGTGATCACCGTCTCATTCTTTCTAAGCCTTACATACTAACCATTTTTATCGACATAATTTCGGTTATTTCTATATGTAAACAAATGTCAAATCTTTTTTTTTAAATACTTCTGACCAAATATATTTAGAAGTTATTCCTCTGTTCTGCCTCTATTTGAAAACTTCTATGTCAAACAGAGTTCATAACAAGGTATTAACCAATGGATTTTGCAAATAGATATTCATTTTGACAAAATT
Source organism: Doryteuthis pealeii (assembly GCA_023376005.1). Lineage (NCBI taxonomy): Eukaryota > Metazoa > Mollusca > Cephalopoda > Myopsida > Loliginidae > Doryteuthis > Doryteuthis pealeii. The sequence continues at coordinate 127,123,747 of CM042139.1, forward strand.
CCTGATGAAATCAAAATCAACAATAGCGTACAAAAGTTATATTTACATTAGATGATTTCAGAAAAAAGCATAAGACGCATTTTGAAACTGTCTGATGAAGTTACATAACATTGCTCAGAAATGTTTGCACATAACCATCTAACTAACAAACATTTAAGTAAAATTTCTAACCAAAATTTTATTGAAGAAAGAAAACAATCCCCCTCTATGCTTAAACAATTATTCCCAAGAGTAAGCTCCTAATCTCTCTCTTTTT
>CM042139.1:127124102-127186602 GCA_023376005.1 Doryteuthis pealeii
TGTATAGAAAATTATCTGTAAAACTGAAAATGTTATGATGTTTTAATTTCTTGAAATATTTTTCATTGAAATAACTATTTTTCTGATTCAAATGGATGTATAGGAAGAAGATGAATGGATCAATGCAGTTTTCGCCAAAAATACTGTGGTCATATATTCTTGATAAACACTTTAAGTTATTTCAGATAATGATTACATAACAAAGGAACTGAACATGAAATAACTGTTTATCCCCTCTTAAGTTACAGGACAGTTAATTAACATAAAATGTACGGAAAGATCGATGTTAGTTCAATCTCTGAGGCCCACTGGGATATGCAAACATGCTTATCATAATTTATTGTTAGAGGTCATTCGCGTTGGATTCCTGATTGCAATGGATATAGTTCGATGCTTTGCCAAAAGTCTCGATCAAATTCTTACCGGAAATTGGTCTGGCAAAACACAAGCACTTTAAGGTTATTTTCTGTGTAGTTCTGACTTGTCTGGCATCTTTCAGGATGTTAATGCTCAAACCCACGGCCGATACAAATAATCTACATTCGTTTGGCAGTTTAAATGTATACGTATTTATAAGAGAAATGTACAATCCATATATATAATATATATATATATGTGTGATTGCCACCTCGCATTCAAATATATATATATATAATATATATATATAATATATATATACATAATTATATATATATATTATATATATCACAGACACATTCCTGCACATGCAACAAATACACAGAGCACCTCATCCAACAACTTCGAATTCAGTGTTTTCGTTATTTTTCTAATCCTTAATTCATTGACTTATTTTAAACCGCTCACAGCGATTTCCCTCTAATACAATCCCACCCTAAAGCCTCCGGGCGGCTCTCGCAGTTTCATTTACTTACAATGAAAAATAACTATATATGTAATATATAGTAAACTTTGCAATATTCCATCATACAAGTAAAAAGTACCAAGGCAATTTGGTTACAGCCGTGGGGAAATTTGGTAGGCAAAGAGTTTAATTTTAACTCGATCAGCAGACCCATATATTTGAAGTTTGCTATTCGCCAATTTCTAATATGAAGAAAAGTGTTTCCAGACACGAGATCTCATATTGCTTTAACAAATTTGCGGTCTGTACTCGTATATTTTATAGAAACGGGAATGCTTTTTGTCAGTCAGACATCCGTATTAAAACATAGGGAACACAAGAAAAGAAGGAAGAGAAAAGAACGAACGAAAGAAATAGTATAAAGAAAGAATTGCATGTCATTATTTACTATTAAGAAATAAAAATTACAAAATATAATTAAATTAATATGACCAGTTCTTACCTTAGAAATAACACTGCTGCCAAATATAAACATTATTGTCAGCTGGGGCTGTAGAATATGCCTACTTTTTCTTGAAGAGAGGTAAGACACCTCCAATTGGCAACCTGGGACTGTGGTGGGGGCCCATTGATGGATAAGGATGGAATCCTGGTGACTGAGCAGTCCATGGCTTAAAACATTCCACTTTGGCCCTACTTAGGCAAGAAGGGCTGAAACACGTAATTCCCTAGCACCTAATAATTGTCTCGATCCTATGGCTCTTATGGTAGACCCAACCCTTTTCTCATAGATTGCTAAAAGACAATGGCTAATGGTCTTAGTATCCTGGGTATGAAGATAAACTGCATTTAATGGTGAAGTTCAATGCAGGATCTCCTACCGGAGTGTAAAGTATCTTCTTCACGCCGTTTACTCCCAGTCCACTTTGCACGAGGGTAGTACCGATAGGTCCCATTCTCTGAGCTTAAACAGATTGGAAAAATGAGTTTTAAAAGTGTGTTTAAAAAGATGAGTTTGAACAAAAAATGAATACCCAACAAGTATGAACAAACAAAAATATATCGGCAAAAATAACCCAAAGCGTTGACATGCCTTTAAAATCATTATCTTCATATAAAAAGAAACAAAAAATATTATTAATATCATCATCATTCATCATCATGTCGTGCGCAGCACGGATATCCATGACATCTCCGCCCAGCCTTCCGTATCATTCATTGCACCTGGCAGCCAGCATTTTACAGCTGTCAATGTAGGTCCTGCTGCCCCCACACACACACACACACTAGCCATATCCATGTGTTTGGCGTCCACAGGAGAACATCGCGTATGAGTTCGTCACTTGTTTCTCCAGCAGTCTGCATGTCTAGTCCGTCTCACTCGTGGTGTGCTGTTCCACGAAGTGTTCAGTGCTGCACGCAACATCTTGTGCAGGTCCCATCTAGCTTAATCTCAAGGCGCCTCGTCGAGGGGTGCAGCTATTACAGCAGTACTGATATGACAATTATTTCAGTATTTAGCTTAGCCTTAATGATACAGATTTAAAATTTAAGACAACGGCCTAAATTGTTTAAAATATTATTTTTAAATTCAAATAAAATATTAGAAACCCGATTAAAATTAACGAAAAACCATCTCAAAACAATCTTAATTAAACTAATAATTTGATAAGTGATGTTTACACTTTTGGTTTTTTTGATCTCTTTGTTTTTTCTAACCGGGTTTTACTCTTGAACCGTTACCAGTAGTTCTTATTTCCACAAGCACCATAGCGCAGATCTACCGTTACTGCGAATCAAGCTAAAACGGACAGAGTAAATTTAGGTTTCGGAGCTCAGGGCTATAAGGTTAAGAGACACTATTCATAACACATTTTAAATTAATATCGATAATAGTAGGTGCTTAATTGAATTTCGAAATAGGCCTCCTATATGTGACAAAGTATTTTATTTTTAAAATACACTTACTGCTGCTTAACATATGTGTTTAAAATATATACATATAATCTTTAACCTTCACATAAACCTTATTGATTTCATCTTCCCACCTTATACTTATTCCTTATTATTTGCTCTTTATTATCCTTCATTTGTATAAACATTATTCACTGTTTTTAAATATATATATATATATATATATAATATATATATATATATATAATATATAGAGAGAGAGGAGAGAGAAGAGAGAGAGAAGAGAGATTGGTTTGCGTGTTTTGCTTTTGAAGGCTATCAAAATGCTCCAGGCCAAACCAATATATACACAATTCTTCAAGGCATATTATAAAAACGATATGAATATATATATATATATAATATATATATATATTATAATATATATATATATATATATATGGTGGGCTCTCCTATCGTTAACGATAGAATGAGGGTCAGCAGTGGAGTGATTTGTTTTCCTCCCAATCTTGTGCATGATATCAAAAAGACATTTTGTGTTTTCTCGAGTGTATAGCAGCCTATTCCTTTTGTGAGCTATGAAGCCACACTATAGCATAAATTTCTATGGCGGGTGTCAGATCTTTGTTTTAAGTTAGGCCTGAGCTTGATGTCGATGCTTCTGTCTATTTTCTTCAAAGCTCTTTAATCTAGCGAAAATGTCTTACGCCATCTTTCCGATTTGATGCTTAGATTTCCCAAGCACTCAGTTAATATTGAGGGCGTTTCAAATTGTCCTTCAATTTGTCTTTATAGCGTAAGAGTGGATTTTCATAGAATTATATATATATATATATATATATATTATATATATATATATTATTTTTAGACGAGTTATTTTTCTATGTCACTTAATCCATAGACTAACTACAATTGGTTTCCATCCAGTATGAATCAAGAAAGTGTATTGAAAAGGGCTGGATAAGAAACAATGCATACACCACGAGAATGCGCTTCAGTACCAAACGAGATTTATGGACAGATCCAGACATCCAAAGAAAATACTTTAAAAAAGATACTGTCAAAAAAAAAATCTTCACAACTTAAAACCAATACAAAGTTTACATTCAAGCTGGGACGCTAAAAAATCAATAGCATTATGTGATGGTTGATAAAATGGGTTTGGCTAGTGTTCTAGAAATAGAAAAATGTAGACACACTTGGCGCCAATAAATCAAAATTTCAAAAACAAACAAAAATAATTCAAAACAACAGTGAACCTCACTCAGCGTTTCAAGCACCTGGATCCACACAAAAAGTTTAAAGGTTACAACTTGATTTAAAAGCCTGTATTTTCTCAAACCAAAAATAAAACCTCATAAATCAACATTTTGTATTTCTTTTAATAATTTCAACAAAGAAGAAATACAACAATTGCTTAAGACTTATTCTTGCTAAAATTAACAATGTTTAAACCTATAATATCTAACAATTAATCCTTAAACTTGATATATATATATATATAATATATATATATATATATATATATATATATATATATATATAATTTCTTCAATTATTCACAGAACAAAATACAATATATATTTATCTATCATGTTCGGCGTTCAAGGTTAGATGTGACACCAAAGTCACAAGATGGAGCGATCCAACAAGATTCCAACGCGCTATTTCAATAAATGGATCACGAGACTAGCCATTACATCCCAATGGGACCCACTTTACTTCTTTTAGTGTGGGACATTCAAGGGGATCGAATCGCTAATCAGATAGTAATGTATCCGCGAGATTAGCTTGCTGTTGGATAAATATTACACCACGATGAGATGCCTTAAACAATAATCATTGTATATCTGAAATTTTCATCGCCTGAAACGTTCCTTTAGATTTTATGACAGTAAATATTGTAATAGAGATACTGTTTCGTGAATTGAATACAAGAAACAGTTTCGATAGTTTTGTAGACTTTGGTCAGTGATCCATGTCTGATATATCCCTTGTCATGCACGGGTATTCGTTTAAAATATCCTAATTATTTAAACATTTCATCTTCGTTACTTGTAAATTTTTTTCTCCTTTGTTTTCTTTTCGGATCAAATACGTTATCAATCATGTATTTACTCAAAAGTATAAAAGAAAAATGTTATTGAGATGTAATCTCCGCCTCCTTAATAGAACAGCTCATACATCATTTATTGAACCAAACAAAATCAAATCATACCAGTACTGTGATCACCTTCCTCATTCCTTTTGTCTTAAGCCTTACATTCAACCATTTTATCGGACATAAATTTCGGTTATCTATTATGTAACATTACAGATCTTTTTTTTCAAAAATTACCTTCGTGACCAATATTATTTCAGAAGTTGATTCCTCTTATGTCTGCTCTATGTTCGAAAACTCTATGTCAAAGCAGAGTGCAAAAGGGATTTAACCCAAGTGGATTTTTGCAAATAGAGTAATTTCTGATTTTGACAAATCCTGATGAAATCAAATCAGCCAATAACGTACAAAATGTTTATATTTAATAGGTGATTTCAAAAAAGGAGCATTTAAGACAGCATTTTTGGTAACTGTCTGATGAATTAAGTAACATGCGTCAGAAATGTTGGCCACATAACCATCTAACTAAACAAAATTTAAGTAAAATTTCTAACCAAATTTGTTATTGGAGAAGTAAACATCCCCACTCTATGCTTAACAAAGTTTATTTCCCAGAGTAGAGCTCCCTGCAAGGTGTTTACGGATAAACAGTTGAAACATTGCTTTGGTTTTAATGGCTTTCAAACTTCGTGGGTTATTTAATGATAAAGCTCTTAGTAATTTTTATACAGAACAGATAGGATGAGAATCGAAAACATTATAATAAATCAAATTAATAAATTGAGCTAAACCGAATGTTAAAACAAAGAAAAATAATTACTCGATGAATTAATTCCTGTCACTCGCCATTAAAAAACGGGGATTTTCCCACTAAAAACTCCGGAAAACCTTTCACCACTGTAACCGCATCTGTTTAGTCAATATGGTAAATACAGGCCCACACAAATGTGACCTGTACTCCGATGTGAACTTACCAAGTATTATCATGTTTCCTGCGTTTAACAACCGATACACCATGAGTTTAGTCTAATGTTTCGTTACGTCACTGGTAATTCCGTCATTGCTTGCCATTACTAAAAATCTTTTTAAACTTAAAGAATACAGTAACATATTTGGTAAAAATAACGTTCGTGGCCGAATATTACTAGAAAATACGTTCACGAGTAACTCAACAAAACTGAAAGTTCAGATAAGTCAAATTAAATGGGTAAGTCTTTTTCTCTGGTCATGTTAATAAATATTAACAAAGACACTGAAAAAGAACAGACACACACACACACGCACCCAAACGCACGCAAATGCACACACATACTCAATAACACAGAAACACACAGAAACACAACACACACACACACACACACACACACACACACACACACAACATATATATATATATATATAATAAAATATATATATATATTATATACAATAAAGGAAACTCAAAACAGTAAATCCATAATAAATTTATTTCGACAAAAATTGCGGCCATATAAATCTAATTGATATTAAACCGGCCTCCCAAATTGCCTCACAGATGGTCTCAATCACTTATGAAACAAGCATATCACAAAAAAACCCAAAGAGCTGAATATATGTAAATTTCAAACAAAACAAAAAAATAATAAAAAAATTATATTATATATTTTTAACAGTGTGGGATGGTAACCATAGAAACAGGAAGTGAATGAAAAAAGAGATACATCTCAAAGTGATTTAGGGTGTCCGACAGACCAAAAAGTGACATGGGGACCAGAAAAAAAAAAAAAAGGGGGAAAAGTTAATTTAAAAAAATATAAAAAGACAAGTAAACCCATTGTTTTTAATTGTTAGCAGCTGGGTTAGCAGATCATTAGTCATGAGTTTATTCTAACCGAATTGGTGACATTTGAAATGGTGACCTGTGTATGACCTGTCACGAATATTAGATGAGTTGATACAACTTCCTTCCATTTACTGCAAAAATAAGTCCACTTTTCTCACTGAGTATGTATTTTTATACATGAGTTTTGAGATTTAATATAATTCAAATTCTTAGATATAAATCAAAATTATTTAAATGTTTTCTATGAACTGTTTAGAAAAGTGTATTTAATTTTCAGCATTAGCATTATTTGATTTAAGATGTTGCCTTTAAAATTATTCTAGTAAATTTTTTGGAATTTGTACTTAATCCTTTCAATATTTACCACAGAAAATCTTACACTACTTCACTCTAATCAATGAGAATCCTGGCTTTAATCCTGGACAAATTTTCTTCTGATTTTCATTACATAAATATTGTGTGCCAAAGATGTTTCAAGAAAAATCAATATTGTGTATAGATAATCACCCTATTTACCACGCCGCGCTGTATGTGCGTTCATTATTTACAGTGTATGGTTAAAAATTACGCTGAAAAGTATAGAGTACTGGTATCAGTTTAGTTCAGTCGGTAGAGCGTCGCGACAAGTAACCTCAAGGTTCTGGTTTGAATTCCGGCCCTCGCTAACTTAGCGTATGAAGTAGCACAAGGGAATCTGTGTGGTAAAATGATTGAGCTGGTGGCAGGTGTATCGATCCACATCAGACGCCAAAAACAATCTTCTTGAATCTAACACTAATAAAAAGGGGATAGACTCCCTTGCGGTCTGGCTGATTACAACTTTAGGCACCCTGACGGCTTTACTTACTTACTTATGCGTAAGATCAGTGAGAAACGGAAATAACATTGTTATGATATCTTACTTTTAATCAGGAGTCTCGTCGTGTTGCAATGTTTAGCAAGTAGGATTCTCAGATTTATTACTATTGAATTCCGAGATCGATGCTCACTGGGTGCCCATACTTGAAGCTTGTGTCTCATCCTAGCCTTACAAACGGGTTTTGCCTAAATCTTACAGGTTTAAATCAAAGCTTTCGTTAAATACAAGATAATTATGAATGCTTATTTGTCCTCTCCACATTTGCTTTATCACTATTTAAATTAAGAGTGGTATGAACAGGTTAGGCTCAGTCAGTAGAGCGTCGGTAGAAAACCACAAGGTTCTAGTCGATACCGGCCCTCACCAACTCAGCATATGAGTAGCACAGGATATGTGCGGTAAAGTAGGGAGGTGATGGTAGGGGTGGCGCTCCCACTCAGATGAAAAAAAACAAGCCCTTGGTCTAGCCTTAGTGAAAAGGGGATAGACTTCCCTGGCTTGTCTTGCTCATACCGACTTTAGCCACTCAACGACTTTCCTTTTACTTATGTGTGACACAAGTTTATTTTAAAGCAATGTCTGAATTGTGATTCCTTCTCCCTACGCCCGTTACCATAACAAAGTTAAGAGACAGGTCTGTCTACTATTTGCCATAACTGGATGGAGGATGGTTTAATGCATACCTTCCCTAGGGTATTATCGCTATGTGAAATGCTACTAACATCGAGTATCATTTAGCGTGGTCAGTGACGGCTATTAGGTCGGGGTGGATTATTCGTCGGCTAGAGAGGGGAACATATAAAACTACTATGATATTTTTAATGTAGAACTTTTGTTATTTTATCCTATTCGTTAGTCTATGGGAAATGGACAATGGACACCACTGGCGTTAGCTTCTCGTTCTTGCAGCTACATAAGTGTCCTAATCACAAAATTCAGTTATAATATATATATATATTATATATATTATATATATATATATATATATATATATATGGTGGGCTCTAAAAGTCTAAAATATCCTTGTCCACATTCTACTCGGATTGGCTGACATTTAAATGGTAACCTCGATGACTGCGTCATGAAAATCAGATGTAATATATTTGAACTCAGTCAACCGATATTTCCTTACATCCTATCTTTGATCTGAGCTTGTGGCTTTAGGGACGCACTTCTTATATCATCGCTTCAATAGGACACAAAATAGGGTGACATGACGATTACGTTCCTAGAAAACACGGCGCATAAGAAGTAATTGGACGAAAATTATAGTCAATATCGCTTTATATAGAGAAGGGCGCAAATTGTATCAGTAGGACCCTGGCTAGCCTTGACGCATTTGGCCAACTTCTCGACAACAGCCACCGTATGAAAATATGAGTTGCTTTCATGTGATTCGTCCTCTTGTCTTGTGTCAGTAATCAAGTTTAGGTTCTATTTGACTGTGTCAGACAGGTTTCACTCGATTTCTACAGTGCTAACGCTGATCCTCCCATATCGTACAGTTGATAATATACGTCACGCGTACCACTACACACATTCTACATTTAATTAAAATATATGTTATCAAGATTTGATGATCTGATACCAGTTCATATTCTTTTATCACTCAATGCTAACAATCTTTTACGTGGTTGTTTTTTTTTAAATAATATATAGCTTTAAATATTACATATAATAAATTCTGTTTCATGAAAACCTTTTTATTGTTGCAAAAACACAGTGGCTTGAAATAGATATCCAAAAGGTAAAGTTACAACAGATTTTATATTAATTAGAAATATGCTGCACATTGCTTCACTGATTACAAATAATTCGTGCAGTCTGATGTAATGTTTCTTGTTCTGTCAAATCGATCATCTTCTTAGTTTTATTGTTTTGGCATGAATATGATCAAACCTAAGTGAATAGCGAAACGAAAAGGGAAGGTATCCTATTTCTGATCGACTCACTTCATCATCACTGTGGCTAATACGGGTCTGATCATTGAGCTGGCAAAGAATGCTGGTTCAAGAGAATACAAACCAGTTTTAACATCCATCAGCTAAATAGGTGTTCTAATGAAAAAGCATTGGCACAATAGATGAATGGAAGTTGGAATCAAGAACCTTTTACGTAAGTGCATCATATCAAAAATGGCATCGGTCTGTGTATGATATCAATCAATAAAAGTTAGTTATGTATTAAGGTTAGATGAGTTAGTATTGCCTACATAAGGAATGTGACTAATGGAAAATGTGTTGCTGCAGTGTTCTAGTGGGGTAGCTTTACGTGACATTAAACGTGAAATTCTGCAGAGTTAAAGAGATAAACGCATTGAAATACTTAACTATAGTGGTAGGCGTCTCATTGTGGTTCAATCTTTAGCATGTTTGTCCCGGGAATCCATTACTACTGGCAATTTCGATTGTAACTCGTTGGATACCCCTTATGTCACGACGATGTGTCATTCATTACCCGGGGCAAAAGGGTGGAAATAACTACATAACTATTGTTAGTCATGCATTCATTAGACACACATACACACACAACGCACTACACACACACGCAAGCCACGCACTACACACACACGCACATGCACGCACGCACACACACACCTATAATATATATATATATATATATATATATATATATAATATATATTTATATATATAATATATACTATAGCGGTGGACATAAAGTCAACGGTGCTAGGTAACTGTCAGTTTTTCGTTAATAGCAATGTTCCTAATAACTTTGATTATTATACTCTTTCAATGACATTTGCGCACTTTTTCTTTACTTATAAATCTACAAGCTATTGTCATAACATATATATATGTATATATATATATATAATATATATATATATGTCGGTGTGTGTGTGTGTGTGTGTGTGTGTGTGTGTTGTGTGGTGTGTGTGTGTTGTGGTGTGTGAAGATAAAAAATGGAGTGAATCCGATGGTATTTGATATAACGTAAAATTGGAAAAAACACCAGGTTCAAATAAAACATAAGAGAGATATTAGGGAAAGGATCAATGAACATAACGCACTTACAAAACACATTTTTAGAAACTAACCATGTGTTTTTAATTTTAAAGAATCCAAAATGTTAGTAGAATGCACAACAAAAAAGAAAGAAAACTCATAGAATCTAGCACCACTAAGTTCAAACACAATTTAAACAAAGACCCGGATTGTTCTTCTGTCGCCCTTATTCTCGAAATTTTCCAAGAATCATGAATTCACTATATTTAATCAACATCTACTTAGTTTCCTATACACTTATTTTGCTTAATTTATAACAAATAATTACTAATAATTTCAACACACTCATCAGGTAATACGATTTTCCTTTAAACTTTCAACACAATAAATATTTGTACTACCAATTAAACAGTCATTCTAACATATATATATAGATTTCCAAAAGTTCCCCTCTCCCTCCAATCATTTCAGCAATACTACTATAAATATCATCATCATCATAGTAACTACAATACTGCAGTCACCTAACAAAATTTAAATTATCACATTGGCACTATAATCTTTTACATTTTCTTCTTTCCCACAACACACACTCACTTTTCCACAGATAGTTTTATAAAAATCTCACCACTCTATCTGCTAATATACTATAACACTTATCATGTGTATGCGAGCGAGGCACACCACACACACACACACACATCAACCACACACACACACATACACATTAATAATACATATATATTACTATATATATATATATATATACTATGTATGTAAATAACGTATGTACTGATATTATGTATATTAAATAAATACATAATACTACAAACACATTACAATAAAAAAATTATCTCAACTAATATAAATTACACACACACACCACACCACACATACACACACACACACTTTCTCGTCAACGTACTAAAATAAAAAAAATAAAATAAATAAATATATACACACACACGGCGCCGCTCACTTACACACACGGTCACACAGGCCACCCAAATGAAAACGATTAATCTATCACATTTCCATACACGCTCACCCCTCTCTCTCTCTCACACACACGAACACACACAACACACACACGTAAGGGAATGTTGATGTCATCTTAACCGTTATCCCAGGTGTTCAAAAATTCGAATTATTCTAAGAAGCGGTAATTTTCCATTCCATATTTTTTAACAAACTGATCAACAAAAAACTATTCATAGTGTAACGTTGTGCCTTTTTTTCCGGGCACAAAACGTATATGTAACGTTCGTATATTCTGGTCACATACCAAAGCGATATACATAACGGGGCTGTGGTGGCGATATATTCACGGCACTAAAAATGTATTTGTTGATAAAAAATTACAACGAGAGAAGTATGTAGTCACAACTGCTAGCCTTTATATCGTGCTCCTCGTGGGTTCGATATCAGACAGAGGAAAGCAGAGAGAAAGAGAGAGAGAACTATTAAACTACCGTCTCCACACGCGACCAAGGGCAGTCTTAACCCTACGCTGTCCCAAATCGAAAAGAGACCGTCCTTTCTCGTTTGTTCCACGTCACCACGTGACATCCAGTTCCGCGTACACCCGACTTCGGTTGACACTGCAATCTCCATTCGGGAGGTCACGGCACCGGTCAAACTGATTGTGTGTTCATTACTCCCTCATCTATATTTCTTCCTACCTCCGCTATTTTCCTCATAACAGTAGTTTCTAACTTCACAAATTCAAGGAATATCCCCATCTTGCTGACAATAAGTCTCCTTATTATTCTGTGATAAATTTAACTTTTCCTTATATCAACAAAACCCGAAGAAGATCTACAAAACGATTGAAAAACCATGCAGCGGTTGGTTGAATAAATATCTTCATTATAACCTGTGGTCTTTCAAATTTTTCACTATATATATATATATATTATTATATATTATATATATATAATGTTGTCTCTAAATCAAAAGATGATGATATAACAGTACAACATATTGTAACTTTCATATGTATTATTTATGTTGGAAAAATGCCGCCAATTTATTTTAGATTTCCAATGTTGTAGAGTTCTACGTCCTAATATTATCAAGAATAATATATTTATGATATTTTATTTTTGGTTACAGATATGTTTCAAATTTATTACAGATTACAGGGTGGTATTGAGTTTATTAAGCTAATATTATACGCATCATTTTAAATGGCTTTGGCATCGCCTGACCAGATCAATAATGATGCGCTCTGAAATAAATTCCTCTTTTTCTTTTATCTCCCACTTCCTTTTCCAATATTTATAGGAAGAGAGAAAGTCTGCCTTTATACACTTTTTCTTTTCTCGCAGGCAGATTCGAGGGGGGGGGGGGGGGTCGGGGGGGGGGGGGGGGGGGGGGCGGGGGGTGGTCATGACAAGGACAATTCAGGGCAAGCAGACGCGGACGCTGCGCTGCAGATAAGGGTTGATTGGCGCAGTGTGCACTTTTTCCTGTGACTTTTGACCTGGGGGTAGTGCCCGCGGTTGTTTCATCATTTTTTATATAATAAGATAATATAAAGTAATAAAATCCTGGCAAAATTTTGAATTTATTTGAAGGTATAAGTATGTGGGGTACTTATATTAGGTAGGTCCGATTTATGAACGTAAAAAGTACAAACGCAGAATAGTCACAAATTAACGTAAAAAATCATCATACATAATATTTTTCTTTAGAAAATGGAGCATTTTGAGGAAAAGCACTAAAACAAAATTATTTTGATTTTCTTATTTATCCGTGTCAACGGGAAGCATGTGTTAGGTTAAAGTTAAATTCGTTTAATAATGGTATTATTTTTGTTGTAGTTACCAATTTGTTCTTAATAAATTAAATGAAATTAACAATAAATAAACACACTAAATATTTGTGTTAAAAAACAAATAACGTCTTATTTTTCCGATTATCTTTCAGGTATCAACCAGTAGTAATTATCTTCTTTATAAGTTGTTTATCTCAATTTGTTTTACTATGCGCTTCCTTTACAGTACAAAATACTAATATATATATTGTATTTTTTATCAGAATAAAGTTTTAAAAATGCCACGTAATAATTTTGTAATATGTTTATTTTCAAGCTTAATTTTCATAAACAAATGTTTAAACGTGCAATCTCACCGATTTATTTTCTTTCAACTTAGCGTAAGTAACATACATTAAATGTCTTTAATTATATTTTTCAAAACTTCATTTTCAAATTTATTTTGTAAAATACTAATTTGTAAAATTGTCTGATAATAAAATATTTTCTTTTCAGATATTTTGTGAGAATTGTAGGAAATTCACTGCAATTTCAAACTCGTAGTAAGATGTTGAGAAAATATTTGGGCCCATATTCACCATTATATAAAGCAAAGCTAAAATCTTCGACAAATTATTCAATACAGCTAACTCTAATAAAAATTTAATAGTTTATTCCAAACTTCTCAGCTGATAAAATTATTGTGGATGCGTATTGACGATTTCTTTAATTAAAAAAAAGATAACTAAGTTCAATAATCAGCAACTGTTACATTTTCAACAACTATTTGAATCCAACAGATTTACATTGGAAAAAAAACAACAGTGATATGCTTTTACTTTACTTTGCCAGCAAATGTTTTATATTCAATGGTGAAATTTTGATGAACAGACGTGGGGAGAATCTATAAAAGGATTTGTGCCATAAGTAGGTAAGTATTATTCATAAAACTGAAATAAATTAGTTTGCCGATTATAGATTTTAAAATTTTATCTATTTCATCATAAATATAAAGCAGTATGGATTGTTATTTTTTAAGATAACTCATTAAATTAATGTTTTATATTTTTTCAATCATTCTTGGCGGCTGCCCACTCCTGAAAGATATAAACATTAATTAATGAGTTATCTTAAAAATTACCAATCCATACTGCTTTATATTTATGATGGAAATAGATAAAACTTTAAAATCTATAAATCGCCTAACTAATTTATTCAGTTTTTATATGAATAAATACTTACCTACCTTATTGGCACAATTCTTTTTATAGATTCTTCCCCCACGTCTTGTTCATCAATTTCACCATTGAATATAAAACATTTTGCTGGCAGTGAAGTAAAAGCATTATACTGTTGTTTTTTCCAATGTAATCTGTTGGATTTCAAATAGTGTTGAAAATGTACAGTTGCTTGATTATTGATTGTTATCTTTTTAATTAAAAAGAAATCGCATACGCATCCACAATTAATTTTATCAAGCTGAGAAGTTTGGATAAACTATTAATAATTATTTATTAAAGAGTTAGCTGTATTGAATAATTTGTCGAAAGATTTTAGGCTTTTTTATATAATGGTGAATATGGCCCAATATTTCTCACATCTTTACTACGAGTTAATTGCAGTGAATTTTTCCTACATGTCTCATCAAAATTATCTGAAAAGAAATATATTATTATCAGAACATTTTACAAATTTAGTTTATTCCAAAATAAATTGAAAATGTGAAGTTTGGAAAATATCATTTTAAAGACATTAATGTAATGTTACTTACCTAAAGTGGAAAGAAATGAAAATCGTGAGATTAGCACGTAAACAGTTTTGGTTAATGAAAAATTAGAGCCTTGAAATAAAAACATATTACAACCAATTATTACGTGGCCATTTTAAACTTTATTCTGAAAAAATACAATATATATATTAGTATTTGTGTACTTGAAAGGAAGCGCATAGTAAACAAATTGAGATAAACAAACTCTATAAAGAAAAGATAATTACTACTGGTTGAACCTGAAAGATAATCGGAAAAAATAAGGACGTATTTGTATTTTTAACAAATATTTTAGTTGTGTTTTATTTATTGTAATTTCATTAATTGTATTAAGAACAAATTGGATTACAACAACAAAAAATAATCCATTATTAAACGAATTTACTTTAACCTCTACACATGCTTCCGTGACACGGATATAATAATGAAAAATCACAATCAATTTTTCTTTAAGGCTTTTCCTCAAAAATGCTCCAATTTTCTAAAGAAAAATATTATGTATGATGATTTTTTAGCAGTTAATTTGTGATATTCTGCGTTTGTACTTTTACAGTTCATAAATCGACCTACCATAATATATAAGTTACACCCCAACAATACTTATAACACTTTCAATAATTCAATTTGCCAGGTTTTTAACATTTAATATTATTCCTTATTTTATAAAAATGATGAAAAACACTCGCGGGGCTTTACCCCCAAGTCAAAAGTCACAGGAGAAAAAAGTGCACACTGCGCCACAAACCCTATCGGCAGCGCAGCGTCCGCCTGCTTGCCTTGAATTGTACCTTGTCATGACCGTCGAATCTGCCTGCGAGGAAAAGAAAAAAAGCTGATAAAAAGCAACTTTTCTCTTCTGTCCATAATTTGTGAAAAGGAAGTGGGCAGATAAAAAGAAAAAAGAGGATTTAAATTTCAGAGGCATCACCATATTGATCTTGGTTCACGATGCCAAGCCATTATAAAATGGATGCGTATAATATTAGTCTAATAACTCAAATACACCCTGTAAATCTGTAATAAATTTGAAACATATCTGTAACCAAAAATAAAATATCATTAAATATATTATTCTGATATTATTAGGACGTAGCCAAACTCTACACATTGGAATCTAAAAATAAATTGCGGCATTTTTCCAACATAAAATAAATACATATAAGTTACACATATGTTTGTACTGTTATATCATCATACTTTTGGATTAGAGACAACATTATATATATATATATATATATATATATATATATATATATATAGTGAAAAAATTTGAAAAGACACAGGTTAATAAATGAGATATTTATTCAACCAACGCTGCAGTGCTTTCAAATGCTGTTTTGTAGATCTTCTTCCCTTTGTGGGTTTTGTTGATATAAGGAAAAGTTAAATTTATCACAGAATTAATAAGGAGACATTTAAGCAAGATGGGGATATTACCTGAATTTTGAGTTAAACTACTGTATTAGAAAAGGAGGAAGAAGAAATAAGTGAGGAGTAATAACACAAAACATTTGACCGTGCGTGACCTCCCGAATGGAGAATTGAGTGTAACCGGAAGTCGGGTGTTGACCGGAACTGGAAGTCACGTGGTGACGTGGAACACGAAGAAAGGACCGGTCTCTTGCGATTTGGGACAGCTAGGTTAAGACGTGCCCTTGGTCGCGTGTGGATGACGGTAGTTTATAGTTCTCTCTCTCTTTCTCGCTGCCTTTCTCCTGTCTGATACGAACCCCGAGGCGAGCACGATAATAAAGGTAGCAGTTGTGACTACATACTTCTCTCGTTCGTAATTTTATCAACAACTATACTTTTTTAGTGCCGTGAATATATCTCCACCCACCACCCCCTCGTTATGTATATCGCTTTGGGTACTGGACAGTATACGACAACGTTATGATATCGTTTTAGTGCCCGGAAAAAAGGCACAACGTTACACTATGATAGTTTTGTTGATCAGTTTGTTAAAAAAAATATGATGGAAAATTTCCGCTCTTTAGAATTAATCGAAATTTTTGAACACTGGCGATAAACGGTTTTAAAAGATGACATCAACATTCCCTTACGTTGTGTGTGTGTGTTGTTCTGTGTGTGAGAGAGAAGAGAGGGGGGTGAGCGTGTATGAAATGTGAGAGCAGTAGATAATCGTTTTCATTTGGGTGCCTGTGTACCGGTTGTGTGTAAGGAGCGCGCACTGTGTGTGTATATATTTATTATTTATTTGTTTTTATTTTTAAGTACGTGAACTGAGGAAAGTGTGGTGGCTGGTACGGCTCGCCCTGGTGTGTGTGAAATTATAATTAAATGTAATAATTATATGTAATTGTTGTATATTATTATTTATTAATATACATAAATATATACATACGTATTTTACATACATGATTATATAATTATATATATATATATATTATATCATGTGTGGTGTGTGTGTGTGTGTGTGTGTGTGTGTGTGTGTGTGTGTGTGTGCATACAACATAATAAGTGTTATATATAATACATAAGTGGTGAGATTTTTATAAAAAACTATCTCGTGGAAAAGGAGTGTGGTGTGAGGAAAGAAGAAAATGTAAAGAATTATCAGTGCCAATGTGATAAATATAATTTTGTTAGTGACTGCAGTTATTGGTAGTTACTACGATGATGATGATATTTATATATATTGCTGAAATGATTGGAGGGAGAGGAACTTTGGGAAAATCTATAATTAATTGTTAGAATGACTGGTTTAATTGTAAAGTACAATTAATTTATTTGTTGAAAGGTTAAAGGAAAAATCCGTATTACCTGATGAAGTGTGTCATGAAATTATTAGTAATTATTTTAGTTATAATTAAAGCAAAATAAGTGTATAGGAAACTAAGTGAGATGTGATTAAATATAGTGAATTTCATGATTCTTGAGAATAATTTCGGAGATAGGGCGACAGAAGAACCAATCCGGGTCTTGTTTAATTATAAACTGTGTTTGAAATTAAGATGGTGCTAGATCTATGAGTTTTCCTTTTCTTTTTGTTGTGGCATTCTAACTAACATTTGGATTCTTTAAATAAACACTATGTTAGTTTTCTAAAATGATGTTTTGTAAGGTGCGTTGTTTCAATTGATCCTTTCTATTATTCTCTATGTTTTTATTTGAACCTGTGTTTTTTCCAAATTTATATATCAAATACCATCGGATCACTTCCATTTTTATTCTTCAACACACACACACACACACACACACACACACACACACACACCACACACACACACACACACCACATATATATATATATATATATATATATATACATATATATATGTTGATTGACATAAGCTTGGAAGATTTATAAGTAAAAAAAGTGCGCAATATTCATTGAAAGAGTTAGTATATATCAATTATTAGGCAACATTGCATAACGAAAAACTGACAGTTACCTAGCACCGATTTGACTTATGTCCACGCTATATATATATAATATATATAATATATTATATATATATATATATATATATATATAATATATATATATATAGGTGTAGTTGTGTGCGTGCGTGCTGTGCGTGTTGTGTGTAGTGCGCTGCTTGCGTGTTGTGTATGGTGCGTTGTGGTGTGTATGTGGTCTAATGAATGGACATGAACTACAATAGTTATGTAGTGATTACCAACCCTTTTTGCCCCGGATATGATATGACACATCGTCTACATAAAAGGTGGTATCAACGAGGGTTTTAAAATCAATTCCAGTAGTAATGGATTCCGGACAAACATGCTAACGATTGAAACCACAATGAGACGCCTACCTACATAGTTAAGTATTTCAAATGCGTTTATCTCTGTACTCGCAGAATTCACGTTTAATTCACGTAAGCTATCCCCACTTAGAAACACTGCAGCAACCAATTTTCCCATTTAGTTTTTCACATTCCTTATGTAGGCCAATACTAAACTCATCTAACCCTTAATACATAACTAACTATTTATTGATTGATATCATACACAACCGATGCCATTTTGATTGAGCACCTTACGAAAAGGTTATTGATTACCAAGATTCATTTCATTCTATTGTGCCAATTGCTTTTCATTAGACACCTATTTACTGATGGAGTTAAACTGTTGGTATTTTCTTGAGACCAGCATTCTTGCCAGCTCAATGATCAGACTCCGTAATTAGCCACATGATGCATGAAGTGATGTCATCAGAAATAGATTACCTTCCCTTTCGTTTACGCTATCACTAGTTGATCATATTCTGCCAAAACAATAAAAACTAAGATATGATCGGTTTGATCAGAAAACAAAGAACATTACATCAGACTGGCACGAATATATTGGTAATCAGTGAAGCAATGTGCAGCAATTTTCATAATTATATAAAAATCTGTTGTACTTACTTTTGATATCTATTTCAAAGCCACTGTGTTTTGAAACAATAGAAAGGTTTCATGAAACAGATTATTATATGTTAATATTTAAAGCTATATATTATTTAAAAAAAAAACCACTAAAGATTGTTAGCAAATTGAGTGATAAAGAGATATGAACTGGTATCAGATCATTTCAAATCTTTGATAACATTATATTTTAATTAAAATTGTAAGAATTGTTGTGAGTGGTACCGTGACGTATATTATCAACTGTAACGATATGGGAGGGATCAGCGTTAGCACTTAAAATCGAGTGAACCTGTCTGACATTCAAGTCAAATAGAACCTAAACTTGATTACTGGACAAAAAAGACAAAGACGAATCCACATGAAAGCAACTCATATTTTCATACGGTGGGCTGTTGTCGAGAAGTGGCCAATGCGTTCAAGGCTAGCCAGGGTCCCTACTGATACAATTGCCGCCTTCTCTATATTAAAGCGATATTGGACTATAATTTTCGTCCAATTACTTTTCTTATCCCGGTGTTTCTAGACGTAATCGTCAATGTCACCTGATTTTGTGTGTCCTATTGCAAGCGATGATATAAGAAGCTGCGTCCTAAGCCACAAAGCTTTCAGATCAAAGATAGGATGTAAAGGAAATACGAGTTGACTGAGTTCAACATATATTACATTGACATTTCATGACCAGTCATTCAGAGGTTTACCATTTAAAATGTCACCAATCCGAGTAGAATGTGGACAAGGGATATTTTAGAACTTTAGAGCCCACCATATATTATATATATATATATATATATATATATATATATATATATATATATATATATACTGAATTTGTGATTAGGACACTTATGGTAGCTGCAAGAACGAGGAAGCTACCAGTGGTGTCCATTGTCCATTTCCCATTAGACTAAACGAATAGGATAAAATAACAAAAGTTCCTAACATTAAAAATATATAGTAGTTTTTATATGTTTCCCTCTCTAGCCGACGAATATCCACCCCCGACCTAATAGCCGTCACTGACCACGCTAAATGAATACGTCGATGTTAGTAGCATTTCACATAGCGATAATACCCTAGGGAAAGGTATGCATTAAACCATCCTCCATCCAGTTATAGGCAAATAGTAGAACAGACCTGTCTCTTAACTTTTGTTATGGTAACCAGCGTAGGAGAAGGAAAATCACAATTCAGACATTGCTTAAAAAATAAACCTTGTGTCACACATAAGTAAAGGAAAGTCGTTGAGGTGGCCTAAAGTCGGTATCAGCCAGACAGCCAGGGAGTCTATCCCCTTTTCACTAGCGCTAGACCAAGGAGATTGTTTTTTCATCTGAGGTTGGGAGCGCCCACCCCTACCATCAACTCCCTACTTTACCGCACATATCCCTGTGCTACTCATATGCTGAGTTGGTGAGGGCGGTATCGAACTAGAAACCTTGTGGTTTCTAGCGAACGCCCTCTACTGACTGAGCTAACCTGTTCATCCACTCTTATATTTATAGTGATAAAGCAAAATGTGGAGAGGACAAAATAAAAGCATTCATAATTATACTTGTATTTAACGAAAGCTTTGAATTTAAACCTAAGATAAGTATTTAGCAAAACCGTTTGCTAGGCTAGGATGAGACCACAGCTTACAAGTATGGAGCACCCAGTGAGCATCGATCTCGGAATTCAATAGTAATAAATCTGAGAATCCTACTTGCTAAACATTGCAACACGACGAGACGTCCTGATTTAAATAAGATATCATACAAGTTTTCCGTTTCTCACTGATCTTACCAGTAAGTAAGTAAGTAAAGCCGTCAGGGTGGCCTAAAGTTGGGGTATCAGCCAGACAGCAAGGGAGTCTATCCCTTTTTTATTAGTGTAGATCAAGAGATTGTTTTTGGCGTCTGATGTGGATCGATACACTGCACCAGCTCATCATTTTACACACAAGATCCCTGTGCTACTCATACGCTAAGTTAGCGAGGGCCGGAATCAAACCAGAACCTTGAGGTTACTTGTCCGACGCTCTACCGACTGAACTAAACTGATACCAGTACTCTATACTTTTCAGCGTAATTTAACCATACACTGTAATAATGAACCACATACAGCGCGGCGTGGAGGTAAATAGGGTGATTATCTATACACAATATTGATTTTTCTTGAACAATCTTTGGCACACAATCATTTATGTAATGAAAATCAGAAGAAAATTTGGTCAGGAATTAAAGCCAGGATTCCTCATTGATTTAGAGTGAAGTAGTGTAAGAATTTTCTGTGGTAAATATTTGAAAGGAATTAAGTACAAATTCCAAAAAGTTACTAAATAATTTAAAAGCAACATTCTTAATCAAATAATGCTAATTGCGAAAATTAATACAACTTTTCTAAACAGTTCATAGAAACATTTAAATAATTTTGATTTATATCTAAGAATTTGAATTATATTAAATCTCAACTCATGTATAAAAAAACATACTCAGTGAGAAAAGTGGACTTATTTTGCAGTATAATGTGAAGGAAGTTGTATCAACTCATCTAATACTTCGTGACAGGTCATACACAGGTCACCATTCAAAATGTCACCAATTCGGTTAGAATAGAACTCATGACTAATGATCTGCTAACCCAGCTTGCTAACAATTAAAACACAATGGGTTACTTGTCTTTTTATATTTTAATATACTTTCTGTTTTTTCTGTCATGTCACCTTTTTGTCTGTCTGGACACCCTAGAAATCAACTTTGAGATGTATCTCTTTTTTTCATTCACTTCCTGTTTCTATGGTTACACTCCCACACTGTTAAAAATATATATAAATTTTTTTTTTATTTTTTGTTTTTGTTTGAATTTTACATATATTCAGCTCTTTGGGTTTTTTGTGATATGCTTGTTCATAAGTGAATTGAGACCCATCTGATGAGGCAAAAATTGGGGAGCCGGTTAAATCAACTTAGATTTATATGGGCCCCAATTTTTGTCGAAATAAATTTATTATGGGATTACTGTATTGAGTTCTTCCTTTATTTATATATATATATATATATATATATATATATATATATATATATATATATATGTGTGTGTGTGTGTGTGTGTGTGTGTGTGTGTGTGTGTGTGTGTTTCTGTGTGTTTCTGTGTGTATGAGTATGTGTGTGCATTTGCGTGCGTTTGGGTGCGTGTGTGTGTGTGTCTGTCTTTGTCAGTGTCTTTGTTAATATCTTATTAAACATGACCAGAGAAAAAGACTTACCATTTAATTTGACTTTATCTGAACTTTCAGTTTTGTTAGAGTTACTCGTGAACGTATTTTCTAGTATATTCGGCCACGAACGTTATTTTTCACCAAAATGTGTACTGTATTCTTAAGTTAATAAAGATTTTAGTAATGGCAAGGCAATGACGGGAATTACCAGTGACGTAACGAAACATTAGACTATAAACTCATGGTTGTATCGTTGTTAACAGCAGGAACATGATAATACATTGGTAAGTTCAACCATCGAGTACAGGTCACATTTGTGTGGGCCTGCTATTACCATATTGACTAAAACCAGATGCGGTTAACAGTGTGAAAAGGTTTCCGGAGTTTTTAGTGAAATCCGTTTTTAATGCGAGTGACAGGAAATTAATTCATCGAGTAATTATTTTTCTTTGTTTAACATTCGGTTTAGCTCAATTATTTAATTGATTAATTAATAATGTTTTCGATTCTCATCCTATCTGTTCTGTATAAAAATTACTAAGAGGCTTTATCATTAAATAACCCACGAAGTTTGATAAGCCATTAAACCAAAGCAAATGTCTTCAACTGTTATCGTAAACACCTTGCAGGGAGCTCTACTCTGGGAATAAACTTGTTAAGCATAGAGTGGGGATGTTTTACTTTCTCAATAACAATTTTGGTTAGAAATTTTACTTAAATGTTTGTTTAGTTAGATGGTTATGTGCCAAACATTTCCTGACGCATGTTACTTAATTCATCAGACAGTTACCAAAAATGCTGTCTTAAATGCTCCTTTTTCTGAAATCATCCTAATTAAATATAACATTTTGTACGTTATTGCTGATTTTGATTTCATCAGGAAATTTTGTCAAAATAGAAATTACTCTATTTGCAAAAATCCAATTGGTTAATAGCCTTTTTGAACTCTGCTTTGACATAGAGTTTTCGAATAGAGCAGAACATAGAGGAATCAACTTCTAAATATATTGGTCACGAAAGGTAATTTTGAAAAAAAAAAAGATCTTGTCATGTTTACATAATAGAATAACCGAAATTTATGTCCGATAAAATGGTTCAGATGTAAGGCTTAAGACAAAAGGAATGAGAGGTGATCACAGTACTGGTATGATTTGATTTTGTTTGGTTTTCATAAATGATGTATGAGCTGTTCTATTTAAGGAGGCGGAGATTAAACATCTCAAAAACATTTTTCTTTTATACTTTTGAGTAATACATGATTGATAACGTATTTGATCCGAAAAGAAACAAAAGGAAAGAAAAAAATTTACAAGTAACGAAGATGAATGTTTAAATAATTAGGATATTTTAAACGGAAGTACCCGTGCATGACCAAGGGATATATCAAGACATGGATCACTGACCAAGTCTAACAAAACTATCGAAACTGTTTCTTTGTATTCAATTCAACGAAACAGTATCTCTATTACAATATTTACTGTCAATTAAAATCTAAAGGAAAGGTTTCAAGCGATGAAATATTTCATATACAATGATTATTGTTTAAGATCTCATCGTGGTGTAATATTTAGCAAGCTAATCTCGCGGATACATTACTATTGAATAGCGATTTTCGATCCCCCTTGAATGTCCCACACTAAAAAAGAAGTAAAGTGGGGTCCATTGGGATGTAATGGCTAGTCTCGTGGATCCATTTTTTATTGAATAGCGCGTTGGATCTTCGTTGGATCTCATACTTGTGACTTGTGTCACATTCTACCTGAGCCGAACATGATAGATAAATATATATTGTTAATTTTGTTCTGTGAAATAATTGAAGAATTATATATATATATATATATAATATATATATATATATATATATATATATATATATATATCAGTTTAAGGGATTAAATTGTTAGATATTTATCGGTTTAAACATTGTTATTTTTTACAAGAATAAAGGTCTTAAGCAATTGTTGTATTTCTTCTTTGTTGAAAATTATTAAAAAAAAATACAAAATGTTGATTTTAATGAGGTTTTATTTTTTGGTTTGAGAAAATTAGGCTTTTAAATCAAGTTGTAACCTCTTAAACTTTTTGTGTGGATCCAGGTGCTGAACGCTGAGTGAGGTTCACTGTTGTTTTGAATTATTTTTGTTTTGTTTTGAAATTTGATTTATTGGCGCCAGTGTGTCTACATTTTTCTATTTCTAGAAACACTAGCCAAACGCCATTTTATCAACCATAACACATAATGCTATTGATTATTTTACGTCTCCAGCTTGAATGTAAACTTTGTATTGTTTTAAGTAAATGTGAAGATTTTTTTTTTGACAAGTATCTTTTTTAAAGTATTTTCTTGGATGTCTGGATCTGTCTTTTAAAAATCCGTTTGGTACTGAAGCCATTCTTCGTGGTGTACATTGTTCTTATCCCAGACACCCTTTTACAATACACTTTCTTGATTCAATACTGGATGGAAACCAATGTAGTTAGCTATGGATTAAATGTGGACATAGAAAATAACTCGTCTAAAAATATATATATATATTATATATATATATATATATATATATATTTCTATTGAAAATCCACTCTTACGCTATAAAGACAAATTGAAGGACAATTTGAAACGCCTCAATATTAACCTGAGTGCTTGGGAAAATCTAGCATCAAATCGGAAAGAATGGCGTAAGACATGTTTCGCTAGATTAAAGAGCTTTGAAGAAAATAGACAGAAGCATCGACATCAGCTCAGCCTAACCTTAAAACAAAAAGATCTGACACCCGCCATAGAACATTTTATCTATCAGTGTGGCTTCATAGCTCACAACAAGGCTAGGCTGCTATTACACTCGAGAAAACACAAAATGTCTTTTTGATATCATGCACAAGATGGGAGGAAACAAATCACTCACTGCTGACCTCATCTATCGTTAACGATAGGAGAGCCCCCATATATATATATATATATATATATATATATATATATATATATATATATATATATATATATATCGTTTTATAATATGCTTTGAAGAATTGTGTATATATTGGTTTGCTGGAGCATTTTGATAGCTTCAAAAGCAAACACCAAACCAATCTCTCTCTCTCTCTCTCTCTCTCTCTCTCTCTCTATATTATATATATATATATATATATATATATATATATATATATATATTTAAAACATGAATAATGTTATACAAATGAAGGAAAATAATGAAAGAGCAAATAATAAGGAATAAGTATAAGGTGGGAGATGAAATCATAAGTTATGTGAGGTTAAAGATTATATGTTATATAATTTTAAACAACATATGTTAAGCCAGCAGTAATGTGTATTTTAAAAAAATACTTTGTCACATATAGGAGGCCTATTTCGAAATTCAATTAAGCACCTACTTTATCGATATTAATTTAAAATGTGTTATAAGTAGTGTCTCTTAAAACTTATAGCCCTGAGCTCCGGAACCTAAATTTACTCTCTGTCGTTTTAGCTTGATTCCAGTAACGGTAGATCTGCGCTATGGTGCTTGTGGAAAATAAGAACTACTGGTAACGGTTCAAAGAGTAAAAACCCCGGTTAGAAAACAAAGAGATCAAAACAAACCAAAAGTGTAAACATCACTTATCAAATTATTAGTTTAATTAGATTGTTTGAGATGGTTTTCGTTAATTTTATCGGAGTTCTCTAATATTTTATTTGAATTTAAAAATAATATTTTAAACAATTTAGCCGTTTAGTCTTAAATGTTAAATCTGTTATCATTAAGGCTATGCTAAATACTGAAAATAATTGTCATATCAGTACTGCTGTATAGCTGCACCACCTCGACGAGGCGCCTTGAGAGTAAGCTAGATGGGACCTGCACAAGAATGTTGCGTGCAGCACTGAACACTTCGTGGAAACAGCACACCACGAGTGAGACGGACTAGACATGCAGGACTGCTGGAGAAACAAGGACGAACTCATAAGCGATGTTCTCCTGTGGACGCCAACACATGGATATGCTAGTGTGTGTGTGTGTGTGGGGGGCAGCAAGGACCTACATTGACCAGCTATGTAAAGATGCTGGCTGCCAGGTGCAATGAATGATACGGAAGGCTGGCGAGAGATTGTCATGGATATCCGTGCTGCCTGCACGACATGATGATGATGATGATGATATTATAATATTTTTGTTTCTTTTTATATGAAGATATGATTTTACGGCATGTCAACCTTTGGGTTATTTTATGCCGAATATATTTTGTTTTGTTCATACTTGTTGGGTATTCATTTTTGTTCAAACTCAATCTTTTTAAACACACTTTTAAAACTCATTTTCCATCTGTTTAACTCAGAGATGGGATCCTATCAGGTACTACCACTCGTGTCAAAGTGGACCTGGGAGTAACGGCGATGAAGAGATACTTTACACTCCGTAGAGATCCTGCATTGGAACTTCACCATTAAATGCAGTTTATCTTCATACCCAGGATACTAAGACCATTAGCCATTGTCTTTTAGCACATCTATGAGAAAAAGGGTTGGGGTCTACCATAAGAGCCATAGGATCGAGACAATTATATAGGTGCTAGGGATTAACGTGTTCAGCCCTTCTTGCCTAAGTAAGGGCCAAAGTGGAATGTTTTAAGCCATGGACTGCTCAGTCACCAGGATTCCATCCTTAATCATCATGGGCCCCCACCCACAGTCAACAGGTTGCCCAATTGGAGGTGTCTTACCTCTCTTCAAAGAAAAAGTAGGCATATTCTACAGCCCCAGCTGACAATATGTTTATATCTTGGCCAGAAGTGTATATTCTAAGGTAAGAACATGGTCTTATTAATTTATTAATATTTTGTATTTTATTTCTTAATAGTAAATAATGACATCATTCTTTCTTTATCTATTTCTTTCGTTCGTTCATTTTCTCTTCCTTCTTTTCTTGTGTTCCCTATGTTTTAATAGGATGTCTGACTGACAAAAAAGCATTCCGTTTCTATTACAAATATACGAGTACAGACCCAATTTGTTAAACAATATGAGATCTCGTGTCTGGAAACCTTTCTCATATTAAGAAATTGCGAATACAAACTTAAAATATATGGGTCTGCTGATCGGAGTTAAATATTAACTCTTTGCCTACCAAATTTCCCCCACGGCTGTGTACCAAATTGCCTTGGTATTTTTACTTGTATGATGGAATATTGCAAAGTTTACTTATATTACATATATAGTTATTTTTCATTGTAAGTAAATGAAACATGCGAGAGCCGCTCCGGAGGCTTAGGGTGGGATTGTATTAGAGGGAAATTCTGCTGTGAGCGGTTTAAAATAAGTCAATGAATTAAGGATAGAAAATAACGAAAACACTGAATTCGAAGTTGTTGGATGAGGTGCTACTGTGTATTGTTGCATGTGCAGGAATGTGTCTGTGATATATATTATATATATATATTATATATATATATATATATATATATATATATATATATATATATTTGAATGAGAGGTGGCAATCACCATATATATATATATATATATATGGATTGTACATTTTCTCTATAAATAACGTATACATTTAAACTGCCAAACGATGTAGATTATTTGTATCGGCCGTGGGTTTTTGAGCATAACATCCTGAAATGATTGCCAGACAAGTCAGAAACTACACAGAAAATAACCTTAAAGTGCTTGTGTTTGCCAGACCAATTTCCGGTAAGAATTTGATCGAGAACTTTTGGCAAAGCATCGAAACTATCATCCATTGCAATCAGGAATCCAACGCGAATGACCTCTACAATAATATGATAGCATGTTTGCATATCCCAGTGGAAGCTCTCAGAGATTGAACTACATCGATCTTTCCGTACATTTTATGTTACATTAAACTGTCTGTAGACTTAAGAGGGGATAAACAGTTATTTCATGTTAGTTCCTTTGTTATGTAATCATTATCTGAAATAACTAAAGTGTTTATCAAATATATGACCACAGTATTTTTGGCGAAAACTGCATTGATCCATTCACTCTTCTTCCTATACATCCATTTGAATCAGAAAAATAGTTATTTCAATGAAAAATATTTCAAGAAATAAAACATCATAACATTTTCAGTTTTACAGATAATTTTCTAACTTAACGTTAGGCATGGAGGGAAAACAAGCTCAATTTTTAAGCGAAATTAAAAATAGTCTATTGCGAATTTTCTCTTAGTGTCAAATACATTAAACCCGCCAATTACAAAAAGCGCAACTGATATACACATGTTTACAAAAAATGAAACTTTTGACTCAATTCAAGCGAATTGAGAGTATTTTCTTTTGTAAATATACGCAAATTAGTCGAGTTTTTTTCCATTATTGGCAGTTTTAAGGCCCTCGATAATAAGTTATGATCCGCAATAGACTATTCTTTCGGTTGAGTTCGACCATTGAAATTACTTTACACTTGGAGTTAAATGCAATACAAAGTGTTCATATGTACAGAAAGTGAAACCCTCAATTCGATTCAAGCAAATTGTGGGTATCAGGAATGTATAAGTATATTTCAAAAATGTTTCGGGAAAAATGGTTTGACCTATTTTAAGAACCAAACAAAACAAACAAAAAGTCAATTAAAAAATTGATAAAATTATTCTCGATATTTTCTAAAAATTCAATTACGTATTTAACCTGTGGTGTATTTTAAAATTCAGAATAAAATATATCTCGAGAAATATAGGATTTAATTATTATTAATTTCGCTGGGTCTACGTCAACATTAGATAATGAAACCTTATGTTCGCCGAAGGAAAATGTTAACATTTCAACGTGACGTTATCAGAAAAATCTTTGATTTATGTTATTCTATGCATTCTTTACAGGCTTCGTGTTACCAGATTATATATGTGTAAAGGGTCCAATCAATTGGATTGTACTTTTATTTATTCTTTTATTGGCAATTATGTCAGAATAAATTTGCCACTCGATCTATCTAAAGTTATCATCGCTTTTAAAATGTTCTGCCTCAGCTCATATTAAGCTTTAAAAAATATCTATTGTCAGTTTTAATGAAAAATGGGATTTGAACAAGAAAATTATTTTTATTTTATTTTAATGAGAAATCTCGCCGGGGTCTACGTCAGCTTTAGATAATGAAAGCCCACATTTGCCGAAGGAAAACAATGGCTTGAAAACATTAGAAAACACATATGCTTAAATCGAAGATTATTGAACATTATTTTAGATATTCCCACTTGTTATTTTTGTTAAAATATATCTGCGTACATAGCATTAAGAATTAGATGATTCAAGTATATAGATATTTGTTGATAAATATCAAATAATAAACGATCGCTGTTAGGTTTTATTTATTTCTCATTTTAACATCAAAACACTTGATCGGATTGAGAACTTCCCAACACTATCAAAAGTGTTATGCATTCAATACGAAGTGAACAAAGACGTAATAGGTTCTTGACCACTATTTTATCCCTTAAGATTACTTGTAATAAACTAAAGACAGCGGAGTGGTCTATTAACGGTATCAGCTAGATAGCGAAGGAGTGTATCCCCTTTTCGTTTGTGATTCCTCGCCAAATGCTTGAACTTGGTGTCATTTAAATTAAGATTGTTATATACTGAAAATAGGTCTAATGTATTTATTTAAACCCCCGCACACATACGAACAAGATGGGACACAATGTCAATTTTACAACGGAGTTTAACAGGTTTGAATTCAGATTCTTCTTTCTCTGAGAATGGTTGCCATACCAAGGTTAAAAAGCACACTGTGCATTTCTATTTATAGGTAGTGGAAGAATAGTTGGACAATTCTTTTCCTATGGTATTAGCGCTATATTAAAAAGAAAAATACACGGAGTAACCTATTGACGGTATTAGTCACACAGAGAGGTTGTCTATATTCTTTTAGGGGGATTGCTTTGCTTATGATGTAAAGCGCCACACTGATCATCAACTCCACACTTTACTGCACAGATGCATTATGTGCTATTCATGCGCAGAGTTGGCGAGGGCCGGTATTGAACCCGGAACCATGTGGTTCCGAGACGGATTCTCAAATGAAAGAGCTACACCAGTTCCTAAAGAAGTCAAATATATCTAGAAAATAGATTATAAGTTTACGTTATGCCATTGATTAAGGGGTGAAAGTATATGACTTTCGCGTAAAATTAAAATTTACAAATTTATTTTAAATCTACAGCTTTAACAACGTTGCAATAGGGGAGAATTACCAGGTCCGTCCGTTTAATAAAGCGACTCATTATGTAGTTTCAAAATTATCAACTTAATTACAAATTAAATTCATACCCATCTAGTTAGTTTCATTGGAAAAACATACAGAGAAAGGCACTTTTTTTACTCGTAGAAGTAGTGCTGGTGGTTTTTAACAGACATTGCTTTCATTGAAGTTCGTCACGATCTCTTACATGAAAAAATGAAAATTACTAGATACAAAAAGCTAAAATACTAATTATATACCAAAACTCATTTGATGGATTAGAATAAGATAGTTCTGTCTTCCGATTAACTTTACTGAATAAAAAAAACAAACTATTTATCATTGGCTTCCACTGTTTTCACGTCATTTTTCTGGTAATTTCATAATTTCATTTCGCAGATGTTAGTCTTTGAGCAGAGACATGATCAAGGTGATTTTTGCAATCTTTCCACTAATTATTTTTCATTAAGATAATGTAAATAAACAAATCTGTCTCTGTTTCTGTCTCTGTTTCTCTCGCTCTCTTTAATCCATGCATAAATGCTTACATTTTACCTGCAATAATTCTAGTTATAACAGTATGATAATATATCTATCTATCCATATTTACACATACACACACACACACACAGACACACACAAACACACACACACACACACACACACACACACACACACACACCACATATATATATATATATATATATATATATATATATATATATATATATATATATATATATATGGAGAAAGGTAGATAACATCCACAACAAAAGATTAAGACAAATATTCGAAGCCAGTGCCATAAGCAACACACCTAATGTTAATTGTAGATCTGGCTTCTTTAATATTTCCTCACACCTAGAAAATCCATCATAAACAAACTATAGCCGAAAATGTCAGCAGCACGATACTTAGCAAAAAACAAAAACAAAAAAAACATATAAACACACACATTTATAACAAATCCTACTACCATTTCCCACTTTAATGACCAACTATATATCTCTACCAAACCCAGCCCATATGACCCACCTACGACCACTTCCAGACGAAACACCTGTGGCATCAGCAAAAGAACCTTACTAGCTACATCCCCCCCATCAGAAGGAAAAAAAGGAGAAAAAAAGAACTCCCACTATCAACTTAAACACTCCCAGTAGCATCAACAATTGACCACCCCTCCCCTATTCATCAGTATGAGAATGAGCACCTTTGAAGCAAGAACTCAATCCAACGTCCTGAAGAAGGTCTAACAGACCGAAACCTTATAACGTTGACATCCCTACCTCCAATAAACATCCATCTTGTAAAACATCCGTATTTGTCTACCTTTCTATATATATTGTCGGATTAATTTCCTCTTATTTCTCCCTCCATATATATATATATATATATATATATATATATAATTCTGTTTCTATCTATCTTTCTTTTTTTCTTTTTTATGGAAAAAACCGTGCGGTACTTACTCTCTCGATTTTTATTTTTGTAGAACATGAAATAGTCACAAAGTCACATATCGCTAGAGTAAGTACCGATTTCGTATTCCATTTAGTAAAACGCTCACAGAAAGTTTGTTTTGTAGCATTTTAAATAAATGATATCGGAGCGTGATATTACAGAGTTCAATCTCTCTTCTACTGCGCTAAATAGTAAAATGATATGCCTGATCTAGTACTCTAGGGTCAGGTCATCAAATGTTCACGGGGCCAGAAGAAACAAAGATCCTAATAGGCTACTGTTCCTAAAATAACAAGGAAACTACCACGAGATATCAGTTATTCATGCTTTTATGGCCTCAGAGGCTGAACAGAGAAAACGCCTAAGCAAGATGTGTTTTACCATTCAATAATAGGCCCTCATCAACATATAGCATCCGAATTTAACTGCCTATAGAACATGACAATATCTCTCTCTCTCTCTCTCTCTCTCTCTATATATATATATATATATATATATATATATATATATATAAATATATATATATATATATACATATATATATATATATATACATATATACATACATATATATATATATACATATATATATATACATACACATATATATATATATGTGTATATATATATATATATGAAATACTGTACCTTGGATATGAAATCAACAAAGCACTGTTGACTTTATGTCCACGCTCCCCTACCTTAGATATATATTCTCTATTAATGATATTGGGCACTATTTAATTAGTCGAAGTTAAAATGTATCCATGTATTATAAAAGCTTCACCAGGTTATTAGGATGTGTCTAGTGTTGTCTAAACAGTGTTGCACTTCTTATTTTAACATTGTTTAGACCAAACTATACTCATCCTAACATCCTAACCCTGAAGCAGGTTTTATGGTAAAGCGAAACCTTTTAACATCGACTGCGCCATCTACAAAATCTTTTGGGATACATTGTTTTTTCTAAATTCTATATGACGTCGAATTTGTTTACATATTTTACCCCCCCCATATATATATATATATATATATATATATATATGTGTGTGTGTGTGTGTGTGTGTGTGTGTGTGTGTGTGTGTGTGTGTGTGTGTTTGTAAGTAAAGTCGAAGGAGTGGCCTGCATATCTTTGTATATGTTTAAGAATAATCTTATCTATCTGTCTATCTATTTCTCTCTCATTCTATCTTCCTCTCACTCTCTCTCTGAATATATATATATATATATATATATATATATATATATATATATATATATATATATATATATATAGAGAGAGAGAGAGAGAGAGAGAGAGAGAGAGAGAGAAAAGTGAGAGAGACATAAACAGATAAGATATATTTTAAAAGAAGTCCAAAACTGTTTGGACAACACTAGACATCCTAATAACCTGATGAAGGTTTTTAATACATGGACACATTTTAACTTCGACTAATTAAATAGTGCTTAATATAATTAATAGACAATATATATCTAAGTTAGCGGAGCGTGGACATAAATTCAACGATGCTTGGTTGTTTTCATGACCATTTATATCTATATATATATATATATATATATATATATATATATATATATATATATATATATATATATATATATGTCGTGTTTCTATGGTTGAGTATGTATAACCGAACTAGTCGCTCTGGTTTTCTGTGCTACAAACAAAACAAAAAAACAAAAACAACATCCAATAATGAATCAAGCTGAGAGCGTAACGCATCGCTGCTTTTATATCTAAATGTGAAAAGCGATATTTTGAGTTGAGTGAAGTTCAGAATGTGGAAAACATTAATGGTCAGTCGTAAGAAAATTTTCAACTGAATCAGATTGAGTTGAAACAAAGAACGCCATACGTGAAATTGGATCCGTAAAATTTGAAATATTAGATGATATGCAGAATATTAAATGTATAAATTAAAATATTTTAATATAAATCTCTGAAAGCGGTCTACGAACCATATGATTTATGTTCAATAGAAAAAGTATAAAATTGCATAAAGCTCATTTACTAATAATAAATAGGCAACTTGGCTATAATCAAAATTATATATATATATATATATTATATATATATATATATATATATATATATGTACACACACGCATACATACATACACACACACACACACACACATATATATATATATAGAGAGAGAGATACAATTATACATGCGTATATAGTATATATATAAAATGTGTGTATATATATATATATATATATATATATATATATATATATATATATATATTGAGATCTGTCAGCCTGTAAATTTATTTATAATTTATATTATGTAAGTAATATTCGTATAACTAAATATTTCTCGGAATATCCTGATCTTTTGATGATTTCATCATAAATTGTCAGCCAAGGAGAAATACATCGATCTTTTTTTTAAACATTCCAAACACTGTGAATGCTTATTCAAAAATATCAATGAAACAAATGTAAATAAAAGTAAGTGAAGTAGTTGGAGTGGCCTATTGTCACTGTCAGCCGGACAGCGAGAGAGTGTATCTCCTTTTCTCTAGCGCTAGACCAGGGATATTGTATTTGCATCTGATGTGCGTGCCACCCCTACCATTTACTCCCCGATTTACCGCAAAGATCCAAGCTGTGCTATTCATCCGCTGAGTTGGCTAGCAGCTTGTATCGAACCCGGAACCTTCTGATTCCGAGGTGCATGTTCTACCGATTGAGCTAAACCGTCCCTTTTCTAAAATGCCAGATATAACCCCGACCCCTTTTAACAGCTTTTAATGATGATATTGATGCTTTTATTTAGAAGGGAGTGAGGTATTCTGATTATAAGTTTATGGTTAATCCCCGTTAGACCGAGAAGAGGAATAATTGAAACTTGGCATTCAGCACAAACGTACACACTACACAAATCGTATTCACTTGAATATTGGACTGTATATTCCATTTTTTATTTAAGTTAATTTAAGTGTCCAACAAGGTGATTGATTAGCACCATTTGTATTCATAATTTACCTAGACTACGTACTACGAACGTCATTAGATCTAATAAAATAAATAAAAAGCTTCAGGCTAAAAAAAAATGCAAGAACCAGGTGATATCCTGCAGAAACTATTAAAGATGCGGACTACGCATATGATCTAGCATTTCTCACAAATATACATGAAAAAGCCGAATTTTACTGCATATCAAGAAAATACAGCAAGAAACATTGCCCATCCTCATACGTTTTAAACAAGCTGCAGACATCTTCACGAGAGAAGGAAAGCTCCTGAAATTAGTAGACCTGTTCATCTATGTAGTTAGTAATATCACATCTACAGAAACCGATGTCAATATACACATAAGAAAGGTATGGACTGCTATAGACAGATTATAATCATATGTAAATCTGATATCACTGATAAGATAGGAAATTCTCTCCAGCTGTATCTATATAGCCACTTGAATCGCGTAGAGAAAAAGATAGAGGGGAACTACACAAAGATTTTGCGTGCTTTCTTGAACATATTCTGAAGCAATACCCACAAAAAAGCAGCTGTATGGCTACATGGCAGCTATCACCCAAATCATCTCGTTAAAACGAACAAGCGATGCTGAACACTGCTGAAGAAGTAAGGACGACTTCTGTGGGTCGGACTGTAAAAATCCATATTGATCAGCTTAGCACAAATATTGCATACTGTGCAGAGCCTACCAAGAGCAATGGCCGATGGAGAGAGTGTTAGGAAAGAGTTGTGAAGATCCCTTCTGTCTAGCGAAATGCAAGTATGAAATAATTAAGACTGAAATAAATGCTTAAGGGTGACAACTGGTTTGGTATATATCTAACCCGTTCGCCACGAGCAGGGTGTGACACAGGGCTGCCGGTATTGAGCCTTTTACCTTTACACCATGATGGCACACCCAGCACCACGTTAGGAAGCACATTGTATGTATGTGTGTTGTGTGTATATATGTATATAGAGAAGTTTACTAATATGTTGATTCATCAGGTTGTCTCTTTATTCATATGGAATAAGAGATAATTATCTTTGTCTAGTATACCGTGTTTCTACGATAACATTGAACCTCTATTTGAAAGTAAACAAAAAAAGATGATGACACACTTTAAATAGTTTACTTATAGCGTAAATAAAATGATCTGAAGTAATTATGCAAAAGTAGAATACTTCGAAATTAATGATACTTTTCGCCTGTGTATTAAAATGTACTTAGATCAAATAGCTTAATACGATGTCGCATTCTAGCATTTTAGCCACTACTTCAGGAGTACTCTCCTTCTTTCCTTGGATGAGCTTTGAATGAGTAGCCTATGAATTGAAAAGGAAATGTTAAAAATTCATGTAGTATTTTCTTGAGTTTAATTAAACCTCATCTGCCCAACCCTTTCTTATTCATACATAATAATCCGACATGCGCCCGCTGAAAATGACCTTGATGTTACCGCAGAAGTTAGGGTTTCTGAGGCATACCATCTAACCACTCTTTAACCTCACTATGCCATCACGCATTATTTGATAACAATAATTTTGCAAGCTATTGATTTCTTATTTAGTCTATCATCTGGCTAATGCTTACCTGGTAACAGAACTCCTTTATCACCGGGAGATGATGTGTCAACTGCACCTACACGACAAAACATGCATCCTGAAACCATACCTAGCATCTTTCACATATTAGAAACAGAGTGATTCATCCGATTATTGAGAATGATGCTTTATTAAAGACAGTTCTTGACAGAAATCCTTCATACAGATTTTTCAAACCATTTACAAATGTGAAGACACTTGGGATGAGTAGTTAAGAGGTTTTCGAGCATGACAGTAGTAATATATGGCTGTGCCACCTGTAGAAAAAAGCTAGAATGATGCCGCGGGATGTCTTGAACACATCCTTAAGGCTGGAGCCAACAAAAGAGCGGCTGTATGAACACTAGAATCTTCCCACACATGCTATCCGGATAAGAAAAATAAGACATACTGGTCATTGCTGCTGAAGAAAGGAATACCTCTCAAGCGACGTTATCCTGTGGACACATACATATAGACACACCTGAAGTTGAAAAATAATCGCGTATATTCTATGCTACACTATTATGTAGGTATGGCCAAACTCCACGTGTTTTTAAACACCCTCGTCCCATGAAATTAAATGATGGTTAAATATGGGTGAAAAGTTTACGAAATTTAAATTGTGTCGTAACCTACCCACGTCAGGGTTTGGCAAATATATATATTGCGTGCAAACGTCAGTGTTCTAGATGAAGACATTTCAGTCTGGCAATCGTTTTGAATTCCTCGACTTCTTGGATGGTCAGTCTGAAGTTGAGTTCACTCATCCAGGGCCGGTGCCTACTCCCCTTGAACCCCTACTTGGTGAGAAACAAGCCTACTTGGAGGCCTGGAAATGAAGGCTCCTACTACGTTTTAAAAATTGACATGTGACATTTATTCGGAGACGGTTTCAAACTCTAGCACCGACAAAGTGCTCACCCATATAAAATCTAAATAAGCTATCGGTGTATATAAGCTATTTACCGCTACTGTTTTTCAGGGTTCAAATAGATTGAATCATTTACATGAAAGTTGTTGAAAAGACGATTGTGATCTTGAAAACTCATTTTGGTTATTTTAGTCTCATGGAGGGTGCGTTGTGTAATGATTTTCGTCGTTGAAATTGAAATCCTTGATGAGAGCATTTGCATTTCACAGTGCTAATGCCTTTAAGACACTATTCCTATTCAGCTAGGGGTAAATAGTTCGACAGGCTGGACTATTGAAACTTGGTTAGGCAACTAGTCTACAAGACGGAAAACTCTGAATTCAAACCTGGTAAACTCCGCATAAGAAATTGGCCTTATCGTTCGGAGAAGTTGCTAAATATTTATGTATATCCTCTCATTAAAACAATACCAAACATGCGCTAAGTACTTCTAACTTTTTCAAATCATCATTTCTATAATAGCACACTATTCAATAATAGAAATAGTGTATATATATATATATATATATATATATATATATATATATATATATATATATATATATATGAGAGTAAGTAAATAAACAAAGTGTTTATTTATATGGCTTTTAGCTGACACACGGACAGTCTCCCATGTATATAACCTTGCTGATGAGACATAATAGGTCAAAATGTACATTCAGGGATTGACATTTTCTCGATTGTTTAGCCATACATTTGAACATATGCCCGCCTAAATTCATTAATTATTATCTAATTAGTTTCAAATTAGGTATGACTTCAATTAAGCACATATTCTCCAAATATATATATATATATATATATATATATTAATATATATATATATATATATATATAAATATATTATATATATTCCCAACATCGTTTGTATAATAGCCCACTATACAATAATAGAAAGAGGATATATAAGTATGTTAAAAATCGTTCACATCACCCTTTTTATAATAGCACATTATGCAATAATGGAAAATTTGGTGCATATGTACTTAAATCACCCTTCACATTATCGTTGTATAAGAGCGCACTATGGAATAATAAAAATATTATTTGCATATATTTAGAAATAATTTAGTAAAGATATATGGACACGAATATTTTACAGGTTTTTATATTACTGTATTTTATTTTTGCCCCAGAAATATAATCTGTATAATCAAGAGTTTCTGCATGCATGTAGATATATATATATATATATATAAATATATATATATATATATATATATATATATATATATATATATTATGTGTGTGTGTGTGTGTGTGTGTGTGTGGTGTGTGTTATAAAATAAAGTAAAACGTCCTGTTTTTGCAAATTATTTAGATAATTATCTAAATAAGGAGAACTGTTCTGTGAATTGATGATATTTTAAATAGAAAAAATTTGGATAATTCTTAAATTGTGTCGTGGCTTAAGTAGGTTGAATTATTATATATTTATATGTATGCTTCGTATTGAGGGGATTATTTAAGTGGTGTTTCATATAATCAAATGAGAAAGGATTCTGATCAAAGTTGCGAAACAATGTTGAGTTAACAAAATTGGGTATTTAATTGATTCAAGGTCAAAAAATCAATATTCTGACGTGCACCACACAATTATCCACCCACATACAACATACACACAGAAAAGGGCGAGAGAGATATAGATAGAGAGATAGAGATAGAGATAGGGATAGAGAGAGAGAGAGAGAGAGAGAGAGAGAGAGAGATATGGGGAGAGATGTGGGAGTAAGAATGAGAACAATATAGGTATTTATGGCTTTCTATTTAAATAGGTGAAAACGTCACCTAAATCCGCATAGCTTTGAATTACAGACTTTTATAAATATTATTTCTAAATATCAATGTTTGGATTAAACATTCTGCATAGCATTCAGCCTAATGTTTCATCTTCACTTCCAAGAATAATTTTTAGAAACGCACTTAAGAAATAACTGCATTTGACGCAACACAGATCACAGGATTGCCATATTTTCTTATTATGCATTCTTTCTTATAATTGGATACAAAGTGTGGATGCTTATAATTTGTGCAGCGAAAGGCTAAGTGTAAGATTTAGAATAGACGCAAATTATATAGCTGGGATAATTAGACATAATAATATAAACGCCATATTTTGTTTGATCAAAGCGGGAAAGAACGTTACATTTCATGGATTTAAGAATATAATCTAAACTAGTAATTTTTAAATGATCACTTCATTAATGATTCAAACATTAATTAAAATCATGTGTAATTATCTAGGAGTATTGCAAGGTCAGTGAACGTCCTATATCCGAATTCACGTCTGTTGGCCCCTGTGCCTGTTTATCTAGAGTTTGCTTTCGTGCGATTATTTTTTAATGGTAACAATCGCTGTCTGTCAGGTTATCGTGTCTATCTGCCTCTGTCTGTGTGTCTTTTTTTGTTTTGTGTTTTGTACATGTATGTGTGTCCTGTATGCCTATCGGTGGGTGTAGATCTCTGGATTGTGGAAAATTCTGCGTGTCTATGTGTGTAAACTATCTGTGTGTTTCTGTGTCATATCTGTGTGTTCTGTATGTGTATATACATATTTAGAAGACCACCACACGAATAGGATGAAACACAAGATCAATTCTTAAACAGAAATTAGGTGTTCGATATTAGAGTTTTTCCTTCTTTTAGACTGGTTACCTAACTAAGGTTAAAGAACCTAGCTCCACTTACTATTTCATCCATAGCTGGAGGTGAATATTTAGATTCTTTCCTAATCTTATTAAAGCGCTATGTAAAGGGCAAAACAGCCTCAGCCTTTGAATTTCGGGTAACACAAATCTATTTCATATGAAAATAACGTTACATGACTAGCGCCTCCTTATGTTGTAGTATGTGTAATGGGTTTAAAGCAATAAATTTAACAGAGCACCATAAAAATCTGAGATTTAACAAAACTAAACAAAACAAGAAGAGGGACTTTTCAGAAAAGAGGCGTAGCACGCTTTTTAAAGTACTTTTCAATTTCGCTTGGTTATGAAAGGCCCACTGATTCCTTAGTGAAACCCATATTTTCATAATTCGCAAGATGAACGTACGTAACAAGAAACCACGTCAAT
The DNA here is from genome assembly GCA_023376005.1 of Doryteuthis pealeii. Lineage (NCBI taxonomy): Eukaryota > Metazoa > Mollusca > Cephalopoda > Myopsida > Loliginidae > Doryteuthis > Doryteuthis pealeii. Next base: position 127,164,917 of record CM042139.1, read on the forward strand.
ATTGGCTTATAAGTTTAAACCAGAGGTGCGAGCATAATACTTATTGTCGTAGGAAATGGACATGGCGACATGTGTTTCAGATTTGAAACGAGGCTGGTTGCCATTCACATAAATTACTACTCTTGGAAAATTATAAAATCAACTATTCCTCAAACCTATGGTAAATAGTAGAGTTAACTGGGATCTTTAACCTTAGTATGACACGGTCTATTGAGAAGGAACACTCTGAATTCAAATTAACTGTACTTTGTTTGTTTCTTCACTATGGAAATGGGTGTGGAAGTATAAACTTTTCAATGGAACAGCAGAATGAAATTTCCAGTATATATTTCAATCGCCCAGTGCCGTGCGGTAATGTTTATTACTTCACACCATTCCATAGCTGAGAAACAAACAAATTACAGTTAATTTGAACAGAGTGGTTCCTTCTCATAGACCGGTTGTCATACTTAAAGGTTAAAATGCCCAGTTGAACTCTACTAATTTACCCATAGTTGAGGAATTTAGTTGGATTATACATTTCCAAGAGTTAGTAAACTTATGTGAAATGCAACCGCCTCGTTTCAAATCTGAACACATGTCCCGCATGTCCATTTTCCTAACGACCAATAAGATATTATGCAACGGCACCTCTTGTTAAAACTATAAAGCCATATTGACGGTTGGTTTCTTGTTTACGGTAACGTTTCATCTTGCCGAAAATTATTTAAAATATGTTTCACTAAGGATCAGTGGCCTTTTTCATAAACCAAGACGAAATTGAAAAGTACTTTAAAAAGTGGGCGTGCTACCCCTCTTTGCTAAAAAGTCCTCTTCTTGTTTTGTTTAGTATTGTTAAATCTCAGATTTTTATGTGCTCTTTAATTTATTGGCTTTAAAACACATATACACATACATACACATAAGGAGGCGCTAGTCATGTTAACGATTATTTCATATGAAATAGATTTGGTTACCCGAATTCAAAGGCTGAGGCTGTTTGCCTTTCACATAGCGCTTATAAGATTAGGAAAAGAATCTAATATTCCACCTCCAGCTATGGATGAATAGTATAGTGGACAGGTTCTTTAACCTTAGTTAGGTACCAGTCTATAAAAAGAAGGAAAACCTAATATCGAACACCTTAAATTCTGTTTAAGAAATTGATCTTGTGTTTCATCCTATTCGTGTTGGTGGTCTTTCTAAATATGAATATAACACATACAGACACACAGATAGACACAGAAACACACAGATAGTTACACACATAGACACGCAGAAATTTCCACCACTCAAGAGATCTACACCACACCGATAGGCATACAGAGACACACATACATGTACAAAAACACAACACAAAAAAGACACACAGACCAGAGCAGAGATAGACAGATAACCATACAGACAGCGATTGTTACCATTAAAAATAATCGCACGAAAGCAACTCTAGAAAACAGGCCCAAACAGGGGCAACAGCGTGAATTCGGATATAGGACGTTCACTGACCTTCCCCAATACTCCTAGATAATTACACATGATTTAATTAATGTTTGAATTCATTTTAATGAAGTGATCATTAAAAATTACTAGTTTAGATTATATTCTTAAAATCCATGAAATGTAACGTTCTTTCCGCTTTTATCAAAACAAAAAAATATGGCGTTATATTATTATGTCTAATTACCTCCCAGCTATATAATTTGCGTCTATTCCTAAATCTTACACTTAGCCTTTTCGCTGCACAAATTATAAGCATCCACACTTTGTATCCAATTAAAGAAAGAATGCATAATAAAGAAAATATGGCAATCCCTGTGATCTGTGTTGCGTCAAATGCAGTTATTTTCTTAAGTGCGTTTCCTAAAAATTATTCTTGGAAGTGAAGATTGAAACATTAGGCTGAATGCCTATGCAAGATGTTTAATCCAAACATTGATATTTAGAAATAATTATTTATAAAAGTCTGTAATTCAAAAGCTATGCGGATTTAGGTGACGTTTTCACCTATTTAATAGAAGCCATAAAACCTATATTGTTCTCATTCTTACTCCCCACATCTCTCCCATATCTCTCTCTCTCTCTCTCTCTCTTCTCTCTCTCTATCCCTATCTCTATCTTCTATCTCTCTATCTATATCTCTCGCGGCCCCTTTTCTGTGTGTATAATTGTATGTGGTGGATAATGTGTGGTGCACGTCAGAATATATGATTTTATTGACCTTGAATCAATTAAATACCCCAATTTTTTGTTAACTTCAACATTGTTCGCACTTTGATCAGAATCCTTTCTCATTTGATTTATATGAAACACCACTTAAATAATCCCCTCAATACGAAGCATACATATAAATATATAATAATTCATACCTACTTAAGCCACGACACCAATTTAAGAATTATCCAATTTTCTCTATTAAATATATCATCAATTCACAGAACAGTTCTCCTTATTAGATAATTATCTAAATAATTTAGCAAAAACAGGACGTTTACTTTATTTTATAACACACACACACACACCACACACACACACACAACACATATAATATATAGTATTATATATATATATATATATATATAATATATATATTATAATATATTATATATAAGTCTACATGCATGCAGAAACTCTTGATTATACAGATTATATTTCTGGCAAAAAATAAAAGTACAGTAAATATAAAAACCTGTAAAAATATTCGTGCTCCATATATCTTACTAAATTATTTCTAAATATATGCAAATAATATTTTTATTATTCCATAGTGGCGCTCTTATACAAACGTAATGTGAAGGGTGATTCTAAAGTACATATGCACCAAATTTCCATTATTGCAATAATTGTTGCTATTTATAAAAGGGTGATGTGAACGATTTTTAACATACTTATATATCTCTTTCTTATTATTGTTATAGTGGGCATTATACAAACGATGTGGGAATATATATAATATAATATATATATATATATATATATATATATATATATATATATATATATATATATATATATATTTGTGAGAATATGTGCTTAATTGAAAGTCATACCTAAATTTTGAAAAACTAATTAGATTAATAATTAATGAATTTAGGCGGGCATATGTTCAAAATGTATGGCTAAACAAATCGAGAAAATGTCAACCCTGAATGTACATTTTGACCTATTATGCTCATCAGCAAGGTTTATATACATGCGAGAGCTGCTCCGTGTGTCGCTAAAAGCCATATCAAATAAACACTTTGTTTATTACTTACTCTCATATATATATATATATACTATATATATATATATATATATTATAATTATATATATATATCACTATTTTCTATTATTGAATAGTGTGCTATTATAGAAAATGATGATTGAAAAAGTTAGAAGTACTTAGCGCATGTTTGGTATTGTTTTAAATGAGAGGAATATACATAAATATTTAGCAACTTCTCCGAACGATAAGGCCAATTTCTTATGCGAGTTACCAGGTTGAATTCAGAGTTTTCCGTCTTGTAGACTAGTTGCCTAACCAAGTTTCAATAGTCCAGCCTGTCGAACTATTTACCCCTAGCTGAATTAGGAATTAGTGTTCTTAAAGGCATTAGCACTGTGAAATGCAATGCTCTCATCAAGGATTTCAATTCAAACGACGAAAATCATTACACAACGCACCTCCATTGAGACTAAAATAACCAAAATGAGTTTTCAAGATCACAATCGTCTTTTCAACAACTTTCATGTAAATGATTCAATCTATTTTGAACCCTGAAAACAGTAGAGGTAAATAGCTATATACACGATAGCTTATTTAGATTTTATATGGGTGAGCACTTTGTCGGTGCTAGAGTTTGAAACCGTCTCCGAATAAATGTCACATGTCAATTTTTAAAACGTTAGTAGAGCCTTCATTTCCAGGCCTCCAAGTAGGCTTGTTTTCTCACCAAGTAGGGGTTCAAGGGGAGTAGGCACCGGCCCTGGATGAGTGAACTCAACTTCAGACTGACCATCCAAGAAGTCGAGGAATTCAAAACGATTGCCAGACTGAAATGTCTTCATCTAGAAACACTGACGTTTGCACGCCAATATATATATTTGCCAAACCCTGACGTGGGTAGGTTACGACACAATTTAAATTTTCGTAAAACTTTTCACCCATATTTAACCATCATTTAATTCATGGGACGAGGGTGTTTAAAACACGTGGAGTTTGGCCATACCTACATAATAGTGTAGCATAGAATATACGCGATTATATTTTTTCAACTTCAGGTGTGTCTATATGTATGTGTCCACAGGATAACGTCGCTTGAGAGGTATTCCTTTCTTCAGCAGCAAGACCAGTATGTCTTATTTTTCTTATCCGGATAGCATGTGTGGGAAAGATTCTAGTGTTCATACAGCCGCTCTTTTGTTGGCTCCAGCCTTAAGGATGTGTTCAAGACATCCCGCGGCATCATTCTAGCTTTTTCTACACGTGGCACAGCCATATATTACTACTGTCATGCTCGAAAACCTCTTAACTACTCATCCCAAGTGTCTTCACATTTGTAAATGGTTGAAAAAATCTGTATGAAGGATTTCTGTCAAGAACTGTCTTTAATAAAGCATCATTCTCAATAATCGGATGAATCACTCTGTTTCTAATATGTGAAAGATGCTAGGTATGGTTTCAGGATGCATGTTTTGTCGTGTAGGTGCAGTTGACACATCATCTCCCCGGTGTAAAGGAGTTCTGTTACCAGGTAAGCATTAGCCAGATGATAGACTAAATAAGAAATCAATAGCTTGCAAAATTATTGTTATCAAATAATGCGTGATGGCATAGTGAGGTTAAAGAGTGGTTAGATGGTATGCCTCAGAAACCCTAACTTCTGCGGTAACATCAAGGTCATTTTCAGCGGGCGCATGTCGGATTATTATGTATGAATAAGAAAGGGTTGGGCAGATGAGGTTTAATTAAACTCAAGAAAATACTACATGAATTTTTAACATTTCCTTTTCAATTCATAGGCTACTCATTCAAAGCTCATCCAAGGAAAGAAGGAGAGTACTCCTGAAGTAGTGGCTAAAATGCTAGAATGCGACATCGTATTAAGCTATTGATCTAAGTACATTTTAATACACAGGCGAAAAGTAATCATTAATTTCGAAGTATTCTACTTTGCATAATTACTTCAGATCATTTTATTTACGCTATAAGTAAACTATTTAAAGTGTGTCATCATTCTTTTTTGTTTACTTTTCAAATAGAGGTTCAATGTTATCGTAGAAAACACGGTATACTAGACAAAGATAATTATCTCTTATTCCATATGAATAAAGAGACAACCTGATGAATCAACATATTAGTAAACTTCTCTATATACATATATACACACAAACACACATACATACAATGTGCTTCCTAACGTGGTGCTGGGTGTGCCATCATGGTGTAAAGGTAAAAGGCTCAATACCGGCAGCCCTGTGTCACACCCTGCTCGTGGCGAACGGGTTAGATATATACCAAACCAGTTGTCACCCTTAAGCATTTATTTCAGTCTTAATTATTTCATACTTGCATTTCGCTAGACAGAAGGGATCTTCACAACTCTTTCCTAACACCTCTCTCCATCGGCCATTGCTCTTGGTAGGCTCTGCACAGTATGCAATATTTGTGCTAAGCTGATCAATATGGATTTTTACAGTCCGACCCACAGAAGTCGTCCTTACTTCTCCAGCAGTGTTCAGCATCGCTTGTTCGTTTTAACGAGATGATTTGGGTGATAGCTGCCATGTAGCCATACAGCTGCTTTTTGTGGGGTATTGCTTCCAGAATATGTTCAAAAAGCACGCAAAATCTTTGTGTAGTTCCCCTCTATCTTTTTCTCTACGCGATTCAAGTGGCTATATAGATACAGCTGGAGAGAATTTCCTATCTTATCAGTGATATCAGATTTACATATGATTATAATCTGTCTATAGCAGTCCATACCTTTCTTATGTGTATATTGACATCGGTTTCTGTAGATGTGATATTACTAACTACATAGAATGAACAGGTCTACTAATTTCAGGAGCTTTCCTTCTCTCGTGAAGATGTCTGCAGCTTGTTTAAAACGTATGAGGATGGGCAATGTTTCTTGCTGTATTTTCTTGATATGCAGTAAAATTCGGCTTTTTCATGTATATTTGTGAGAAATGCTAGATCATATGCGTAGTCCGCATCTTTAATAGTTTCTGCAGGATATCACTTGGTTCTTGCATTTTTTTTAGCCTGAAGCTTTTATTTATTTTATTAGATCTAATGACGTTCGTAGTACGTAGTCTAGGTAAATTATGAATACAAATGGTGCTAATCAATCACCTGTTGGACACTTAAATTAACTTAAATAAAAAATGGAATATACAGTCCAATATTCAAGTGAATACGATTTGTGTAGTGTGTACGTTTGTGCTGAATGCCAAGTTTCAATTATTCCTCTTCTCGGTCTAACGGGGATTAACCATAAACTTATAATCAGAATACCTCACTCCCTTCTAAATAAAAGCATCAATATCATCATTAAAAGCTGTTAAAAGGGGTCGGGGTTATATCTGGCATTTTATTAGAAAAGGGACGGTTTAGCTCAATCGGTAGAACATGCACCTCGGAATCAGAAGGTTCCGGGTTCGATACAAGCTGCTAGCCAACTCAGCGGATGAATAGCACAGCTTGGATCTTTGCGGTAAATCGGGGAGTAAATGGTAGGGGTGGCACGCCACATCAGATGCAAATACAATATCCCTGGTCTAGCGCTAGAGAAAAGGAGATACACTCTCTCGCTGTCCGGCTGACAGTGACAATAGGCCACTCCAACTACTTCACTTACTTTTATTTACATTTGTTTCATTGATATTTTTGAATAAGCATTCACAGTGTTTGGAATGTTTAATAAAAAAGATCGATGTATTTCTCCTTGGCTGACAATTTATGATGAAATCATCAAAGATCAGGATATTCCGAGAAATATTTAGTTATACGAATATTACTTACATAATATAAATTATAAATAAATTTACAGGCTGACAGATCTCAATATATATATATATATATATATATATATATATATATATATATATATATATATACACACATTTATATATATACTATATACGCATGTATAATTGTATCTCTCTCTCTATATATTATATATGTGTGTGTGTGTGTGTGTGTGTGTGTATGTATGTATGCGTGTGTGTACATATATATATATATATATATATATATATATATATATATATATATATTTAATTTTTGATTATAGTCCCAAGTTGCCTATTTATTATTAGTAAATGAGCTTTATGCAATTTATACTTTTTTCTATTGAACATAAATCATATGGTTCGTAGACCGCTTTCAGAGATTTATATTAAAATATTTTAATTTATACATTTAATATTCTGCATATCATCTAATATTTCAAATTTTACGGATCCAATTTCACGTATGGCGTTCTTTGTTTCAACTCAATCTGATTCAGTTGAAAATTTTCTTACGACTGACCATTAATGTTTTCCACATTCTGAACTTCACTCAACTCAAAATATCGCTTTTCACATTTAGATATAAAAGCAGCGATGCGTTACGCTCTCAGCTTGATTCATTATTGGATGTTGTTTTTGTTTTTTTGTTTTGTTTGTAGCACAGAAAACCAGAGCGACTAGTTCGGTATACATACTCAACCATAGAAACACGACATATATATTATATATATATATATATATATATATTATATATATATATATAGATATAAATGGTCATGAAAACAACCAAGCATCGTTGAATTTATGTCCACGCTCCGCTAACTTAGATATATATTGTCTATTAATTATATTAAGCACTATTTAATTAGTCGAAGTTAAAATGTGTCCATGTATTAAAAAACCTTCATCAGGTTATTAGGATGTCTAGTGTTGTCCAAACAGTTTTGGACTTCTTTTAACATATAATCTTATCTGTTTATGTCTCTCTCACTTTCTCTCTCTCTCTCTCTCTCTCTCTCTCTCTCTATATATATATATATATATATATATATATATATATATATATATATATATATATTCAGAGAGAGAGTGAGAGGAAGATAGAATGAGAGAGAAATAGATAGACAGATAGATAAGATTATTCTTAAACATATACAAAGATATGCAGGCCACTCCTTCGACTTTACTTACAAACACCACACACACACACACACACACACACACACACACATATATATATATATATATATATATATATTATATGGGGGGGTAAAATATGTAAACAAATTCGACGTCATATAGAATTTAGAAAAAACAATGTATCCCAAAAGATTTTGTAGATGGCGCAGTCGATGTTAAAAGGTTTCGCTTTACCATAAAACCTGCTTCAGGGTTAGGATGTTAGGATGAGTATAGTTTGGTCTAAACAATGTTAAAATAAGAAGTGCAACACTGTTTAGACAACACTAGACACATCCTAATAACCTGGTGAAGCTTTTATAATACATGGATACATTTTAACTTCGACTAATTAAATAGTGCCCAATATCATTAATAGAGAATATATATCTAAGGTAGGGGAGCGTGGACATAAAGTCAACAGTGCTTTGTTGATTTCATATCCAAGGTACAGTATTTCATATATATTATATATACACACATATATATATATGTGTATGTATTATATATATGTATATATATAATATGTATGTATATATGTATATATATATATATGTATATATATATACATATATATATTATATATATATATGTATATATGTAAATATATGTATATACATATATATATATATATATATATATATATATATATATATATACATATATATATATATATATATATATATATATATATATATATATATATATATATATAGAGAGAGAGAGAGAGAGAGAGAGAGAGAGAGATATTGTCATGTTCTATAGGCAGTTAAATTCGGATGCTATATGTTGATGAGGGCCTATTATTGAATGGTAAAACACATCTTGCTTAGGCGTTTTCTCTGTTCAGCCTCTGAGGCCATAAAAGCATGAATAACTGATATCTCGTGGTAGTTTCCTTGTTATTTTAGGAACAGTAGCCTATTAGGATCTTTGTTTCTTCTGGCCCCGTGAACATTTGATGACCTGACCCTAGAGTACTAGATCAGGCATATCATTTTACTATTTAGCGCAGTAGAAGAGAGATTGAACTCTGTAATATCACGCTCCGGTATCATTTATTTAAAAATGCTACAAACAAACTTTCTGTGAGCGTTTTACTAAATGGAATACGAAATCGGTACTTACTCTAGCGATATGTGACTTGTGACTATTCATGTTCTACAAAAATAAAAATCGAGAGAGTAAGTACCGCACGGTTTTTTCCATAAAAAAAAAAAAGAAAGATAGATAGAAACAGAATTATATATATATATATATATATATATATATATATATATATATATATGGAGGGAGAAATAAGAGGAAATTAATCCGACAATATATATAGAAAGGTAGACAAAATACGGATGTTTTACAAGATGGATGTTTATTGGAGGTAGGGATGTCAACGTTATAAGGTTTCGGTCTGTTAGACCTTCTTCAGGACGTTGGATTGAGTTCTTGCTTCAAAGGTGCTCATTCTCATACTGATGAATAGGGGAGGTGTGGTCAATTGTTGATGCTACTGGGAGTGTTTAAGTTGATAGTGGGAGTTCTTTTTTTCTCCTTTTTTTCCTTCTGATGGGGGGGATGTAGCTAGTAAGGTTCTGTTGCTGATGCCACAGGTGTTTCGTCTGGAAGTGGTCGTAGGTGGGTCATATGGGCTGGGTTTGGTAGAGATATATAGTTGGTCATTAAAGTGGGAAATGGTAGTAGGATTTGTTATAAATGTGTGTGTTTATATGTTTTTTTTGTTTTTGTTTTTTGCTAAGTATCGTGCTGCTGACATTTTCGGCTATAGTTGTTTATGATGGATTTTTCTAGGTGTGAGGAAATATTAAAGAAGCCAGATCTACAATTAACATTAGGTGTGTTGCTTATGGCACTGGCTTCGAATATTTGTCTTAATCTTTTGTTGTGGATGTTTATCTACCTTTCTCCATATATATATATATATATATATATATATATATATATATATATATATGTCTGTGTGTGTGTGTGTGTGTGTGTGTGTTTGTGTGTGTCTGTGTGTGTGTGTGTGTATGTGTAAATATGGATAGATAGATATATTATCATACTGTTATAACTAGAATTATTGCAGGTAAAATGTAAGCATTTATGCATGGATTAAAGAGAGCGAGAGAAACAGAGACAGAAACAGAGACAGATTTGTTTATTTACATTATCTTAATGAAAAATAATTAGTGGAAAGATTGCAAAAATCACCTTGATCATGTCTCTGCTCAAAGACTAACATCTGCGAAATGAAATTATGAAATTACCAGAAAAATGACGTGAAAACAGTGGAAGCCAATGATAAATAGTTTGTTTTTTTTATTCAGTAAAGTTAATCGGAAGACAGAACTATCTTATTCTAATCCATCAAATGAGTTTTGGTATATAATTAGTATTTTAGTTTTTTGTATCTAGTAATTTTCATTTTTTCATGTAAGAGATCGTGACGAACTTCAATGAAAGCAATGTCTGTTAAAAACCACCAGCACTACTTCTACGAGTAAAAAAAGTGCCTTTCTCTGTATGTTTTTCCAATGAAACTAACTAGATGGGTATGAATTTAATTTGTAATTAAGTTGATAATTTTGAAACTACATAATGAGTCGCTTTATTAAACGGACGGACCTGGTAATTCTCCCCTATTGCAACGTTGTTAAAGCTGTAGATTTAAAATAAATTTGTAAATTTTAATTTTACGCGAAAGTCATATACTTTCACCCCATTTAATCAATGGCATAACGTAAACTTATAATCTATTTTCTAGATATATTTGACTTCTTTAGGAACTGGTGTAGCTCTTTCATTTGAGAATCCGTCTCGGAACCACATGGTTCCGGGTTCAATACCGGCCCTCGCCAACTCTGCGCATGAATAGCACATAATGCATCTGTGCAGTAAAGTGTGGAGTTGATGATCAGTGTGGCGCTTTACATCATAAGCAAAGCAATCCCCCTAAAAGAATATAGACAACCTCTCTGTGTGACTAATACCGTCAATAGGTTACTCCGTGTATTTTTCTTTTTAATATAGCGCTAATACCCATAGGAAAAGAATTGTCCAACTATTCTTCCACTACCTATGAATAAATAGAAATGCACAGTGTGCTTTTTAACCTTGGTATGGCAACCATTCTCAGAGAAAGAAGAATCTGAATTCAAACCTGTTAAACTCCGTTGTAAAATTGACATTGTGTCCCATCTTGTTCGTATGTGTGCGGGGGTTTAAATAAATACATTAGACCTATTTTCAGTATATAACAATCTTAATTTAAATGACACCAAGTTCAAGCATTTGGCGAGGAATCACAAACGAAAAGGGGATACACTCCTTCGCTATCTAGCTGATACCGTTAATAGACCACTCCGCTGTCTTTAGTTTATTACAAGTAATCTTAAGGGATAAAATAGTGGTCAAGAACCTATTACGTCTTTGTTCACTTCGTATTGAATGCATAACACTTTTGATAGTGTTGGGAAGTTCTCAATCCGATCAAGTGTTTTGATGTTAAAATGAGAAATAAATAAAACCTAACAGCGATCGTTTATTATTTGATATTTATCAACAAATATCTATATACTTGAATCATCTAATTCTTAATGCTATGTACGCAGATATATTTTAACAAAAATAACAAGTGGGAATATCTAAAATAATGTTCAATAATCTTCGATTTAAGCATATGTGTTTTCTAATGTTTTCAAGCCATTGTTTTCCTTCGGCAAATGTGGGCTTTCATTATCTAAAGCTGACGTAGACCCCGGCGAGATTTCTCATTAAAATAAAATAAAAATAATTTTCTTGTTCAAATCCCATTTTTCATTAAAACTGACAATAGATATTTTTTAAAGCTTAATATGAGCTGAGGCAGAACATTTTAAAAGCGATGATAACTTTAGATAGATCGAGTGGCAAATTTATTCTGACAAATAATTGCCAATAAAAGAATAAATAAAAGTACAATCCAATTGATTGGACCCTTTACACATATATAATCTGGTAACACGAAGCCTGTAAAGAATGCATAGAATAACATAAATCAAAGATTTTTCTGATAACGTCACGTTGAAATGTTAACATTTTCCTTCGGCGAACATAAGGTTTCATTATCTAATGTTGACGTAGACCCCAGCGAAATTAATAATAATTAAATCCTATATTTCTCGAGATATATTTTATTCTGAATTTTAAAATACACCACAGGTTAAATACGTAATTGAATTTTTAGAAAATATCGAGAATAATTTTATCAATTTTTTAATTGACTTTTTGTTTGTTTTGTTTGGTTCTTAAAATAGGTCAAACCATTTTTCCCGAAACATTTTTGAAATATACTTATACATTCCTGATACCCACAATTTGCTTGAATCGAATTGAGGGTTTCACTTTCTGTACATATGAACACTTTGTATTGCATTTAACTCCAAGTGTAAAGTAATTTCAATGGTCGAACTCAACCGAAAGAATAGTCTATTGCGGATCATAACTTATTATCGAGGGCCTTAAAACTGCCAATAATGGAAAAAACTCGACTAATTTGCGTATATTTACAAAAAAAATACTCTCAATTCGCTTGAATTGAGTCAAAAGTTTCATTTTTTGTAAACATGTGTATATCAGTTGCGCTTTTTGTAATTGGCGTGTTTAATGTATTTGACACTAAGAGAAAATTCGCAATAGACTATTTTTTAATTTCGCTTAAAAATTGAGCTTGTTTTCCCTCCATGCCTAACGTTAAGTTAGAAAATTATCTGTAAAACTGAAAATGTTATGATGTTTTATTTCTTGAAATATTTTTCATTGAAATAACTATTTTTCTGATTCAAAATGGATGTATAGGAAGAAGAGTGAATGGATCAATGCAGTTTTCGCCAAAAACTGTGGTGATATATTTGATAAACACTTTAGTTATTTGATAATGATTACATAACAAAGGAACTAACATGAAATAACTGTTTATCCCCTCTTAAGTCTACAGACAGTTTAATGTAACATAAAATGTACGGAAAGATCGATGTAGTTCAATCTCTGAGAGCTTCCACTGGGATATGCAAACATGCTATCATATTATTGTAGAGGTCATTCGCGTTGGATTCCTGATTGCAATGGATGATAGTTTCGATGCTTTGCCAAAAGTTCTCGATCAAATTCTTACCGGAAATTGGTCTGGCAAACACAAGCACTTTAAGGTTATTTTCTGTGTAGTTTCTGACTTGTCTGGCAATCATTTCAGGATGTTATGCTCAAAAACCCACGGCCGATACAAATAATCTACATCGTTTGGCAGTTTAAATGTATACGTTATTTATAGAGAAAATGTACAATCCATATATATATATATATATATGGTGATTGCCACCTCTCATTCAAATATATATATATATATATATATATATATATATATATATATATATATATATATATATATATCACAGACACATTCCTGCACATGCAACAATACACAGTAGCACCTCATCCAACAACTTCGAATTCAGTGTTTTCGTTATTTTCTATCCTTAATTCATTGACTTATTTTAAACCGCTCACAGCAGATTTCCCTCTAATACAATCCCACCCTAAGCCTCCGGGAGCGGCTCTCGCATGTTTCATTTACTTACAATGAAAAATAACTATATATGTAATATATAGTAAACTTTGCAATATTCCATCATACAAGTAAAAATACCAAGGCAATTTGGTACAGCCGTGGGGGAAATTTGGTAGGCAAAGAGTTAATATTTAACTCCGATCAGCAGACCCATATATTTTAAGTTTGTATTCGCAATTTCTTAATATGAAGAAAAGGTTTCCAGACACGAGATCTCATATTGTTTAACAAATTGGGTCTGTACTCGTATATTTGTAATAGAAACGGAATGCTTTTTTGTCAGTCAGACATCCTATTAAAACATAGGGAACACAAGAAAAGAAGGAAGAGAAAATGAACGAACGAAAGAAATAGATAAAGAAAGAATGATGTCATTATTTACTATTAAGAAATAAAATACAAAATATTAATAAATTAATAAGACCATGTTCTTACCTTAGAATATACACTTCTGGCCAAGATATAAACATATTGTCAGCTGGGGCTGTAGAATATGCCTACTTTTTCTTTGAAGAGAGGTAAGACACCTCCAATTGGGCAACCTGTTGACTGTGGGTGGGGGCCCATGATGATTAAGGATGGAATCCTGGTGACTGAGCAGTCCATGGCTTAAAACATTCCACTTTGGCCCTTACTTAGGCAAGAAGGGCTGAACACGTTAATCCCTAGCACCTATATAATTGTCTCGATCCTATGGCTCTTATGGTAGACCCCAACCCTTTTTCTCATAGATGTGCTAAAAGACAATGGCTAATGGTCTTAGTATCCCGGGTATGAAGATAAACTGCATTTAATGGTGAAGTTCCAATGCAGGATCTCTACGGAGTGTAAAGTATCTCTTCATCGCCGTTACTCCCAGGTCCACTTTGACACGAGTGGTAGTACCTGATAGGATCCCATCTCTGAGTTAAACAGATGGAAAATGAGTTTTAAAAGTGTGTTTAAAAAGATTGAGTTTGAACAAAAATGAATACCCAACAAGTATGAACAAAACAAAATATATTCGGCATAAAATAACCCAAAGGTTGACATGCCGTAAAATCATATCTTCATATAAAAAGAAACAAAAATATTATAATATCATCATCATCATCATCATGTCGTGCAGGCAGCACGGATATCCATGACAATCTCTCGCCAGCCTTCCGTATCATTCATTGCACCTGGCAGCCAGCATCTTTACATAGCTGGTCAATGTAGGTCCTTGCTGCCCCCCCCCACACACTAGCATATCCATGTGTTGGCGTCCACAGGAGAACATCGCTTATGAGTTCGTCCTTGTTTCTCCAGCAGTCCTGCATGTCTAGTCCGTCTCACTCGTGGTGTGCTGTTTCCACGAAGTGTTCAGTGCTGCACGCAACATTCTTGTGCAGGTCCCATCTAGCTTACTCTCAAGGCGCCTCGTCGAGGTGGTGCAGCTATACAGCAGTACTGATATGACAATTATTTTCAGTATTTAGCATAGCCTTAATGATAACAGATTTAACATTTAAGACTAAACGGCTAAATTGTTTAAAAATTATTTTTTAAATTCAAATAAAATATTAGAGACTCCGATAAAATTAACGAAAACCATCTCAAACAATCTAATTAAACTAATAATTTGATAAGTGATGTTTACACTTTTGGTTTGTTTTGATCACTTTGTTTTCTAACCGGGGTTTTTACTCTTTGAACCGTTACCAGTAGTTCTTATTTTCCACAAGCACCATAGCGCAGATCTACCGTTACTGGAATCAAGCTAAAACGACAGAGAGTAAATTTAGGTTCCGGAGCTCAGGGCTATAAGTTTTAAGAGACACTACTTATAACACATTTAAATTAATATCGATAAAGTAGGTGCTTAATTGAATTTCGAAATAGGCCTCCTATATGTGACAAAGTATTTTTTAAAATACACATTACTGCTGGCTTAACATATGTTGTTTAAAATTATATAACATATAATCTTTAACCTCACATAACTTATGATTTCATCTCCCACCTTATACTTATTCCTTATTTTTGCTCTTTCATTATTTTCCTTCATTTGTATAACATTATTCATGTTTTAAATATATATATATATATATATATATATATATATATATATATATATATATATATATAGAGAGAGAGAGAGAGAGAGAGAGAGAGAGAGATTGGTTTGGTGTTTGCTTTTGAAGGCTATCAAAATGCTCCAGCAAACCAATATATACACAATTCTTCAAGTATTAAAAACGATATATATATATATATATATATATATATATATATATATATATATATATATATATATATATATATATATATGGTGGGCTCTCCTATCGTTAACGATAGATGAGGGTCAGCAGTGAGTGATTTGTTTCCTCCCATCTTGTGCATGATATCAAAAAGACATTTTGTGTTTTCTCGAGTGTAATAGCAGCCTAGCCTTGTGCGAGCTATGAAGCCACACTGATAGATAAAATGTTCTATGGCGGGTGTCAGATGTTTTTGTTTTAAGGTTAGGCTGAGCTGATGTCGATGCTTCTGTCTATTTTCTTCAAAGCTCTTTAATCTAGCGAAACATGTCTTACGCCATTCTTTCCGATTTGATGCTAGATTTTCCCAAGCACTCAGGTTAATATTGAGGCGTTTCAAATTGTCCTTCAATTTGTCTTTATAGCGTAAGAGTGGATTTTCAATAGAAATATATATATATATATATATATATATATATATATATTATATTATTTTTAGACGAGTTATTTTCTATGTCCACATTTAATCCATAGCTAACTACATTGGTTTCCATCCAGTATTGAATCAAGAAAGTGTATTGTGAAAGTGTGTCTGGGATAAGAAACAATGTACACCACGAAGAATGGCTTCAGTACCAAACGGATTTTTAAAAGACAGATCCAGACATCCAAAAAAAATACTTTAAAAAAGATACTTGTCAAAAAAAAAATCTTCACATTTACTTAAAACAATACAAAGTTTACATTCAAGCTGGAGACGTAAAATAATCAATAGCATTATTGTGTTATGGTTGATAAAATGGCGTTTGGCTAGTGTTCTAGAAATAGAAAAATGTAGACACACTGGCGCCAATAAATCAAATTTCAAAACAAAACAAAAATAATTCAAAACAACAGTGAACCTCACTCAGCGTTCAGCACCTGGATCCACACAAAAAGTTTAAGAGGTTACAACTTGATTTAAAAGCCTAATTTTCTCAAACCAAAAAATAAAACCTCATTAAATCAACATTTTGTATTTTCTTTTAATAATTTCAACAAAGAAGAAATACAACACTTGCTTAAGACCTTTATTCTTGTAAAAAATAACAATGTTTAAACCGATAAATATCTAACAATTTAATCCCTTAAACTGATATATATATATATATATATATATATATATATATATATATATATATATATATATATATAATTTCTTCAATTATTTCACAGAACAAAATTAACAATATATATTTATCTATCATGTTCGGCTCAGGTAGAATGTGACACAAAGTCACAAGTATGAGCGATCCAACGAAGATCCAACGCGCCATTCAATAAAAATGGATCCACGAGACTAGCCATTACATCCCAATGGGACCCCACTTTATTTCTTTTTTAGTGTGGGACATTCAAGGAGGATCGAAATCGCTATTCAATAGTAATGTATCCGCGAGATTAGCTTGCTAAATATTACACCACGATGAGATGCTTAAACAATAATCATTGTATATGAAATATTTCATCGCTTGAAACCTTTCCTTTAGATTTTAATTGACAGTAAATATTTTAATATAGATACTGTTTCGTTGAATTGAATACAAAGAAACAGTTTCGATAGTTTTGTTAGACTTGGTCAGTGATCCATGTCTTGATATATCCCTTGGTCATGCACGGGTACTTCCGTTTAAAATATCCTAATTATTTAAACATTCATCTTCGTTACTTGTCTTTTTTTCTTTCCTTTTGTTTCTTTTCGGATCAAATAAGTTATCAATCATGTATTACTCAAAAGTATAAAAGAAAAATGTTTTTGAGATGTTTAATCTCCGCCTCCTTAAATAGAACAGCTCATACATCATTTATGAAAACCAAACAAAATCCAATCATAACAGTACTGTGATCACGTCTCATTTCTTTTGTCTTAAGCCTTACATCTGAACCATTTTATCGGACATAAATTTCGGTTATTCTATTATGTAAACATGTCAAGATCTTTTTTTTTAAATTACCTTTCGTGACCAATATATTTAGAAGTTGATTCCTCTATGTTCTGCTCTATTTGAAAACTCTATGTCAAAGCAGAGTTCAAAAAGGCTATTAACCAATTGGATTTTTGCAAATAGAGTAATTTCTATTTTGACAAAATTTCCTGATGAAATCAAAATCAGCAATAGCGTACAAAATGTTATATTTAATTAGGATGATTTCAGAAAAAGGAGCATTTAAGACAGCATTTTTGGTAACTGTCTGATGAATTACGTAACATGCGTCAGGAAATGTTTGGCACATAACCATCTAACTAAACAAACATTTAAGTAAAATTTCTAACCAAAATTGTTATTGGAGAAAGTAAAACATCCCCACTCTATGCTTAACAAGTTTATTCCCAGAGTAGAGCTCCCTGCAAGGTGTTTACGATAACAGTTGAAGACATTTGCTTTGGTTTAATGGCTTATCAAACTTCGTGGGTTATTTAATGATAAAGCCTCTTAGTAATTTTTATACAGAACAGATAGGATGAGAATCGAAAACATTATTAATAGAAAATACAATTGAATAATTGAGCTAAACCGAATGTTAAACAAAGAAAAATAATTACTCGATGAATTAATTTCCTGTCACTCGCATTAAAAACGGATTTCACTAAAAACTCCGGAAACCTTTTCACACTGTTAACCGCATCTGGTTTTAGTCAATATGGTAATAGCAGGCCCACACAAATGTGACCTGTACTCGATCGTTGAACTTACCAATGTATTATCATGTTTCTGCTATTAACAACGATACAATCATGAGTTTATAGTCTAATGTTTCGTTACGTCAATGGTAATTCCTGTCATTGCCTTGCCATTACTAAAATCTTTATTAACTTAAGAATACATTACACATTTTGGTGAAAAATAACGTTCGTGGCCGAATATACTAGAAAATATGTTCACGAGTAACTCTAACAAAACTGAAAGTTCAGATAAAGTCAAATTAAATGGTAAGTCTTTTTCTCTGGTCATGTTTAATAAGATATTAACACAGACACAGACAAAGACAGACACACACACACAAACACACATACACGCACCCAAACGCACGCAAACGCACACACATACTCATACACACAGAAACACACAGAAACACACACACGCACACACACATATATATATATATATATATATATATATATATATATATATATATATATATATATATATATATGGGGGTCCCCATTGTGTTTTAATTGTTAGCAAGCTGGGTTAGCAGATCATTAGTCATGAGTTCTATTCTAACCGAATTGGTGACATTTTGAATGGTGACCTGTGTATGACCTGTCACGAAGTATTAGATGAGTTGATACAACTTCCTTCACATTATACTGCAAAATAAGTCCACTTTTCTCACTGAGTATGTTATTTTTATACATGAGTTTGAGATTTAATATAATTCAAATTCTTAGATATAAATCAAAATTATTTAAATGTTTCTATGAACTGTTTAGAAAAGTGTATTAATTTTCAGCAATTAGCATTTTTTGATTAAGAATGTTGCTTTTAAATTATTCAGTAACTTTTTGGAATTTGTACTTAATTCCTTTCAAATATTTACCACAGAAAATTCTTACACTACTTCACTCTAATCAATGAGGAATCCTGGCTTTAATTCCTGACCAAATTTTCTTCTGATTTTCATTACATAAATGATTGTGTGCCAAAGATTGTTCAAGAAAAATCAATATTGTGTATAGATAATCACCCTATTTACCTCCACGCCGCGCTGTATGTGGTTCATTATTACAGAGTATGGTTAAAATTACGCTGAAAAGTATAGAGTACTGGCATCAGTTTAGTTCAGTCGGTAGAGCGTCGGACAAGTAACCTCAAGGTTCTGGGTTTGATTCCGGCCCTCGCTAACTTAGCGTATGAGTAGCACAGGGATCTGTGTGGTAAAATGATGAGCTGGTGGCAGGTGTATCGATCCACATCAGACGCCAAAAACAATCTTCTTGATCTAACACTAATAAAAAGGGGATAGACTCCCTTGCTGTCTGGCTGATACCAACTTTAGGCCACCCTGACGGCTTTACTTACTTACTTACTGGTAAGATCAGTGAGAAACGGAAATAACATTGTATGATATCTTACTTTTAAATCAGGACGTCTCGTCGTGTTGCAATGTTTAGCAAGTAGGATTCTCAGATTTATTACTATTGAATTCCGAGATCGATGCTCACTGGGTGCTCCATACTTGTAAGCTTGTGTCTCATCCTAGCCTAGCAAACGGGTTTTGCTAAATACTTATCTTAGGTTTAAATTCAAAGCTTTCGTTAAATACAAGTATAATTATGAATGCTTTTATTTGTCCTCTCCACATTTTCTTTATCACTATAAATATAAGAGTGGATGAATAGGTTAGCTCAGTCAGTAGAGCGTTCGGCTAGAAACCACAAGGTTTCTAGTTCGATACCGACCCTCACCAACTCAGCATATGAGTAGCACAGGGATATGTGCGGTAAAGTAGGGAGTTGATGGTAGGGGTGGCGCTCCACCTCAGATGAAAAAACAATCTCCTTGGTCTAGCGCTAGTGAAAAGGGGATAGACTCCCTGGCTGTCTGGCTGATACCGACTTTAGGCCACCTCAACGACTTTCCTTTTACTTATGTGTGACACAAGGTTTATTTTTTAAGCAATGTCTGAATTGTGATTTTCCTTCTCCTACGCTGGTTACCATAACAAAGTTAAGAGACAGGTCTGTTCTACTATTTGCCTATAACTGGATGGAGGATGGTTTAATGCATACCTTTCCCTAGGGTATTATCGCTATGTGAAATGCTACTAACATCGACGTATTCATTTAGCGTGGTCAGTGACGGCTATTAGGTCGGGGGTGGATATTCGTCGGCTAGAGAGGGAAACATATAAAACTACTATACATTTTTAATGTTAGGAACTTTTGTTATTTTATCCTATTCGTTTAGTCTATGGGAAATGGACAATGGACACCACTGGGTTAGCTTCCTCGTTCTTGCAGCTACCATAAGTGTCCTAATCACAAAATTCAGTATATATATATATATATATATATATATATATATATATATATATATATATATGGTGGGCTCTAAAGTTCTAAAATATCCCTTGTCCACATTCTACTCGGATTGGTGACATTTTAAATGGTAACCTCTGAATGACTGGTCATGAAATGTTAGATGTAATATATGTTGAACTCAGTCAACTCGTATTTCCTTTACATCCTATCTTTGATCTGAAGCTTTGTGGCTTAGGGACGCAGCTTCTTATATCATCGCTTGCAATAGGACACAAAATCAGGTGACATTGACGATTACGTCTAGAAAACACACGGGATAAGAAAAGTAATTGGACGAAAATTATAGTCAATATCGCTTTATATAGAGAAGGGCGGCAAATTGTATCAGTAGGGACCCTGGCTAGCCTTGAACGCATTGGCCAACTTCTCGACAACAGCCCACCGTATGAAAATATGAGTTGCTTTCATGTGGATTCGTCCTCTTTGTCTTGTTTGTCAAGTAATCAAGTTTAGGTTCTATTTGACTTGATGTCAGACAGGTTCACTCGATTTTAAGTGCTAACGCTGATCCCTCCCATATCGTTACAGTTGATAATATACGTCACGGTACCACTCACACACAATTCTACATTTAATTAAAATATATGTTATCAAGATTTGAAATGATCTGATACCAGTT
>CM042139.1:127189102-127249102 GCA_023376005.1 Doryteuthis pealeii
GAGCGGTAATTTTCCATTCAATATTTTTTTTAACAAACTGATCAACAAAAACTATCATAGTGTAACGTTGTGCTTTTTTTCCGGGCACTAAAACGATATATGTAACGTTGTCGTATATCTGGTCACAGTACCCAAAGCGATATACATAACGGGGCGGTGGTGGTGGCGATATATTCACGGCACTAAAAATGTATTGTTGTTGATAAAAATTACAACGAGAGAAGTATGTAGTCACAACTGCTAGCCTTTATTATCGTGCTCGCCTCGTGGGTTCGTATCAGACAGGAGGAAAGGCAGAGAGAAAGAGAGAGAGAACTATTAAACTACCGTCATCCCACACGCGACCAAGGGCACGTCTTAACCCTACGCTGTCCCAAATCGAAAAGAGACCGGTCCCTTTCTTCGTTGTTCCACGTCACCACGTGACTTCCAGTTCCGGTCAACACCCGACTTCCGGTTGACACTCAATTCTCCATTCGGGAGGTCACGCACCGGTCAAACGGTTTTGTGTTCATTACTCCCTCACTTATTTCTTCCTTCCTCCTTTTCTAATACAGTAGTTCTAACTCACAAATTCAGGATAATATCCCCATCTTGCTACAATAGTCTCCTTATTATTCTGTGATAAATTTAACTTTTCCTTATATCAACAAAAACCCCGAAGAAGATCTACAAAACAGATTGAAACACTGCAGCGTTGGTTGAATAAATATCTCATTTTATTTGAACCTGTGTCTTTTCAAATTTTTCACTATATATATATATATATATATATATATATATATATATATATATATATATGTTGTCTCTAAATCAAAAGTATGATGATATAACAGTACAAACATATGTGTAACTTTTATATGTATTTATTTTATGTTGGAAAAATGCCGCAATTTTATTTTAGATTCCAATGTTGTAGAGTTTGCTACGTCCTAATAATATCAGAATAATATATTTATGATATTTTATTTTTGGTTACAGATATGTTTCAAATTTATTACAGATTACAGGGTGGTATTGAGTTTATTAAGACCTAATATTATACGCATCATTTTATAATGGCTTGGCATCGTGAACCAAGATCAATAATGGTGATGCGCTCTGAAATTTAAATTCCTCTTTTTTCTTTTTATCTCCCACTTCCTTTTCCAATATTTATAGGACAGAAGAGAAAGTCTGCTTTTTATACAGCTTTTTTTTCTTTTCCTCGCAGGCAGATTCGAGGTCATGACAAGGACAATTCAGGGCAAGCAGACGCGGACGCTGCACTGCAGATAAGGGTTTGATGGCGCAGTGTCGCACTTTTTTCTCCTGTGACTTTTGACCTTGGGGGTAGCCCCGCGAGTGTTTTCATCATTTTTATAATAATAAGGAATAATATAAATGTATAAAATCCTGGCAAATTTGAATTTATTGAAAGTGTTATAAGTTATTGGTTGGGGTGTACTTATATATTATGGTAGGTCGATTTATGAACTGTAAAAAGTACAAACGCAGAATAGTCACAAATTAACGTAAAAAATCATCATACATAATATTTTTCTTTAGAAAATTGGAGCATTTTGAGGAAAAGCACTTAAAGACAAAATTGATTGTGATTTTCATTATTATATCCGTGTCAACGGAAGCATGTGTAGGTTAAAGTAAAATTCGTTTAATAATGGATTATTTTTGTTGTAGTATCCAATTTGTTCTTAATAAATTAAATGAAATTAACAATAAATAAAACACACTAAAATATTTTGTTAAAAATACAAATAACGTCTTATTTTTCCGATTATCTTTCAGGTATCAACCAGTAGTAATTATCTTTCTTTATAAGTTTGTTTATCTCAATTTGTTTTACTATGCGCTTCCTTTACAAGTACAAAATACTAATATATATATTGTATTTTTTATCAGAATAAAGTTTTAAAATGCCACGTTAATAATTGTTGTAATATGTTTTTATTTTCAAGCTCTAATTTTTCATTAAACAAACTGTTTACGTGCTAATCTCACGATTTCATTTCTTTCCAACTTTAGGTAAGTAACATTACATTAAATGTCTTTAATGATATTTTTCAAACTTCATTTTCAAATTTATTTTGGAAAATACTAATTTGTAAAATGTCTGATAATAAATATATTTTCTTTTCAGATATTTTGATGAGAATGGTAGGAAAATTCACTGCAATTTCAACTCGTAGTAAAGATGTGAGAAAATATTTGGGCCCATATTCACCATTATATAAAGCAAAGCCTAAAATCTTTCGACAAATTATTCAATACAGCTAACTCTTAATAAATAATTATAATAGTTTATCCAAACTTCTCAACTTGATAAAATTAATTGTGGATGCGTATGCGATTTCTTTTAATTAAAAAAGATAACAAGTTCAATAATCAGCAACTGTACATTTTCAACAACTATTTGAAATCCAACAGATTACATTGGAAAAAAAACAACAGTATAATGCTTTTACTTTACTGCCAGCAAATGTTTTATATTCAATGGTGAAATTTGATGAACAAGACGTGGGGGAAGAATCTATAAAAAGAATTTGTGCCATAAGGTAGGTAAGTATTTATTCATATAAAACTGAATAAATTAGTTATGCCGATTTATAGATTTTTAAAAGTTTTTATCTTATTTCATCATAAATATTAAAGCAGTATGGATTGTATTTTTTAAGATAACTCATTAAATTAATGTTTATATTCTTTCAGGAGTGGGCAGCCAGCCAAGAAATGATTGAAAAAAAATAACGACAATTAATTTTGAAGCTAACCATTGGACACAGTAAATCTGTCTTAAAAAGTTTTTGAACAGAAAGTGAAATTCGGGAATACTTAATGAATGGTACGAATCTGGACTTGCTGGATTTGCTCTCACATTACCAAGGTGTTGAACGGGAAAGTTAACAACAGAAGCTTCCAAATCAGTATATGGCTTTGAAGCGAGGCACAGGCAAATAATTGCAAAACTTTTGGGTCGTAAACTACGACCTCTTTTTTCGCCCAAGGGCTCTTAAATAGTGCTACTAGACTAAATATATTAAGCAATAGTAAACCATTATTTGTTTTTTCATATTTACTTTTCATTCATAACATAAAAAATCAATGTATTCCCTATTACTGCTTAATTAATGAGGTAATGCCGTCACTGTTAATCGTGGGCATATTCTAAATTCAAATTTTAGTTATAATTTCTTCTTTTCATTTCATTTTGATAAGATAAAATTACACCGCTCACCGCGTTAAATACTGAAATTCTTAGATTTTCTGATACAATTTTGGCCAAATGTTGCAAAACCAATGTTTTTTCAGTGCATTTTTGTCAACGATCTTTGATTCCGATTCCTCAAAATTACTACAAGGGAAATATCTAATTTTTAGTGTGTGTACTTAATATACAAATGCACAACTTTTACTGTTTCATGTAACTTGATATTATAAAAAGGGGAAATATCAACTAATCGTATCATACATATGTCCATATAATTTATGAAATTATAGATTACTACATTTATTATACTATATTGCTTGTTATCTGCTTCGATTTGGCTTGGTTTGGTCTGCTGTCTTTTACGACACGCCAACGCTTATTGGGTTATTTAATGCATTTTACTCTATTCATGCTTGATGGGTATTCAATTTATTAAAACTCACTTTTTATCATATTTTTAAAACTCATTTTTATCTATTTAATCCATAGACGGGACCCTAACAGGTACTTTAACCCCGTGTCAAAGTGGACCTGAGAGTATTAGATGCAATTGAATGTTATACCCGTGATATTAATAACATATTATAACATATATATGATAAATTGAGTTGCTGGTAACTATAGGGACAATAGGGTTGGGACCTATAGGTTCTAGGGTTAGTCGTGACCAGCCAATTGATCGGGGGTAGCCTTTTGTCCAGCTCGTCTCGCCTAAGAAAGGTCCAAAGGTGTTTTTGCATTTCATGGGCTGCTCATCAACCAGAATTCCGTCTATTCACGACCAACAGTTGGTCTCATTGGGGGGGATTTTACTCCTTTGCAGAAGTGCAGTCGGTGCATTCTTCTGTCTCAGCCGAGAGAGCGCGTATCTGGGTCGGACAAATTTGTATATCGATAAGAATAAAAATACTTGTGCAAATGCCGTAGTTGTTATCAGTAAGGGAAACGGATGCAGCTGAAACAAGTTCCATTATCGAATGGGAGTGTTTATATTCAATTTTTCCTAATGCCTCAGCGAAAAATATCAATACACTAACTTGATCTTTGACTCGTTTCCATAATAAAAATAAATAAATCTTATTGCTAGCATGCGATAATTGTTATAAATAGAAAAGTGAATAAGTTGAGAAATCTATCGACTCCTTTTACATGGTAAAGTAGTAGTAGTAATAAGACAAAGTATAAAACACACAGGAAAATTTTTTAATATTGGCATAAAGTTAGTTAAAATTATTTTACCCCAGCGAGAAAGAAGATTGTAGAATATTTTTAAATAATAACCATCAATCAATCAATTCGATAGAAAAGGAGACATCTGTAAAAAAACAATGGGAAAATATGTATTTATATTGAAACCAAGAAGATCGTATAATATATATATATATATATGTGTGTGTGTGTGTGTGTGTTTGAGTGTGTGTGCGTGTGTGTGTATGTGTGTGTGTGTACTATATTGATAATATGGTGTGCTATATTTACAAGGAAATACTACTCATTATTTTGAATAGATCATGTATATATAAGTTAGAGTAATGTGGCCACAAAGTCAACGGCGTCAAGTTACTAACTGTTTCTCGCTGATGCAATTTTCAAACCAAGAGCATTTGGTTTGAAATTTGCATATTCGGCAAAGTGTCAGTAACCAAGCGCCATTTACTTCATGACCACGATAGTCTTTAATCATATTTAAATAAACTTGTTCTTGATCCACGTCAGAACTTTAACACGTCTTTTCTTATAACATAGACCACTGATGTACATTATTTTGAAAATCTATATATACATTTGGAATGATTCCTGTGGAAAGACACACGGCCAAACGTTTGCATTTTTGCATGAAATTTTGAATCCTTAATATGTCGCTTCGGGCAATATAGAGGTTTATATCTGAAGATGCTCAAGGGATACCGCCGGGCATGCTTATTTGAATAGATCACTTCCAGCAGTAAGAAACAGAAAAGAAAACTATACAACAAGAGCAGGTTCAACTAGATACTAGCTAGTGACTTCTGAAATATAGGAGTTACTGGCTCTTCTTATCAGTATCAATACAATATAAATATATCGAGTCGCCCGTGGTGTAATAGTTATCATCGTAGAAAATGAAGGCGGCAACATGAGTTTAAATCCTGGATCTTGGTGTTTGCATTTTACATAGTCATATTACCCTTCAGAAGTGTATGCATCCAATTATCTTCCTCTCCCCAATTATGGATAAATAGTAACGTCGATTGGGCCGTTTAACGTTGGTATGGCAACTGCTCGAAGAAGGATGAATCTAAAATCACATTGTTTAAACTGCGATTAAAATTGGCATTGTGTCACATTCTCATCCTGCGAAGGGGTTGGTAAATACAGACAATCTATATTAGCGATAAAATTGGTATATTTTTGGCTTTTTGTAAAAGTCTTTTTAATGGCTTGGTTTGGTTTCTTTATTTTAATTCCAGGTCAACCTTCTTGTCTCATTCCATGCCAATGCCATTCTTGTAGATGAACAATAGTGACGCTGTTTATCGATAGCTATGGGATGAGGAGTTTTCAAGCTTTCCCAAAAGTTATTTATCCCAAGGTGAGCGTAAGATATTTTTACCTTATAAAATTCCATTATTTCATCCTCTACACCACTGAAATACCCAGCATTTTTTCCCACCTAGCCTTATTTTATATATCTGTTCTACCATTATTATATTTGCAACATGTGGCTATTGGTAGATATGCGAGTGAATTGAATTGCTAACTTTACTAAAATGATGAAATTAACATTTACAATTTTAGGACGACTGAGAAGGTCGGTGTATACGTGCGGCAAGTTATGGCCTACCTAAGTCTGCCTCCTTCACCTAGACATTATCTTTCAAAAAGGAGAGGGTTTGTTAGTTTGCAAATTAATCCATGTTGGAATGCTTAATGTCAATGGGAAATTATTTAAACAGTTATATGGTTTCCAGTAACTATTTCTATTTAATAATAATAATAATAATAATAATAATAATAATAATAATATAATATATAATAATAATAGCAGCACAAGACAATATCATAAAAAACAATTATATCAAAGCGAAAATAGATAAGATGCAATAGTATAGCAAGTGTAAGATGTGTGGCGACAAAGAAAAAATTGCTAATCACATAAAAAGCGAATGCAGCAAACTAGCACATAAAGTGTACAAGACTAGGCGCAGTTTGGTGGGAAGGGTAAACTGCTGGGAATTGATCAAGATCGGCTAGAATACTCAAGGGCCCAACAGACCTGAATATGCTTGATATTACTCAGATTATAGTGAAAGACTATCAGCTAAGGCTGGAGTGAAAACTCGCAATGGATAATAATAATAATAATAATAATAATAATAATAATAATAATAATAATAATAATAATAATAACAACAACAACAACAACAAAAAAGAAAGAACTTTTCAACTGGTGGATTTTGCAGTTCCAGCAGATCACAGGGTGAAGCTAAAGGAAAAGGAAAAAAATGGCCAAATACCTGGACATTGCCAGAGGACTGAAAAAGTTATGGAATATGAAAGTCAAAGTGATACCAATTATAGTTGGTGCACTTGGAACGGTCACAAAAGGATTGGAAAAGGGTTTGGAAAATCTGGAAATCAGAGGAAGGATTGAAACCATCCAGAACACTGCACGCTGCAATCTGCCATAATATTCAGAAGAGTCATGGAGACCTGAGGAGATTTGCTGTCACTCAGACTCCAGTGAAAGACCATCAGCTAACGCTGATGTGAAAACTCAAAAGGAGTAAATAATAATAATAAATTCATTGGTACAAGGTTATATAGTTACAAGTATTTCTCTCGAATACAAATAATTTGCTCACATTCATATGACTTGTAGTACTTCGATCTAATACTAATAATTTTCGATTGTTTTTATTGTTGTAACACAAGTATCAGATTTAACAGAGAAATAATAGGAAGAAACATGATAAGTATTAAGGAAAAGATAAAAGGTTTACTAAGCAAATATACAAGATGAACAGAGTAATCAGCAATTGCTTGGTTGAATTAAACAATTCTGTAAGATCTTGTTTCTTTCTTTTAGGTTTTTTTCAGACATTATATAATAGGAAAAACAGACGATCTCATTCTCATTATTTAGGTATTATATGGTACTTATTATACCCATAGATGGGACTCCATCATGTTATACCACTACAGGTCAGAGGGAACATGGGAATATTAACAATAAAGAATTATTAGAAACTTAACAGATCTCCAGAACTGGAGCCTCACAGCAGATGTAGTTTAGTGTCAGGACAATGAAAAGGCGAGAATTAATAACATCAAACACAAACAGGACATCTGCGAATCAGTATTCTTTTATCAAAACGAAAAAGAAATATGCACGTTTAAACATGTTTGCATTTTCAGATAAGCTCGAATTGGTGTAAGTAATTCAATCTTCTTTTAGACAATACATCTTTTTTTCTGTTTGCCTTTATTTATTTAAAACGCATTTGTTGTACTTTTTCAACGTGGCAGTAACGTTCTACGAGTATATGATGCAGTTTGACAGCTCGCATTAAAAATATATCCCAACTGTTTATGTTGGGTATAACAACAAATCGCTGCGCTTTGTGCAACAGCTATGGAAACGGTGATCCGATAAATAATGAAAGCCTGATATCTTTGGGGAAATATACATATATATATATATATATATATATATAATATATATATATTATATATATATATTATATATATATTAGTGTTATTATCATTGTTATTATTGTAGAAAAACACACCTGTAAACAAAGACTAAAGATTTTAGAAGCCCTACATATTCGATATAAAAATCCTAAAAAATGCCTCTAACTTCATGAATAATTTATATAATAATAATGATATTAACAATAATAATAATAGTGGAAACAATGATAATGATAACAATGATAATAGCACTAATAATAATAACAACAACAATAATTAGAATTAAATTAAATAAACACAACCCCTATATATATATATATATATATATTATATATATATATATATAATATATATATATATATATATTATAATTAATTAATTTTTTCAAAATTAGGTACGACTCCAATTAAGCACTTATTCTCCCAAAAATTATCGGCAAAAAGCCATTCTAAACAAACCTTGTTTACAACTTATCATATCGTCGTGTAATAAAAGTCACTAGAAGAGGAATATTAACCTACTCTAAACAAATCATAAAAATCTAAGAAGTTCGTTTAGTGTAGGGGTTATGAGATCGGCCTGTCAGCTTGGCAGTCCGGTTTCAAATCACGCACAGGGCGGTCTTCCGATCTATAGCTCTGCTGATGAGCCTAATAGGCCGAAATGTACATACAGAGATTGATTTTTCTCGATTTGTTTAGCCATACATTTAATAGGTATTCCCGCCTAATTCATTATTAATTAATTAATTTTCAAAATTAGGTACGACTCCAATTAAGCACACACACACACACATATATATATATATATATATATATATATATAAGGATGCTTAATAAGTATTAACCCAACCCGTTCGTCATAGGTAGGATGTGGCACTAGTTTGCGATATCTAGTTAGGATCAATTCGATATTTAGCAGAAATGTAATTGAGCGAGAAGTGATGATGGGACAACCTGGACAGATGTTTAGTATAAGGAAATGTAATCAGTGATTCGAGTTCAAATGGATGAGGCTATTTACATTTTACTTCGCGCTTATTTCCTTGTGAAAGGTAATAATCTCTCTTTTCTCCTCTCACTTATTCGTAAAGAATAAGGGAGTATGAGTTCACTAGCCATGTTAAGCAAACAGTCTAGGAAAAGAAAAAAATTGAATCCAAAATATTACTGTGCTTTTCATTCTGTCACATCCAGATGGACTGTATAAGTATAGCAAAGCAGTTTGTATGCCGCTTGTGCTGAAATCACATTCTACTTCAGGACGTATTTCATCAGAAACACGTAATTTGAAACACACACTGCCGTATATGACAGTGAGTTCATTTACTGGGTCCATTCGCAGCTGTTGACCATGCTTTTCATCTCGCAACACTTAAAGTGAACACCCGGTCAGTCAAAAAATATAATCAGACATGGAGATATTTTCAGTAATTTTTTGCATTGGAAAAAGACAGCTCATTCCTGTACCGATCTGTTGTTTTTATATTTAGCTGTCTAAAGGAAATGACGCAATTCCATCCGCTCGGCTTCAGATATTATATAATATTTTTATTCGGTGTGTAGTTGCTGAAAAATCATATTTAGTTTGTTTATTGACAAGTTCAAAATGCTAAAATGAAAGAGAAGTATTGGTCGAAGCAAGTTCAGGAAGCAAACAAACTGGATGCTGTCATCTCTAGCTAAAGGGAAGTCCCCGAGGAATAATAGCTAACTTGCTGGACAACATATCGTAGTGAGCAAGTTCGGACTCTAGTTGCGCTTTTGCGTTCACTTTCGGACTAATAACCATGGAAAGGTATAGACATCTCAATACCCCTGCTATGGCTTTAATAATACTCCTACTTTTCTTCTACAAGGATAGCGTTAGCAATAAATAAACAGCGGTGGTTCTTATGTCATCAAGCAAAGAAATGGAAACTCCAGTTAAAAAAGAAACCAGTACCGAGAATGCAGAACATCCTCATCTCTATCAATTGGGTCAAAGTTGATATGAAGATTCCAGGTATCAAGAAAAAGGAAGACCAGTGCATGGACTTAAATTCAGAAAGAGAGAAAAAGATGAGAAATACAACACGGCGTTTTGGCTATCAGTGCTAGAAGCTAGAATATTGATTCTCAATTTTTTCATACCTAAGGACCCATTTGATTCCTATTTTATTCTGGTATTCCCTCATATTATTTAGATGTTTAACAAATCCTATCTAATTATCATAGTTAAATATTCTTAGGCATTGTAGGTATTTACCCAACCAATTCGCTATGTGACACAAAGTCTCAAGTGTGTGGCATCAAGTGAGGATCGAACTTACTTTTTAGTATCAATGGATCTGTGAGATTGTCTTGTTAACCATTACATAGGATGAGGCGCTTTATTCTTAGGAATAGTATAAAGATTGTTAAAATACTTTATGTATTGTAGAAATTTAACTAATTTATTACAAGAGCTTTAAGAACTAACGAAATTATTTGGAAAATGTATGATCACTAGTAAAAAGAAGCCATCAATATAAAAGGACATATTTATTTTATAATAAAATACTAGTTTAGTATTTAAAATACTTTATTCAAAATACTTAAAATACTTTATTAAAATACTTTATTTAAAATACTTTATTCAATGTGAACCTTGTGATTAATGCCGCACTGCTTGTCTCGCAATATTGGGCTCTAATGCTGTAACTAAATATTGAAAATTATCTCTTTGTACAATGTAGAATCGGTTATGGGATTTTGATAGTTCGTTAGGGACACGTCTGAAGCCAGATTCAACAAAGGAATAAACCTAGTTATTTGTTAAAAGTATTATGTTTAAATGATTTTTGTCGTTTGGGAAATGAGGTTTTCAACAACATATTATTTTCCTTTATTTCAGAATTAACCATTGTGATTATTGATTTTTTTTCTTTTATGGTCGCCCGGATGATTGTTGAGGCAATGGTGTCTCGATGAAAATTAGCGGAGATGAAGAAACAAAAACAACAAGAACGAATGACGACGAGATGAGGAAACAAAAAGGCAGACACGTGGTCACAGAAAAAAATCAGACTCAGTTTAGTTACCGATGTTATACATTTCTCTCAGAGCCAGTCTCTATTACAGGAGGAAGACAGGAATTGGTATTTTCAAGTTGATCCAGCGAAAATCTAATCTTTGAAAAATCATAATTTACAAACAATGGTGGAGGGCTGTTTCGCTTGTCCCGAAATGTAAGTCGTTACTTGTCGTATTCTAGGTAACTAATTAACCCTTTTCGAAAATCACCAACTCTGTTTTCTGACCGTTTCTCGTATCTACCGCGAGACTTCTTGTGATCGACCTTTTGTTGTGAGTCTCATATCTGGGCCCAGTGTCAGATAGGAGTAAGTACAAAACTAGACATGAATGCGTAGTAAATGTAATACACCGGGAATTGTGCAAGAAATTGCGGAAGAATTAAAACTTTGACCCAGCTACAAAATGGTATCTAGGTAATTCCATGTCAAATCATCCATCCCCTTCAATTTTTCTGATATTTTGTCCAAGTGTGGATTATTTTAAGGTTCTACAATCCCTAAAATTTGAGCTTCCAATTCCAAAATTTGGCAGAGTTATGTCGATTTTAGCTCTTCAAATTTGAGGGTGGGCGAAAAATGACAACTTTTTGTAACCTATTTTTGTCTGTAGAATGATATCTAGAGCTTCCCTATTCCTAAAAATTGGTTTGTAAAAGTATGTTTGCCCAAGGAATCCAAAATGCTATCAGAAAATTCTTAAAGTCAACTAATTTTAAGTTATTGATGATTTCTGATTTTTTTCATAGCAAGATCCATATGGTACTGTATCTATGACAATTTTTTTCTATTATTTCAAATATATTTTGATTTTTGCTCAGAACCAAAGCTCGAACTCATTTTACAGACAAAAATAGATTACAAAATGTCGCCATTTTTCGCGAAACCCACCAAATTTGGAGAGCTAAAAATCAACATAACTCCGCCAGTTTTTGGAATTGGAAGATCGAATTTTGGGGATTGTCTAACGTTAACATAGCTGACACCTGGGGAAAAATTGAGAAAAATTGAAGTGGATGGGTGACAATTTTACATTTTTCTGGATGATTTGATATTGAATTACCCATAGGCACAAACCAGAATCTATCCTAGCAAATGAGACTCATGAAAGTTTCTGGGATTTTGATATACACATAGATCACCTAATTCCGATATGACAAGAGTTGATCTAGTGTTAATTTAAAAAGTTCTCATACAAAAGAGTGGATCGTAAAAGAGTGGATATTAAAAAAAACACACTATACATATTCACCAATCACTATGCACGAGCGGAATGTGATATACATTTCTTAAGCGGAGTTAAACTGGTTTGAATTCAGGGTTTTACTGCTCCTAGACTGGTTATCTAACCATAGTTAAAGAGCCCAGATTGTCCTACTATTTAGCCATGGATGGAAAGATTCATTCAATTTTGAAATATATTGGCGAAATTTTAAATGCAAAAGGCCTCGTCTCGGATTTGAACAGAGGCGATTTTTTACGACGGTAACATTTATAGCACGCGCTTCCAAAAACATTAGTACAATATATTTTAAAACCCATCTACTTATGTAAGCGTGATTCTGTATCAACTTGTTTAAAGGTGCGATTCCTAATTTCAATAAAGAATATTTACGTAAATTTTAAAATTCCCACAGTCTGCACAGATTATGTTGAGGTGTCGTCTTTTCTTCTTTTGTAATTTCTCAAAGAGCAAATAAAATGGAATCGGTAAAAATCTTGATGAGCATTTCTTCATAGATAATTTTATCTGGTTCTAAAGTGCGAGTTCTTTTGATGTTCGCCGATTTTTAGTCAGCGCAATTGGATATTGTTGGAATCATTTCAACGACAAGAATTGTTAATTGATTGTGACGAATGTAAATAAATATGCTTGATCGTCTTTTATTCATTGAGGAGGTCGTTCACCCAAATGAGACGTTGAAGTCATTTTCCGAAAATCTTATATATGAGTATATCTATCTTTATATATACCTTTATATATATATATATATATATATATATATATATATATATATATATAAAGCTAGGATAGCGTAGACAGTAGACATACTGAACGTTAGTTGATAAATGTTAGTGTCTAGAATATACAATCATCAGACCAAGTGAACGCACATCCTTGGTGTCTGCCTGTCTGTCTGTTTGTCTCTCTCAATGCATATATATATAATATATATATATATATATATATTATATATATATATATATATATATATGCATGTGTATGTATATATATGCATATGTATATATATAATTAAAATTGGTAAACAATAGAATATTACTAAAAATATCTCTAGTGCAATATTTCAATATTCTATTATCAAAATCTCTCTCTCTCTCTCTCTCTCTCTCTCTCTCTCTATATATATATATATATATATATATATATATATATAAATTTAGGGTAGCGTATACATAAAGTCAACGGCGCTAGATTACTGAAATTTTCTCGCGTATTGGATAATCAAAACATCATGCCCACACAATTCTAACTTAGATATCCATCTTTTATTAGAGATACTGGGCACTATTTAATCAAAAATATAGCACAATATAATATAAATATATATATATATATATATATATATATATATATATATATATATATATATATATATGATTTTCGTCTCTGATGATAAAGTGTTCTTTGAAATCGATAAGACAAAAAAACAACATCTTTTTGTTTTTAGTTTTTATACGCATTGTATTGCCTTCGAATTACTAATATATATATATATATATATATATATATTGTAAACAAGGTTTGTTTAGAATGGCTTTTTGCCGATAATTTTTGGGAGAATAAGTGCTTAATTGGAGTCGGACCTAATTTTGGAAATTTATTAATTAATAATGAATTAGGCGGGAATACCTATTAAATGTATGGCTAAACAAATCGAGAAAAATCAATCTCTGTATGTACATTTCGGCCTATTAGGCCTCATCAGCAGAGCTATAGATCGGAAGACCGCCCTGTGCGTGATTTGAAAACGGGACTGCCAAATATATATATATATAAGGGATGGAGCACTCTATGACGGCCTTTACATACAAAGCAATGTGTGTATTAAAACAATTAAATTCCCCTCCGCATTCGTAAGTGATGACAGCCGAATGGATAAGGTGTCGGACTGACACCCAACCGATCGGATTTCAATTCCAGCTGTTGGTAGCTTACAAACGTCTAGCCACACTGAAGAGACTTGATAAGTGGAAACACGTGTCTGTGGATGACTATATATATATGAAAGTAAAATGGAAGTGAATCCGACAGTATGTATAGAAAGTTTTTTTAGAAAAAACAAAAACAAAAGATGTTATTACTTTGCTGACAGATCTGTTTCGAGAGCGTTTGTTTGTACCTCGTGATTAACTGTTTATTTATTCTGTCTTTCCTCATAAATATAGTTGCTTTGAAAAAGATCGCTTTATTAAAAGGTCGAAACAGATCTGTCAGCAAACTAATAACATCTTCTGTTTTTGTTTGTTCTAAAAACTTTATATATATATATATATATATATATATATATATATATATATATATATAGAAAGAGAGAGAGAGAGAGATAATGCCTTTCTGTTGGGTAAAGTTTAACAAAATGCTCAGCCATTCTATTATTACGACAATTAGTAACTGTATTACAATGTATAATAAGACATTTATATACAATAGATATAATGATATTATTAATCCGGTTGTTTCCGATTATCTGACTATCTATATATCTTTTGTATGTGTCACACCCTTATAATCCACATATTGATAACGTTGCAACGCTATTATCACCACGCACCTAGGTAACGTGATAGATTAAGCCAAATTCTAAACCCCCATGTCAAAGAATACTTATTTCCTATAATCATCAGGCATTCATGAATATTCATAAATTAGTAAATGGTCAGAAGAAATAATTACTGTCAAGCCATTCAATAACCAATTATAAGGCTTTATTCACTGACCCTAGCTATTTAGGAGTGGAAGGCTCACCTCACTGAAAACGAGTAGAAGGATAGTTATATATTCATAAATGAGCAAAGAAAAATGAATAGAACAACTAATTTCCGAACATTCCCATCCATGAGCTGTAGTGTTGGTTGGTTAGTTGGTTATTTTATTTCATGGCATATCAACCCTAGTAAACCACCAAATGCCATATAATGTCTTCTTATCTAAATATATAAAAGTAAGTTTTTGGTATGTACGTGTCGACGTATAAGTTAAAAACGGGAGGTCACTCTGATTCGAAATTTGCATACATATTAATATACTTCTAACTAAGAAACACAACACATTTGGTTATTGATTTTTAAGGGATATAATTAATTAATTAAGCCAAAATCACCCAATTTGCGAAACTGTCCGTATACCAATTTCTGCTGATGATAAAATATTGTCCGCTGCCTGACTTTTTGTTACAGCGACTACCAGCAATAAAAATTCAATTTTAGTGAATAAATTTCGCAGTCTTAAGCCGTTCAGCTCGGAATTTATCGCCTATTTATTGGCCAATCTTAAAAATATCCATATTGTTGGAAAGAAGAGAAAATGATATTTCTCAATATATAATTTGTATGAGTCTTTATCCATTGAATTATTTTTTATAGCGAGTTAGAAAAAAATTATTTTGCTTCGGACAGCAAAGTATGTTTTAACGAAAAATCAAATCTTATTCATATCGCAATCTTTATATTCCTGTCTTTAAAATATCAAATTAGTTAGAAATGAAATGAACTCAACTTTGTTTTTAATCAGTATTTAATTTTTTCGTATATACAAAAGAGTTTTAGAAAAAAAGCCTTTTACAAAAATAGGTAGTTAAATTATTTAACTTCTTATTTCGTAAATAAATAAACATAATAAAGACAGCCGACCTTGTCCTCCGGCATTGCGGTGGGCTCCACTGTGGGCTCATACTATCTGCAACACTACAGTTACCGTATTCTATAGCTATAGCCGACAGGGCGGTAGCTGCTGTGTGTCATCGTGTTAATATGAACATTATGCAATCTATTAATGAACAAATATTAAACACACAGATAGAAAATTAGTCGGAGGCACGTGGTGTAATTGTTAGAGTCGTATGAAATGGACTCGTCGACGCTAGTTCAAATCTTTGACGATCACATAGCGCTAATACCCTTGGGAAAAGTATGACTCCAACTTCTCTCCCTCGAAGTATGGGTAAATAGTAGGGCAGACAGGGCTCTTTAATCTTGACTAACTAATCAGTTCAGGAGAGAGAAAAAACTCTGAATTCAAACCTGTTAAACTCCGCTTGGGATGGTCACTACTAGAATAGGCTCAGTCATTAGTGATCTATTTGAGTAATTTAAGAATTTAATTGATTTACAGAAATGTTCCCCTCTCTCTGTCTCTCTGTCTCTGTCTGTCTGTCTGTCTGTCTGTCTGTCTGTCTCTCTCTCTCTCTCTCTTACGGCATATCAACAATTGAGTTATTTTATGCCGAAGACTTTTTTAAAAATACATTTTTGTTGGGTATCCAATCTTTTAAAACCTTACTTATGTAACCACATTTTTAAAATTAAGTTTTGGTCATTTTAACCCATAGATGGACGTTAACAGGTTATAATACTCATGGCAGGGGGACCTGGGAGTAATGGTAATGAAGTTTCACCACTAGATGCAATTTGAGCGTATGACCCAGGCCAGTAAGTCCCTCAGCCACGGCCTTCTAGCACATGTAGGATAAAAATGGGGGTGGGGTGTGGCATAAGAATAATTGAGCAATACGGTCGGATAATCATATAGATACTTGGGCTTGACGAGACCAGCCGATTTATCGGATGAGGCTTCTCCTCCCGCTAGTCTAGCCAAAATAAGGTCTTAAGTGGAGTGTTGCACGTCATGTGACCACTTATTATCCGAGGCAAAGACCGCTTGCACACTCCGATCTTCAGGCATAATGGGTCATACGGCATCATTACTGGGTCTTACCCATCTGTAACAGTACAGTCGCCTTATTCTACAGTCATAGCTGACAGGATGGAGGCTCCAGTGTACTATCATGTTAATATATGAAAATTGTGCAATCCAGGAATCAATAAAGATTAAACACCAAGAGAGGAAATTATCGCCCTCCTCTCTCTCTCTCTATCTCTCTCTCTCTCTCTCTCTATCTATCTATCTATCTCTATCTCTATCTCTATCTCTCTCTGTGTTTCCATACGATTACGTTGTTACTTGCTTCTTGCTTTGGCTGGAATTAACAGCATGAAAACATCTTGGGTTATAATATGTCGAAGACATTTTTATTTTATTTATTTTTATTGGGTGTTCAATATTTTAAAACTAATTTTTTCAAACACATTTTCAAACTCATTTTTAGCAATCAATTCATAGATGGAACACTAACAGTTATTACCACTGTGTCATAGTGGTCCTGGGAGTAATGACAATGAAGCGGTTCTCCACGCCCTACAGCGCACCAGAATAAACATCTAAATATTTATTGATATTGATCCTTCTTGGTTATTTCTCATTAAAGCGTGGAATTTCCTCAGAATTATAATCAAGGATACACGGTCACGATCACTGATTCTTTCTCTCACGAACGAAATAAACAACACCATTATTGAATATTTTGAAGTTGTTAACGATCGTAAAATATTAATAACACTTTGATGCGTCTTTGTTTGCAATCTATTAAAATAAACATGTTTACTCTTTTTTTGTACAAACGATATAATGGTTCACTGATCAAAACTTCTCATAGGTATTTTTATCTTAATCTATTGATCTCGAAAATCACACTCATGATTGCAATCATTTTTTTCATTGTCAAGTCGACTCTGTGAGTCATAGTAATGAATGCATTCTTCAAAGCAGTCTTTCATCTGAGGTCAATGCGTACATGTTTCACTAATTTGAATTTATTGGCTGAATAATGAACACAAGACATTAAGGAACTAATCATTATCCCCATTGAGAATATATATATATATATATATATATATATATATATATATATATATATATATATATATAATATATATATATATATGACAGGGGATGTCGAGAAGTGTTTTTTTTTCTCAGCTCGGAAACGATTATTCCAGTTTCTCGCCTTCAGACCAACCTCTTTTTCTTTGTCTGAAAAACGGAAAGGCAAGAAGCTGACAGTTATCGAGCGCCGTTGATTCTATTTCTATGGCATCCTTATATATATATATATATATATATATATATATATATATATATATATATATATATATATATATATATACATAATAATAAGAAAGCAAATATCAAACCTACCTAGACACACACAACCACCAAGAAATTTACACGGCTATTCAAAACAAACAAGAACCTCCCAACCAACACACTTGGGGGTGCGGACACAAAAGATTACCAAAATAATACAAGCTTTCCTAACTTTGCGAGGCAGTTACAAAAAATGTATCTATTTAAAATGACCCACATGGACGATTTGTAAACCTAAGAAGGCATAAGATCAGTATACATGTATTTGAACCTATGGACAATGGCTTTAACTTTTACCCCCATCTACTACACTACAACAACCTCACACTGGAAAACGATGGGAAATCCTTCTTCAGAAAGAAATCGACTGAGAGACCATTTTGGACTATCAGATTACGAACCTAACTTAACAGAACCTTTAACAGAAAAAGACAACTCGTTCAATGCTAACAACATAGATACAACCATCCAAACATTTGAAATGGCAGTAAAAGACATAAAAACACGAAAAATGTCACTTATTATCCGACAAATTAACAAAAAGAGATTACGTGATGATGTAATGGAACTTTCCACCAGAGAGGATCTAATTATTATCCAAGTGGATAAAAGTGGAGCTACATGAATCTGGGGTATCAAAGAAGCTGATAACCAGCTAAACAACGAGGAATTATTTCATGCACTTCGATCTGATCCCATCGAAGATCGTCAGAATGTCATTGTATTTATTCAATATGGTCTAAAAAAATCTAATCGACAAAGAAACATCAGAGAAACTAAAACCCAGCAACGGAAAACCTTCCCGCTTCTATTTACTTCCAAAAATTCTCAAAAATAACAATCCTGACAGACCAGGAA
Organism: Doryteuthis pealeii; assembly: GCA_023376005.1. Lineage (NCBI taxonomy): Eukaryota > Metazoa > Mollusca > Cephalopoda > Myopsida > Loliginidae > Doryteuthis > Doryteuthis pealeii. The sequence continues at coordinate 127,208,123 of CM042139.1, forward strand.
TTTCCTACAACGGATAAAAGAATTCTAGTCACAATGATAGTCAGATCTCTATACTCTAATATCAAGCACAACGAGGGTATGCCAATGTGGGATGAATACCTTAACATTAGAACAACAATTAACCCTCCCAAGTACGTAATAATATCATTAATGCAATATATTCTAACATTAAACAATTTCAAATTCAACGGTCGACACTTCATACAAACAAAAGGATGTGCCATGGGCACGATTGCAGCTCCCTCATACGCAACCATCTACATGGACAAGTTTGAAAACACTTCCATCAACCCGGAAATTGAGAATGATTGCCTCTTTTACGTAAGATACATTGAAGATATATTCATGATATACACAGGAAGAGAGGTTAAAGTGAACAATTTCCTAACCGGCTTAAATAAGATGCACGACTCTAACAAATTCGACCACGTAAAATCTACACATGTCTGGATATCCAAATGTATATTGACAAAAACAGACAATTTCAAACAACACTACACACAAAACACACACAGCTATCTACAATATAAAACATTTCAACCGAAATATCTCAAACACAACCTCCCCTATTCAGTAGTAAATGAAACTAAGAAGAATCTTCACTGACAACAACGAAATTAGAAAACAAATTGATGAACTAAAACAGCCGTTCTCAGCACGGGGATATTCCAATACATTAATAGAAAACCAGATATATAAAGCCAGTTCCATCCCTAGGCAGGATACACAAAAAAAAAGAAAGCTACATCGCATCGCCAACATTTAAAACACTAAGTCAATACTCAAGAAAAAATTAGAAGATTTTAAAAAATAATCCCAAACTAAGAGATATTTTCCAGAACCAAGGACAGTAACCTATCGTCAACCTGATAATGTCAGAGAAATGAGAGGAAGCGACAATATGCTAGCTAATGAATTAATCATTATGAAATACGTGATTAAATCCTGTAAACTTTGCCGGCTATTATGAAATATTATGAATAACCTATGCTGCAAACATCTAAAATCAACTAAGTCATTAACTAGCTCCACAACTTAAAAGAATTTACCACGAATCAAATTGCAGAAGTAAAAATCAACTATCAATATATAATATATATATATATATATATATAATATATATATATATTTATATATATATTGATAGTTGATATATATATATATATATATATATATATATATATATATATATTATATATTGATAGTTGATTTTTACTTCTGCAATTTGATTCGAGTTCAATTCCTAGACGAAGCTGTTGGCATTTCACATAACGCTAATACCCTTGGGAAAGGTATGAATCCATATATTCTCCCTCCAGCTATGGGTTAAATAGTAGGGCAGACTGGGCTCTTCAGCCTTGGGTAGGTAACCAGTCTAGGAGAGGGATAACTCTGAATTCAAAATTCCTGAGGTCGGTCGTTGATTGGGTTTGTGGCAACCCTTGATACACCAATTCTTTCCTATCGACTGTGCCAAAAAGTGTGGATGGTCCAACACAAGCCTTCACCATTATATACAAATCTTTGTGTGGGAGTTCATTGTGTGTATGAACCCTCATACGTCGATAATCGACGGGAGAGTCCATTTTTCTTATATATATATATATATATATATATATATATATATATATATATCAAACAGCTAGGGACTTCAATAGTAGTGAGGGTTGTTTTTTCAGCAGGCACCGTCTAGCGGGTTTAGGGCAGGAGGCCAGAACGCACTCATGCGAAAATGCCCAATATTTCATTATATGAACAGGGAAAAGTGAGCATGTATCTATATTCTCTATGTACATTTCTAATAGGATCGTTTCCTCATAGCACTAAATTCCCTTTCTAGAACTGAGTATATTTTGAGAGCGCGAGATCAGAAAACACATGAGATATAGATTCTTGTTCGTATATGTTTTCAATCGACGACAAATCTCTGGGGAGCCAAAAGCAGATTATTTTCTACTTGGAGAACATAGAGTAATCAAGTGACCTTCGAAAGAAAATTGTTGATCGAGAAAGATTAAAAGTATCCGGAAGATTAAAAGGCAAAAAGTAAATAATGCAAAAATGCACGTAGGTATGTACGAGGGTCGGCTAAAAAGTTAATATCCTGATCATGAAGGAGTGATACAAAAGCTGTGAAATCTTGCATGCATTAGTTTCAACTCGTTTTGTTAAAAGGGTAATCCCAGAAGTGAGGTCTCAAAAATATTTAGAAATCCCAGAAAAGCTTATTATTTATTGTTAACGATGTTTACACGAACAGTTTTCCTTGCGCCCTCGATGCTTTGGAGACCTTACTTTTGCTGCATAATTTAATATATATATATATATATATATTATATATATATATATATATATAATTATGCAGCATTTTTCCATTCAGTATTAGGTTAGCATTTATTTAAAGACGGTGGGAGTGATAGAATATTAGAGATATAATACATGATTATGTCAATGGTTTCTTTGATCGATACATTTGTCAAAAATTCTCAACATCAAGAAAGCTATGATTCCATTATTGGGTTTTTATGCATGTAGTATATTGATTAATTCCTGTGTAGATTTAATGCTATATTTTACTGGGTATGCATGATGTAATATGTTGAATTATAGTTTTTGTAATTTCGTAAAAATTCTACGCAAAATATTGTTAACATGTTCTACTGAAGTTCCTTTTTACGACCATATGGGTAAATGTATAATCAAAAAGATGGTGTGTCTATGGGATCGTTTCCTGGTCCGATTTTCAGTAATTTCTATACACCTGTAAAATAAAGAAGTTATTAGTGCTACAAAATCTGTGAACCACTGATTTTGGTATGTTGCTGTATTTGTTGATATTCAAATATGTGATTTTTTCCATTCACTAAACTTATATCCAATAATTTTCGGCAGTAATGACGTCACGTAGTATGAATAGGGACGCCTATGTTACTCGGTGTTTTAAAGTATCTCTTCCCCCCCCCACCCTATTTTAATATCACCAAAAGCAGCAACATAACAAAAACAGAGGCCAGTAGACTTTTGTTTCACATTTAATTTATTTTTCTTACCAAACTGTGATTTGGGGATTTTGTTTTAATGCCAAAACATCTGTCGTTTATGAATATAATCATCAGTATCGTATGTTGTGTCCAAAAGAAAAAAATCACCGAATATATATATATTGCTGTTGGCTGGGACAGGTATCAAACCAGAAACCTTGCGATTCCTAGGCGAGTGATCTACTGACTGAGGTAAACCGATCATATATATATATATATATATATATATATATATATATATATATATATATATATATATATATATATATATATATGCACAGATACATATATAGACACATTCACACACACAAACATATATATATATATATAATGTATATATGAATGTATATATGTACACATGTGAATATATAGACACACACACACACACGCGCACACACCACACACACACACACACACACACACACATATATATATATATATATATATATATATATATCTTCTGTTCGCTTTCTATCTTATTCGACTCGATTTATCATTTTTTAAATTTTTTTTCCACAGGGAAAAGATTGCTTTATGATTGAATTCATTCAGAAGATCCCAGTCAATCCAATTTTCTTTGAATGCATTTTACTCCCACTTTTCACCGTGCGAAGAATTTCTCGCATTATTGATATATATTTTTTTTTAACCCCTCTTTCACTTTCCTCCCCCATTACATTTATTTGTTGGTGTTATCCTGTGTTTAAAGTATTTCAGCGACTAGATTTCGATATTCCATCAATATAACCGTTTTTCTCTTCTTCTTTCTTATCTATGCTTACGTATAATATCCAATTTCGCTAATTCGCGTTTCGTTTTCACTTTTATTGTTTTCGTTTTTTTTAAATTTTATTTGGCATCTCATTTCCTCACGTATGCTCATTGCAAATGCATACTGAAGCTTTATTTTCAGCATTTTCTGCTGAAAACATTGACATAAATTATGTCGAACAATAATGGTATGTTATTCTTGAATAATTTTAGCATTATTGGGTGTCATTCTTTCATCTGATATTCGAGCATTTTTGACGTTTCTTTTTTAGGATAATTCATTCAACGGATTTTCTATGCATGTTTAATATATATATATATATATTATATATATATATATATATATATATATATATATATATATATATATATATATTTATATATATATATATATTCATTTTATAGATAATTACTATACATTTTTTATATAGTGTCGATTTAGCTCAGCCATCCGCCCACAAACCACAACAAGGTTCCGGGTTTGATACGATCTCTCACAAAATCAGCGCGTGGCTGGCACTGTAAAGCGAGAATTTTGAATGAAGTGCTAATATACATAACTATTTTCCTACTTGAGCAGCTCACGGCGGCTCTCCTAAGCAAAGTACAATAACTGATGGTTTGTTTATTATAATAGAGCAGAAAGAATCAGATTACCATAATAATAGACCATTATTTAGATAGAAGGAGTTCTGAAATGAATAGATAGTGTATTTCGAAATATCCCAACATACAGGTAAAAAATCTGGTACGGCCGAGGCGGGAATTTCGTAGGCAAGGAATTAAATAGCTCTTGTAGTGAATTGGTATTTTCCACGGCTTTGAGTAAGTTAATGGTTTTCATCATCTGCCACAATCTGCTGGATTTTATAGCTGTATCCATTATTCCTTTACTCGCTTCCTGTTTCAGATCGTACTGCAAACGACAGCTACCCTTGTCGAAATCATTTTCCTGCACGCTGAAAACAGAAAGTCATTTTCTTATAGTACTATGTTTAAAAATTTGTCAGGCTTCCTATATTATCATGAACAGATGTTAAGAAAAAATCCTCAGCGATAGAAATCTACCCGCCAAAAGTCAGACCAAGCGGTGTTCCGCTCTATTACGTGTTTCACTTTTTAAAGCGCTCTGTTGACTGAGACCCACCATCCTACAGACACGTACATTCACAATGTCTGTATGGGCGACTTCTTAAAGGAGATACCGTTGTTCCCCTCTTGGCTGATTTTTCAGCTTGTAATATATCCCGGGTCTTATCGCCAATAACGTATCGTCCCATCAAGAGGTCTCTGACAGTAACTTGCTGGCTGTAATCTATTCTAAGCAAGTTCGAATGCCAACTGCTGCCACTTTGGGTTCCCTATATTGTCCGTACTGCAATGATTCTCTAGTTCTTGTCACCACAATTTATTCTGTAATACTACTAAAGACTACTACAGGAAGATTACTAAATACTATGTAGCGAGACTATTAAAACTAGTATATCAATGATATAAAATACTACTATGTCACGACTAATGAAAACTACCATATCAATAGTATTAAATACTACTATTTAAAGACTAATAAAAACTACCATATCAATAGTATTAAATACTACTATGTCAAGACTAATAAAAAATACTATATCAATAGGATTAAATAGTACTATATCAAGACTGATAAGAAATACTATAGCAAAATGACTAAAGACTACAATAGCAAGGCTAGGAAATTTTACAATAGCAAAACTACTAATCAAGATAACTAAAGTCTACAATACCAATGCTATTAAGATTATTATAACAAGACTACTTAATACTACTATAGTAAAATAAATAAAAACTACTAGACTAAGGCTACTAAAGAATAATATATTAAGACAAGTAAATACTACGATAGAAATACTACTGCAGACTGCAATAGGGATACTATACAAAGGAATGCTTACATTCTTTTGTAGGCCAATCCATTTATACAGATATCGGTTGATATTCTATGGAATATTACTCAATATTTTTTTCTTTTAAGTCAGCTTAATGAGTTTTAATGTGTTCTTGGTTCTGAAGGCTACATTATAGGAAATGTTTTTTTTTTCTTTTTTAATAGAAGGGAATTACTAAATTAAAAAAGAGTATGTTTCTGTTCTTCTAAAATCTGTATTTATTTATTTATTTTCATATTGGAAATAGTTATTGCTGTTAATTTTATCTTCTCAGTTTTATTTGCTTATACTCGAGGCAAAACGGAGACGAAAATTTGAACTTCACCAGGAACCTATCATTTACTACTATTTCCTGTGCATGCTGTTCTTTGCTATCAGAGAGAAAAAGAACCGGGTGAGTTGCACTTAATTAGATACCAAAATTAACTTAGAATTAATAAAGATAATTGAAGTATCTGGTTCAGAATCTTTCTTGGATATTATAAAGAGGAATCCCTATTGCTATCTGGATGAATTATCAAACGAGTAAGTGAATTGTAAACTACACCGATACCCAAAAGTCTTTTGTGGAAGTAACCATAGACAATAAAAACAAATTTTATACTGATTCATATATTTATACTTTTGAGTTTCAACTGAGTACTACTGACATAGCTAAATGAAGTACTATACTAATGGGAATCATAAGTATTGCAATATTTTGTTACGTGCCCGTTTGCACTGCAGATATTACGGGACTGAAACAGTTTAAACGATATGAGGACAAAATATTTTGGACACCATAGTATCTGCTTTACAAAGGAAGATGGCTTACCTTCGTGAACGAAGTGGGTTTGCACATATCTGGCTTGCCAGAGGGGTACAAAAAACTCAGAAAAAGGAAAATAACCACTCCACAGCTATAAGTCATTGGACATAATCATGCGGCAAAAGAAGATTGTCGATGTTAGGCTGAGACGTATGTAAATATACCCGATACCAACCACACAATAAAAAAAGCACGATCGACAGTTTTTTCTTGTTTGGTTTTGTTTTTCTAAACTTGGTTTTGTAATTTTTGTAATTTTGTCGAAGGCTGTTGTATTATTGATTTTAAGGATTGGATGTTTTTCGTTAGGTGAGCTCATTTGTGGAACTTGAAATTGATTACTAGGGTCAATTTCTCTACATGGTTCACAGTATTTCGTTCGATCTGTTATTTGGGCTTCTTCAGAAATATGTTAACCTTTCTCTTCAGAAACTGTTTCGGTTTTATTTTTATTATCTTCCTCCATTTAATCTATTTTAGGACCTATCATAGAAACAAAATTACAAGACGGAGAAATGTGGTATTAATTTTGTTATATCAATGTAAAGAATGCTGAAATTTTAAAATGTTCGAAAAACTATGGATGAAAATATTCAAAATGCTTAATTTTTATTCTTTAATAGATGTTAAATATGTGTTTTAAGTGCTGATTTAAATTAGGTTTATTTTTGCATTAAGTTTTTGGCATTATGCATCATCATCATTTACTGACTTTCCATCATTTGTTGTATTTTTATTGTTTTCTAAAACTTGGTATAATGCGTTTGTGGACGGCTGCTGTATTATTGTCACGGATTTCAGTGTAGGAGTTTTGTCGTAGGACGTTAGCTCATTTGTTCAAATAAGTATTGATTACCTGGCTCAATTTCACTACATTTTCAACTGTTTAATAATCAAATTTTCATATTCACTTTAATTAAAATTCAATTTTTATTTCACTCGTTTCAAAACTCAAGAAACGAGTTTAATTTACTTGAAAGAAAACACTTATTTAGAAATAGGTAAACAATTATACAGATTTCTAAAGCTTTGTCCTGAAAATATTTTTTTTTAAAAGTATTATTATTGGTTGGAGGCGCGTGGGCTAGGTTTGAGGCACGTGGACTAATGGTTAGAGTCGTAGGAAATGTACTTGTCGACCCGAGTTCAAATCCTGGACGAAGCTACAGTTCATATTATGCTAATACCATTGGGAAAGGTATGAATCCACCTACTCTCTCTCCAGCTGTGAATAAATAGTAGGTCCGACCGGGCTCTTTAACCTTGGTTAGCAAAACTCTGAATTCAAACATGTTAAACTCTGCCTGGGGTGGTCACTACTAGAATAGGATCAGTCCTAATTAGTGATCTATTTCACTGATAATAATATATTGCTCTTTATTTTTTACATCGTTGGTTTTATTTTGCCATCGAAAATCGATTGGCAGCCAAATAGGAGGAGGTTGTACCGCAAAGTCGTTGTGGTAAGAAAACGATCTAGTAGACACGTGCTTTAATGATACCAACGGAAATATTGATTTTGTTTCATCACATCTTCCCTGTTGCGTGTTTACTTCGCTGAGATCCATTTCCTTCGACCACTGAGATTTACTGGTTTTACACCAGTCAACTTCACTGCCCAAACATTTCAAAACATTGCCGACATTGTCCTTCTCTTATATAGAATTGATCCATTTCGGATTCGTTAACATACTCTCTCTCTCTCTCTCTCTTCTCTCTCTCTCTCTCTCTCTCTCTCTCTCTCTCTCTCTCTCTCTCTCTCTCTCTCTCTCTCTGCATCACACACACGTACTGATAAATAAATACTTACATGCCTGCATACACATATATAATTATGACTAAAATTTAAGGATTTTTTAAATCTGAAAAATCTTTACAGTACTCTATGGACAATAGGGTAGGTCAATTTTTATACCAACACTAGGAGGTTCAAACGGAGAAAGTTGCTAATAAACATAAAGAATAATTGCACCAAATATTTTTAGATAAAACTTTATCAATGTTTGAGCAAACGCATTTAAATGCAAACAAAATCGAATGTTTTGAATTTTGCTCAGGGTTAACCGAGTAATAAATACGTAAGATTAAACCGTAGTTTGGAAGAAAAAAAAAATGTAAAAAATAGGTTTAATAAAAGATTTTATTTTATTCAAAAGCATGCAATTCTTGGTAGATTAAATGGTCAAAGAGGTCTATTATAATTAAACTGAAAAGGACATGTTTCGAAAAAGAAAATCTGTTTCTTCAGCACAAAAGAAAATCATGGTAAAAAAAATGGATACATTGTTTGACATTCTTGTTCCTGTCAATAGCCAATTTGAACTTGGAAAGACAAAAATGTGAAATGCAAAAAGAAAATTGTTAGACTAGGCACATAATCTGTATTTGTACTCTGAAAGATAAGGTAAAGTTATTTCTCTATTTTTCTTTTCTTTCTTTTTGATGAATACAAATATCATCCCAATATCATAAACATTTTAATTCAATTGAATTTCTATGATGCTATTTTATGTAAATAAGTTAGAAAATTAACTTGTACCATTTTCGTTCTATGTGATATAATATTTTGAGATTTTGAGATTTCAGTTGATTAGATGTATTTATTCAACATAAATTACATCTAGTATTTCAGGTACCAATGGAAGACAGAGTGTATCTAAAAGACCAGAGGGCCAAAATAGGACCCAAGGGTAGTTTTCAACTTGGACCTGTGGATAAAGCTGCCATTCAGAAACCTAAATGTAGTGTAGTAGAAGGAAAAAGGCAAAAACAAATTTATTCCTTTCCTATTGCCTCTACATCTTATGATCAGAATATTATTCTTTCCCATTCATTAAGTAGTGAAGAAATAGATGAAGATTATGAGCCTGGCAAATATACCACGAGTGTTTACAGCCTGTTAGAAATTCCTCGGTATACTTCTGAGTTGAACAGGGGTGATGATTCCTCGAACTTAGGAGCAAGTCTTGCAAATGCTTTTCTTTTAGATTTATAGACTATGGGCCTTCTCAACCCGAGTGTTAATATCAAAAACATAATTTTAAATAAATCTAAAATAAACCGTGCAAAAGAAAGAACAAAAACAAATGCCCATCAAAAACATATTGATAAAACAGAAAAATTATTTGTATTAGTGTTGATGGAAGACAAAGATAAAAATACTCTCTTATAGGAAGAAATTGTGGAGGTAGATGGAAAGAAACAATTTAAGAAAACGAAAGGATGGGTTGTGGTAAAAGCGGAAAGTACCTCACACATAGAGTTATCCCAACTACTGGAGCAACTGGTGCTGTTCTAGCAGAGGAGGTATTTAGTGTTTTGGAGGAGCATGACAGTGTTGATACCCTAAAAGCTGTTTTACTGGATAACACCCATACAAATACTAGCTGGGAAGCTGAGCTCGTTTCAGTTCTAGAGAAACAACTAAAAAGGAAATTGAACATCATTAGTTGCTCTCTACATTAAAATGAGCTTCCATTCAGAGCGGTCTTAAGCACATTGATGGCAACACAAGACGTCCAACATCATTTATTGGTCCAATTGGGAGATTGTGTACAAATGAATATCATAATTTACCCCAGATCAAATTTGAACCGATAGTTAGTCCTCTAGAGAGCCACTATTCTAGCATTAAACAGACAGATGATCTGAGTAGTGATCAGATACTTCTTCTAGAATATGCAGTGGGGATTTCACGATGGAAAGTCAATCCTAGATATGCTGCATGGAAAATTGGACCTGTGAATCAGGCAAGATGATTGACGTTAGCTACCAGAATAATGTGTTTGTGGACTCGTGGAATTTACCCTGAAAACATACCTAATTCAGTTTATTGTTGAAGTTTATACAGTTAGCTGGTTTGAAATTAAATAGAATAAATCTCATAACCAGCAACTGTATATTTTCAATATGCTGCAAAGAATCAAAGAGCTATCACTTGAAATTTAGGAGATTGCATTCAAAAATATTCAGCATAATGCTTTTGACCTCCTACCAGAAAATATGTTGTATTCAATGTTTAAATCAGAGGAACTGGAAGTGAGGGACGAAGCTATAAAAAATAATTTTAGCCATTCGGTAAGTAATTTAAATAAGATTGATTAAAATGATTCAATCGATTTTTACATTCAATTTAAAGTAATATCTTAATTTCATGATGAAAATTAAAAATTAAGACAAGGTTGAACTTTCAATTTAATTCAATATATTGATTTTTCATTTTTTCAGGAGAGGGAAGCCAACCAAAAAAAGAGGCTAACAATAACAAAAAATAAATTTTGATGCTACACATTGGTCACAGTTGATCGACCTGTCTCAAAATGGAATTTGTGAGCCTGGATTCACAGAAGGATTTTTAGATAATGATTCATCAAAGAGTGGGATAAAATTGGAGTTGCCTGATTTGCCTTCACATTCACAAAGTGTTGAAAAGGCAATACAATTTACAACTTCAGCTTCCCAATCGGTTTATGGAATTGAAGCAAGGCATAGGCATATCATTACAAAAGTTGTATGCCATTAAATGAGGCCTTCCTTTGCTTCAAAGGGCTTTTCTGTATAGCAGTTTAATATGATGATATGATAAAAGTTACTATTATCCCCAGCACATTCATGTATCTTTATCATGTCTTTTATAACTTTATGCATTACAATGATTATATAAAATAGAAAGTTAAAAGACTCACAATTAATAACAAGTAGATATTTAAAAGAAATATTCAAATTACAATGGTAGCTTATGTTAAAATCATCATCCATTCATTTCTTTCTAGCAGAGTTCATACTTATTTGCTTCTGTTCCATTGATAGCAGAAAAAACGGTACAACAATATATTGCAAGGTTATTAATGACGTATCTCAATTAATGAGGAGAAATGCTGCTTATTAGAGATGTTAGGGTGGGATGGTGGTTATAATTTCATTTTAATGTTACTTTCGATATATTATATTCATTTTATTTTAATAAGATGAATTGACAAATTTTTCTCGGTTGAAATAAGATTTTAAAGAAATTTCTTATGTAAATGTATCAAAAACAAGGATTTCAGAGGATATTAGACGATCTTTAAAACTAAATGCTCAAAATTTGGTGCAAGCTCAAAAATTGGTGCAAGCTAGAAACCTACTTTTTGGTGTCAGTACTTACCATACCAATAATCCACTTTCTTTATTTGTTACATTTTGATATTCCAAAAAAAGTTGAAAATCGACCTACCCTAATGGACAATGCAGAACAAAATTTCAATATGTAAATTAAGATACACAAAAGAAAACAATAGGAAAAGAAAGTTAGGAATCTTGGTTTTACGTTGCTGATTATCAGGAGATGCAATATTTAACATGCTCGATCACTTGAGATTCTGAAACGTAAAATTCAGAGTCAAAGGTTTTCCTCCTCTTTTATTGTTATCCTGTTTTATATCTTATATTGTACAGACACAAATACACACAGAGACACAGACACACACAAAACAGAGACACAGACAAAGACACACACACACGCGCGCGCGCGCGCACACACACACACACACACACATATTTATATATACTAAAATTGCAATGTAAAAACTAAAATAACGCTCGATTATTCAATCAATGTTAAATGCTGAAACTTACAAATATTTTTCTAATCCTTAAGTTTCACGAATCTGAATATTTAGGTAGTCAACAAAATGCCAAACATTAAGAGCGCTACCTACAGGAGTATCGAGATTCATGAAATTGGAAAAATTACGTGCGTTTATATATATATATATATATATATATATATATATATATATATATATATATATATATATATAAACGGACGTAATTTTGTATATATATATAGTTAAAGAAAAAAGTTTCTTTCTCTACCACGGCTTCGGTGTTCGAGGTACACCTTCATCAGTAGAACCAAGGAAGGTGTACCTTGAACACAGTTCTCCTGAGTAAGGTGTAACTTGAACACCGAAACTACTTTACTACTACTATAAATGCTCTATTTTTTACGAGCCCTTTTGGATTAACTACTTATACTACTACAATGAAATCGAGATGGTAATTTTTTAATGAATATATATATATATATATATATATATATATATATATATATATATATATATATATGCGTGGAGAACTCTTAAACTTCTGCTTTCTAATTATTTCCCTGGAAACTACAACAGATCCAGTGAGCACTATAAAACCATTTGACATCGAAACTTCTCACCTGCAAACAGCTAATTGCTATGCATTTTCGACAGCAAGGACAATGAACCTGCATACCGAATACTTATAAGTCTGCACTGGCATAATACTATTAACAATGTATTTATGTTATATAGTCATCTCCCATTCTTTGTGTGAGTGTTGGATTGTTGTCGCGGCTCCATCATTATCCTGGCTGCAGTATCTTCTTCGCTGCTTCCCAGTGGAATATTCTTTCACTGTATAGAATAATAACGAAACTTTCTTTAATTTATCACAGACATGTTTTTACATTACTGGTTCGTACGAAACCAGGAGCTGCATACAAAAAATGATGGAAATTAGGACCGCACAATTGTTGCTGATGCGTGAATCTTAACGATTCCGGGCTAACTACTTCAAAGTTAACGTCTAATTTCTAACTTATAAAATTCAAAGTCACATGAATTTAATTCCTCCAATGAAGACCTAGCTCCCAACTGACCATATAGGTTATAACCTGTCAATCACACTAAATAGACCTCAGCTCAGACATAACAGATTCCTTCTTCTCTCTCTCTCTCTCTCTCTCTCTCTCTCTCTCTCTCTCTCTCTCTCTCTCTCTCTCTCTCCTCTCTCTCTCTCTGAGTACAACAGTTTTTTTTTCTTTCCAGCAGTAAGCAACAGCGTCTCTGCCAGGAAAATATTTTCCACGTAGTGCATTTTTATTGGTCCGATTCGTCCAGGTGAAGTTAACTTATCATGCACACTGCTGTCCGCATTGATAGAACGTATCAATCAGGACCAACTCCAGTTCACTGATTTTTTACGTAAACATACTTCAAGCGTCAGTGAATACCAACAGGTGCAGTTTTTTCAGCGTAGGGGAATATAAGGACATACTTAAACTTTGTAAATACAGTAAGACGCCGCTTTACGTCATCTATACATATATAAAGGGCAGTTGGTGTGTATATCTGTATGTTCGGAGGAAAGTACAAAAATAAAACAATTAAAGACAAAGTAAATACATATACACATTAAATATCACCAGATCTTGCTTTTTGAACAAAAATAATGAAAATTTGATTCATATTCGTGAGGATAATGGAAAAATAGAATTTAAATAGTAACAGCATGGATTTGTTTTGCATTTAATATTTCAAATAGGAAACATTCTTGGTCGGATCAACGCAAGGTTTTTTTTAAATAGGAATTTAATGAAACCTCCTACGAGGATCCAACATGTGATTCAGTAATAATGGATCTGCGAGACTAACTATTTTTGCACCCTTCTCTACCCAGGCGATGCCGGGTAGCCGCTTCTAGCTGGGGAACACGTCAAATTAACCTTTCCGACACGTTTCTCGACTAAATTCCGGTTCATTGGCCTCATTATGGTCGCTCTGACGTCATTGAGCAACGTCACATAAATCGAAATAATATTACCGGAAATACATATGAATTTTCTTAAAAATATATTTATAATAATGACATGTAAATTAACAATAAAAGATAGGAGACGCTGAAAAGTATTTGAAATAAAGAAAGAAAAAGAAAAACACATGAGAAATGTATATACCGAAGAATAAAATATTAATATCGAAAGATTGTAAACAAATATACGCCATTACCTAGTTCCAGTTATTTGTTCTATTTTTACAGTCTCTTTTTTAAACTCATCTTTAAGGCATTAGGTCGGTTTACATCAAAAACTTGATTATGTCACGTTTTGGAACTAATTAATAACATAGAACCGGTAATGGTTATGCCACTCAGATTTAGTCTGTAATGATGAAAAGAAATAGAAAAACAAATATCAAATATTATGCTAACAGATATCTGTTTCAACCTGTGCGGTTTATAAAGTATAATTCAATTGAAATCATTTTAAAATTAAAATGAAGACAATTGTAAAAGACACTTTATAAAACCGGTCTTCATCAGAGGACCTATATTGCTGAATGAAAGAAGGAGGAAAATTTAACAGTTTGACACGAGAGGTTCAAATAACTCTCACGTTCTAGACAGGATTGTCTTTTAAAATTTGTCTTTCTACTTAAGCTGTTCACTACTAGAATACGCACAGGCCTACTTGGTGATCTATTTCAATTTTTAAAAAAGCCCTTTCTACAAAAGCGTATTTTGGATTAAAAATAATATACATTTTATTTTTAAACCAAAAGTCTTAAAATCAATAAGACAAACTCAACAATAGTCTGTAATGTAACACAATGTATGAGATATTCGCGGGAAAACCTGTCTTCTACTAAGGTACGATTAAAGTCCGTCTTGACATTTAGGGAAAATGTAATAAAGTAGGAGGCATTATTTTCTTTAAAAACAACCGTCATTTGTAGATATGAATTTACAAAAGATTGCAGATATGGGAATTCAACGAGGATCAAACTCGCTTTTCAGTAGTTATGAATCTTCGAGACTGTCTTGCTAACCATTACACCAACACATGACTCATTAACCGTCATTTCCAGGCCATTCTTGCTGTATACAGTATATTATTTTGAACCCTAAAGTGGTCGAAGATTTTGTGAAAATAAATGGTATCTGAAAATAAAAATGCAACTTCTATATATGATTCTATTTACTCAATATTAAGTGAAAACGTAATAGAGGTTGACTACATTTAATGATGATGGATACCTGTGGTTTTACGGTGATTGTCTTAGAAAATTTACCCAGCGGCCCAAATTCAATTCCTGGATGAAGCCGTTTACGTTTTACTTTCTCGCTCATGATCTTAGAAAAATCCAACTCTCTAAAAAACGAGTTTGATGCTTGATGAATTCCCTTATCTGCAATGTTCTGTCACAATCTACCCGTGGCAAACGGGTTAAGTATATACCTACCTACAAATGACGATTGTTTTAAAAATAATGCCTCCTACTTTATTCCATGAGCTATGGCTGAATAGTAGACTAGAATATTTAGACAATCAGTCTATGAAAAGGAAAACTGTAAATTCAGCTAGGTGAGTTCTGCTTAAAAATTGACCTCGTTACACAGGGGGTTAAATAAATAGATGTATTAAATATTTCATATACAAATCATTACGTGTCCAAACTTCAAAAGAAGATATACATCACTAGTGTTCAAATCTTATGGACATACGTTATGCAGTTCAAAATCGCAAGCTTCTTTCAAGATGTTTGAATTTATAAACATTAAATATATATATATATATATATATATATATATATATATATATATATATATATATATATATATATATATATATATATATATTATTTTACTCCCGAGAAGTTTTGCTTATTTAAATGTCCGACAAATAAGATATTTCTCACAATATTTCTACTATTTAAAAAAAAGTTTAACTCGATTGTGTGATATTTTCTTCCTGTACTAATCGGTCTCTCCTGAACCTCATTATCCTGTTATTTTGAAAGTCTTCCTGTCTTCCATATATATATATATATATATATATATATATATATATATATATATATATATATATATATATATATATATATATATATATATATATCCTCTCCTTTTTCTTCTGTTACTTATTTCAACAGCAGCTGAGCTACTTGTGTTTCCTACGTGTTTACTTAACGGTCTGCCAATTCGTACACAGGCTAATGTGGTGCCGTCGACCCAGTAACGAAAGACCTTATGACCTCTATAATGATTTCCTTTTACTAATAAATCTAATATGGCTGTGGTGTAATTCTTATCGGGGTGGGGATTATACTGAAAACAGACTGTATGTTTGACGTTTACCAATTTCATATTACTATTACAGTCGGGGGAAAACAGGTTCATTAATATTGAATATTGACTACTGACAAATAAATACTTGTTAGATATATACGTACTAGACATTCCCTAAGAAGATAGATGATCGAATTCATAGAAATGGCATTGGGTGATATTAAATGTCTCACCGGCTATAGCAGCTTAGCGCCTAGACAGTTCAGATAGTTATCGGATAGTAAATAATCATGGTAACGAAACCTTTTTCTATACACCTAAGATTAGTCTAGATTAGTTATCATGCTAGAGAACAGAAAGCGGACTCTATGACCATTTTTAAGCAAATGGTTTTGTCTATAATGTTCATAAAATCGATGATGTTCATAAGGTACGGCAGTAGGAAAAGAACAAAAAACGTGTATTTTGTCTTCTCTATGACTATCAGTCATATGGAAATCCGATATCCCCGACAAGCTAAAGAGACGATTCTTCCAGGCTGTAGTTGTGTCGTTACTGCTGTATGGCTGTACCACATGGACCCTAACGAAGCCCCTTGAGAATAAGCTAGATGGGAGCTGCACAAGAATGCTGCGAGTGGTCCTGAATAAGTCGTGGAAGCAGCACCCCACAAAAAATCAACTGTATGGCCACATGCCCCCCATCTCACAAACCTTACGAGTAAGACGGACTAGACATGCGGGACACTGCTGGAGAAGCAAGGACGAGATCGTAAGAGATGTACTACTGTGGAAACCAGCACATGGGCACGCCAGTGTGGGCCGCCCAGCCAGGCCCTACATTGACCAACTATGTTGGGATGCGGGCCGCTGCGCGGAGGAGCTCCCAGAGTCGATGAATGATAGGGAAGGTTGGCGAGAAATCGTTATGGATATCCGTGCAAATTGCACGACATGATGATGATGATGATGACTAGAAATTCTGGAAGTAGTTTTATGCAAAGCTCAATCCTCATCTTTAATTAGAGATTAGCTACTCGTCTGAAAAGATTAATATAAGGAGAATGTAGTGGAGTATAGAGTGACGTTACAGAGAGACGCTATGTAGATGCACAAAGGGATTTTGTTTTAAAACTGACGCGTGATTTATAGTTTGGTAAAGAAGAAAACCAATCATAATGATGAATGGAGTACATAAGATGTAAGATACCATAACGATACGAAGAACAAAATATTTTCAAGGGTAATTTTTATATTATCTATCCGAATTTTTTTAGATGAGGCTTGATAATATGTATTATTTTGATTTTTCGGGCTGTTGTGCTCATCTTTATTGGGAAATACACATACGCAATGTTTCGGATGATTTACTCTCTTACCTTCTTCAAGTGTCCCTTGTTATCAATTGGGGCAGACTGCAGTTGTTCTAATTGTGTATATTTTTTATAGAAATATGTATTTTTGTGTGTACAAATATTCTGGTCACCATATGAATCCATCAAAATGTGACCTGACCTAACATATTTTATTGCACATTGAATAGAGCTCAGGTGTTTTTTTTATTTATTTCTGAATTATGAGCAACATGAAAGATAAGAAGAATAACACGTGCTACACTAGACTAAAGTAAAGTCCCCATGGCATCGTGGCTAACGTTCTGTACTGCGAAATTCTAAAACGAATTTGAATCTTCGTGGTGCTATTAGGTTCACTTTCAAACGAATACCCTTGGGAAAGGTACGAACACATCATTCCCCAACTATGGGTTAAATAATATCCCTACTGTTCTTCGAAAAGTATAGTTTTGGTATTAAATAACCCACACTATTTGATATGCCATTGAATAAAGAAACTAAACCAAACTATTCTTGAATAGATATGGGTTGAATAGTACCCTACCGTTCTTCTAAAAGTAAATGGTTGATATTTAATAAAGAAACCAAACCAGGTTACTCTCGAATGAAATAAGTAATAAACTCCTGTTTATTTCATTTCAAGTTTAGAATAAATGAAAAAAAATATTCATGATTTAAATCAGCACACATATCGCAACATTTTGTGTCTCTTTACACAAATTCTTCAGGATATTATCTTGATATATTTCATTTATTCTTATTTTCACAAAAATTCGACTCTGTACATAAATGGTCTCGTTGAAAGGTTATTTACATTAAAAGTACTTTTGATAATAATCATTCGATATCTCGTTCGTTGTTAAGAAGTTTCGATAAAAAAAAAGCTGTAAGATCGAATGTAATTTCAAGAAAAGCCGTTCGATAAAATATTATTGAATGAAAAAGCGTAACACTGCCGTTTTGTACGTCATTTCCTAACTTCCATTTTCAGCGTAGATAAGCGATAAGCTATACTAATCTCCAGCTTTGGCAATAAATAGTTGATTCGTGTTTTGCCAGAAACATATTTCCAAACCATTTCAAAGTCTAATACAAGAGCTCTGTATTTGAGCATCCACTAAGGACTGTAATTATAATACATATGCCTATATCTCAGTTCTAACTTATGAATTTATGTTATTTTATATAGAATAACGTCTTTAATCAAGAGTTGTGCTTAAACAAAATAAGCATTTAATATTGTACAGTCACAATTAACTTAAATAATAAATATGTTTCTATGTCCTTTTAATTTGTTTAATCCATAGGAAATTGTTATAATAATGTGACGTCGTGATATTGGGGGGAATAACCCCCCAATATTACGACAAACTCCACTAGTCCAAACTCCAGCCAAGTTATTACGTTCATTTTCGGACTAATACCTTTAGGAAGAGTATAAATCCCCTCATCTCCCAGCTATTGGTTAAATAGTACCACTACTGTTCTAAAAAGATGAGCTTGCTATTAGATAACCTGCAAAGATTGATATACCATTAAAGAAAGTAATCTAACTTAACCATATTAATGTTAAAAGCTCATGCTTGTGTTTTTTGTACGTCACAATCATATTCAAACGACAATGTTAATTAAACTACTTTATGACATAGATGCCCAGAAGAAATCCACTTAGAACATGAACCGCATTTAATTTCCAACTAAGTAAAACAATCTGTACTTAAATTGTATATACAATAATATTTAACTGGACTTTCCACCCACTGGAGGTCACAGAATATAGAGTTAATTTGTAGTATTTATCATCTGTATTGAAACCACACAATCACGTGCTTAGGGATGAATTCCTATGAGAATAACTTAGATAGAATAAAGATGATAGGATAGGTAGTGTCGCGTCTTTGTTCAATGGAATATAAACATTAGTACAAAATTCCTCCTTGTGGAAGAACAGTTGTTGTACTATTTAGCCCATAGCTGAAGGATGAGGGGTTCATAGATTTCCTAAGTTAACATAATAACAGGACTGGAGTTCGAACTCACTTATTACCATGTCACAGTTCAGTACGTTAACTACTATGCCACGGAGACTACTCCCGATGAGATAGTTGGTGTGGACATACGATATTAATAAACTTCTGGAGGGGTTTATTGTTATTATAACATTTTATTGCAGCTCAACAAAAGAAAATACATATCTTCGAAATATCATGTTTCTTTCTTTTTATATTTGAAGTTATTTGTATCGAGCTGAATTCAGACGTTCCTGTCTCTTATTATATATTATTTAGTGTTTCTGTTATGCATAGCTGTTTTGAGAATATCACTTTAGAATATTTTCTTTTAGACGAGAAAGCTGTCGTCAATTGACTGATAAATCCTGATTAATTAATGAATGGATAGTAGTGATAAAACTTTCAGTGTTAAACGCCAACAAGAAAAAGACAAGGCAACGATTTTCCTTACATATAACCGGTCTTAATTTATTTCGCTTTCGTTTTAATCAACCAACTAGTATATCATATCTACAAGGGTATTTGAAATGTCATTGCCCCAAGAACATTGCAATGTCATGTTTATTATTTATATTGAATTTTTTTTCTTTCAGAAAGAGTTTAAAAAGCTTGGGAAATAATCCGTGTTTAACTGCGGTATGAATATACGTGGAGGCACCAGAGGTGTAATGATTATCGTCGTTAGAAATGGACACGGTGGCAGGTGTTACAATCCAGGGCAATGTTGGCTGAATATGGGTAAAGATAAGAGCGTCTCACTGTGCTGTAATGTTTAGCAGGCTAGTCTTGCAGATCCATTCCTACTGAATAGCGTGTTCGATCTTCGGCGGATGCTCCATACTTACAACCTTGTGCCAAATCCTACCCGTAGCGAAATGGTTGAGGAAATACTTACCCTTGGGAAAGGTATATATCCAACTATTCACCCTCCGGCTATATGTAAATAGTAGAGAAGACTGTGATTTTAACCTTGATGTGATAAACAGTCTATAAGAAGGAAAACTGTTAATTGCAACCTTTTAAATTGCGATTAAAAATTGACCTTGAAGGGTTGATAGATACATACGCTGTATTATGCACGTTTTATTTATTGGATTGAAAACTATTCAGCATCCCTTCCAATATCTTGCAATATGAAATACAAATCATTAGGTGCAAATATGGATCTACACGGTCTGTGGTACACTATTATGGCTACGTTCCGATCTTATTCTTAAAAGAACTATTGTAGTCTTTTTACGAGAGATCTCAACAATCAAATTAATTTCAGCAGATAAATCCCGACCCCTCTTGCTAATTTCAAGGTATTCACCCAATAGCAATTCCTATTCTCTCTTCTAACATAACGTACGTTAGCTTATACGAAAAAAATGTGTTTATGAGTTTAGCTCTGACGTAGGCGTTACGAAAATATATTTTAGTGCATAACAATATCCGTTTGATCTGTATAGGAACACAGCTGGGTACATGCAAAAATACTCTCCGTGATCGTAGTTCTCATACTCTTTGACTCACCTCTAAATTAACCACTTTAGTAATATTGTCCAAGTTGAAAAAAGAAAATGCCCATTAGCATTTGCACTCACCAAGTAGAACATCCTTGCATACAGAACTCCTTTGTAATAGAACATCTACCTGGATTTCTCGGTTGAAGTAACTATTAGCAAAAACTATTATATACCTGGAATTATATTTTAAACACTGTGTGGCTACCTCTTTGACCCAGTAGACCCCTTTTTGAATAGTTATCTTATTCCTCCATTTGCTTCCCCATAATTCACTATCTCGCCCTGGTTTTCATCAACTCTCTGTATGAACTCAGCTAAGTGCTGATGCTTTTCCAACACCCAATGAGTTACCATCGATTTAACATTATTTCACTCTCAGTTTCCTTTTTGCTGCATTATATGGCCTCCTGCCTAAAAGGAAATTTCGTTCAATCCAGGATTTTTTAATATATTTTTTTAGTTTCATGCCTGAGCCAATCAAATGCACATTCCCCTCTGGGCAGTATTCCCCACCGCAGATAAAAAAGAATATTCAATGTGTTCACTTCAGAGATTTAAATAAATAGTGTATGTTCAGATATAAAGGAAATGTCCAATGTAACCCCCTTCCCATGTAAGCAGGGATCCATTAGCGTATGATTTTTACTATGAAAGCACTTGCATGGAAATGCACATATATGCATCATTGTGAACATGCAACGAATATTTTTTCAGCGTGTAAGAGAGAAGAAAAATTGATACTCTGAAGTAGATGTTAAGTAACTATGCAATTCTTTGTGATATTACGTGTGGAATTCCACTTATCTCTCAAAGTGGGAAGATGCACGAAAAACTAACATATGTACTGTTATGAAAATGGCTGGACATAAGAGTGATACATAAAAACAGAAGAAAGAATGAAAGACAAATTCATTTTACGCATAGAAGAAAGAAATGAAATAATTCTGGTAGAAATTGACTGACAAAAAGAAAGATATCGAAAAAATAAAATAAAGACAAATATGTAATTGAAAAATAAATCAGGAAAGATTAAACAAATCTTCAGATATCTGAATATATTTGAAATGTGTATAAAGGAATGAAACAAAATAACAATAAATATGGTTCAGATAAATAGTAAATAAAAATATAAGAAGGAAAAAGAGGGAGTGAAAAGTTTGAAAACCCTCACACACACATACACACACACAAAAACAGGAAGAAAAGGCCAGAAAAGAAAATAAAAAAAAATGAAAAAGAAAAATAGACGAAATGAATTAATATCTGAACAGCAAAATGTAAATATCCGTTGAAATGAACATAGGAAAACTATTCTCACAATGAAAAATTGAACCCAACGAGAGAATACGCAAAAAAAGCGATAGATTTTTACAGTTGAATTGGATTTACTTCTTCCGTCTCGTAAACCACAATTAGTCAAGAATTCTGTTCTCCATTGTCGTTCTTCAATTTAGCCTTGTCCAAAAAGAATACAAGCTTGGTAAATACATTTGCATACACAAGGCGTCCCATCATGGTGAAAAGGTTAGCAAGCTAACCTCACCGATCCATTAATACTAAAGAGAGATTTCGATCCTCTCTGGATACCCCATAGTTGCGACCTTATGTTACATCCTACCGGGGCGAGCGGGTTGGATTAATATCTACACATGCATACACAAATTTGTGTCTTTCTATGTAACTATCATCAGAAAGCAATTCTAACAAATTATCGTGGATGTGTTCTGAATACTGTTCACATGGGGGTCCCTAAAATGATACCATTGATACCAACAAAAATACGCTTTGAAAATATATATACCTATAAAAATGGAGGCGTTCGTAGCGTAACGCTTGGAGGCGTTCGTAGCGTAATGATGGTCGTCAGAAACGGAATTGGCAACAAGAGATCAAGAGAAACGAGAGAGGTGTTTTCGTTGCAATTTTTCACTGTTCTTGATTCGCACTGGGTGCCTCACAATTAGGTTTTGTGACGGACGCAGGTATTTGCAACCATCTGTTCACTGCAAAGGTGAGTTCATTGTCGTGTGATTCTGGTCAGAAAGATTATTGATCTCGGAGATGCGGCCAGTTTTTATGACCTCTTTGGAATTAAATCTTCGACTAGGGGGAACGAAACGTAATTACATCCAGGGCTTACACATAACCTTTAAATGGCGTGATCAACATAGCATACGATGACATGGAAAAGTAAAAGCCTTTATGGCATCTGCCTCGACAAAAGTGGCTACGCTGTCCAAGGAAAAGGCCTTTGAGCTTTCAACAACTCGTGCCACATGGCCCACTATAATATGCGTAACATATCAGTTTTCATATTCTTATTCAATACCTTTTACATATCATAGTAAAGATCCTCCCTTCTATATAAGAACTTTCTTATCCCTTGTTATATTGTATTTCTATTCTGTTAAGTTTGTTTGACTTGTCGTGAATTGTTATTGCATTTATTTTATACGGGAAATCCATTATTTCTCTTCCAAATCCTTATAGCAGTCTAAGGTATGTTTCGTAATTCATTCTAACATCCGCTTAACTGTGGTGATATTTGAAAAACCGAATCAAAATATTAGTAGTTTAGTGGGTTTAATCACCAAATGCATCAATAAATGTGACCCGTAAAACGTCTACTCACAAGAACTTCTGCGCTTTTTTTTTTTTTTTTTTTTTTTAGTGTCCAACGTTATTGCCCTTATAAATCATCAGGGTATATACTCGCAAAATTAATAGTCCAAATACAAATTTATCTACTAATCCTGGTGTGAAATAGGTGTTGTCGGAAAGATTAGTTTTCCAATAAGATGGGCTATTTGCCTTGAAAATAATTGTTGGTATCAAAGCAGAGACCATAAGCGGCATCGTAGATAAATATACATCTATCGCAACCGCCAAGCACACCTCAGTGAAATGGCCATATAGAGATATATAGAATATGCACGTAATTAAGTATTAAGAGCTGGTTTAGCTCTGGTGATGTGTTCCGTGTTCGATACTTGCCGTCGCTAACTCAGCGCATGGGTACTGCAGATTGGATCTATGCAATAAAGTCTGCCTTGTTAAATAAAGAAAGCATGAAAAATAATATATTTTAGGCAAGTTCATGAACAAATACAGGTTTTAAGTAAAGAGGATAAGGCAAAATTTGATGTAAAAATTACAAAAATAAGTACAGTGAACAGGGGAGAAAAAAGCAGAAGATAGAAAGAAAATTCTCAGAAACACCGAGGGTGAAATTTAGATAAACATTTGCACTGTTATGAAAATGGCTGGACATAAAAGTGTTGCGTAGATACAGAAGAAAGAATGAAAGACAAATTCATTTTACGCATAGAAGAAAGAATTGAAATACTTCTGGTAAAGATGACTGACAAAAAGAAGATATCAAAGAAATAATAAAATAGATACAAATATGTAACTGAAAAAACAAACAAACAGGGAAGACTTAAAAAATACTCAGATATTTGAGTATATTTGTAATGTGTATAAAGGAATAAAACAAAATAATAATACATATGGTTCAGATAAATAGTAAATAAAAATCTAATTAGGAAAAAAAGGGATTGAAAAGGTTGAAACCCCCCCAAAAAGAAGGAAAGAAAAAAAGAAAATTAAGAAATTAAAAAAATAGACGAAATGAATTAATTCTGAACAGAAAAGTGCATATATTCGTTCAAATGAAAAGAGGAAAACTATTCTCACAATGAAAAATTGAAATCTACGAGAGAATACACAAAAGAAGCGATAGATTATTACAGTTGAATTGAATTAATTCCCCGTCTGGTAAACCACAAATACAGTCAGGAATTCGGTTCTCCATTGACGTACTGTAATTTAACCCAGTCCAAGAATGCATGCTTGGTAAAAACATTTGCATACACATCTCATTGTGGTGTAATAATTAGAAAGCTAACTTCGCCGATCCATTACTACTAAAGAGCGAGTTCGATCTTCACTTTATATCCCATACTTGCGATCTTATGATACATCCTACCCGTGGCGAACAGCTTGAATAAATATCTACCTATAATTTGTGTCTAGCCAATAACAAACATTAGATAGCAACTCTAGAAAACTGTCACGGATGTGTTCTAAATTCTGTACCCAGGTGGTTCCTAAAATAATATCATTGATACCAACGGAAATACGCTTTGTAGATATCTATACCTATAAAAGTGCTGGCGTTCGTAGCGTAACGGTTATCAGAATGGTCGTCAGAAACGGAATTGGTACGAGAGGTCAAATCCTAGACAAGGATGTTTTCGTTGAAATTTTCTAATGTTCTTGATTCGTACCGGGTGCCTCACAATTGGGATTTGTCACTGACGCAGGTATTTGCAAACATCTGTAGACACAAACGCGAGGGAATTGTCCTGTGATTCTGGCGAGATAGATTATTGTCACTCTGTTGTGAGTTTGATCTCAGAGTAGTGGCCAGTTTTTATGACCCCGTTGGGATTAAATCTTCGACCGGAGGACACGAAACGTAATTATCTCCCGGGCCTACAAGTAGACTTTAAGTGACGTGATCAACATAGCATA
Organism: Doryteuthis pealeii; assembly: GCA_023376005.1. NCBI lineage: Eukaryota > Metazoa > Mollusca > Cephalopoda > Myopsida > Loliginidae > Doryteuthis > Doryteuthis pealeii. The sequence continues at coordinate 127,233,936 of CM042139.1, forward strand.
CAATGACATGGAAAAGTAAAAGCCTTTAGGGTTCCTGCCTTGACAAAAGTGACAACGCTGTCCAAAGACAAGGGCCTTTGAGCTCCCAACAGCTCGTGTCACATGGCCCACTATAACATGCTTAACATGTAAGTTTTCATATTATTATTCTGTTAAATATCGTACCAAAGATTTTTCCTTCTATATAAGAAATTTCTTATCTTATTCTTTATGTTATATTTCTGTTCTGTTAAGTTTGTTTGACTTGTCGTGACTTATTATCGCATTTATTTTATACGGGAAATCCAATTATTACTCCTCCACAGCTTTATAGCAGGTATGTTTGGTAATTGATTCAAACATCAGCTTAACTCTGTGATCATATCTGTCAAGTCAAACCGAGAATATTAGAGGTATGGTGGGTTTAATCACCAAATGCATTGATAAATGTGACCCATAAAACGTCTATTCACAAGAGCTTCTTCGCTGTTTTTTTTTTTAATGTCCAACGTTATTGCCTTTATAAATCATCAATGTATAGACTTGCAAAAGTAATTGTCCAAATACAAATTTATCTACTAATCGTGAAATAGGTGTTGATTAGTTTTCCAATAAGATGGGCTATTTGCCATGAAAGGCACCATTCATAATTGCTGATATTGTCAAAGCATAGACCATAAGCGGCGTCGTAGATAAATATACATCTGTCGCAACCGCCAAGCATACATCAGCGAAATGGCCATGTAGAGGTGTATAGAATATGCACGTAACTAAGTGTTAAGGACCGGTTTAGCTCAGGCGATATGTTCCGGGTTCGATACTTGCTGTCGCCAACTCAGCGCCTGGGTAGCACAGATTGGATCTATGCAGTAAAGACTGGCTTGTTAAATAAAGAAAGCATGAAAAATAAGATATTTTAGGCAGGTGCATAAACATTTATACGTTTTAAGTAACGAGGATAAGGCAAACTTTGATAAAAAAAATTACAAAGATAAAGACAGAGGAAGAAAAAGCGGAAGATAGAAAGGAAATTCTCTGAAACATCAAGGATGAAAATTAGATAAATGTTTCAGAAATGTTCTGAGAGGTTAGGGATTAAAAAAGGCAATCTGTATAAAACGAAGGAACTGTGAATAGAAAATATTATTAACTTACGCATGAACATGGGAAAAATGAAATCTGGTCTTGTTACCATGGAGATTCTGGTGTAGAACGATGCTGTTTGTATTTCAGATAGTGCTTATATCCATGGGAAAGAAATGTCTTCAACTCTTCTCCCTCCAGTTATGGGTAAATAATTGGACAGACTCGACCCTTTAACCTTGGTTAGGTATCACGTATAGGAGAAGGGATACTTGGAATTAAAACCAGTTGAACACCAAGTTAGCTTCTTACTTTCATTTTGCCTCCTCCTGTTCGAAAATAAGAATGCAATAAAGAAAGTGAGTGAGAGAGGGAGAGAGAGAGGGGGGAGAGGGAGAGAGAGAAAAATGAGGGGAACATACGTTACACTTTAAAACAATTCAGATGTCTGGGGAATTGGTAGTGTGTATGTTGTACTTTACTTTGACTGTCTACAGTGTTTGACACACAGGAAATTGACGAGAATAGCTTCATATCGATTTTGTAAAAAAAAAAATTCTAATACTTTAATATCTTAGAATTTGACGCGTCTCGTATATTAGGAATTTGCAAGTGTTTTTATTGGGTAATACTATGCTGGTCGGGGTGCCAAATGTAATACTATGATCTGGTCACGGGACCAAATGTAATACTATCCTCGCTGCGGGACCCAAATGTAATACTACGGTGGTCGTGGCAACAAATGTAATACTATGCTGTCCTGCGGGAAGGCACCGAATCTAACACGATGGGTGTTATTTGACCCACAGGAAAGTTGAAGTGCCTGTTCCGGGCTGTACCTGAAAGTGACCAAATTCACCAATGTTGTTCCACAATTAATACGAACGCGTTTTCAACAATAAAAGACCTTTATTAATTATAAGGTGATAAAAATCAACTACAACCACAAAGGGGTGTCGAAGTTGAAGTTGAGTCGGAATTTTGTGGACTGACTGGCGATATATGTTGAGTTCTGATTCAAATTCAGAACTTTGAGTAACAAGATGACAAAGCAAAGACGGCGACAAGGGCTGTGAGACGGAGCTATCAATCTGGTCAAGAACCAGCTGTCCGATCTGGTCAAGAACCATCTCTCCAATCTGGTCAAGAACCAGCTCTCCGAACTACTTGGAACCCTTTTGGGACCTCTTTTATGGGTTCCAAACCCCTGAATCCAGGGCTCTGATTGGCCAGCCAATAGAAACGCCGGGCCAATGGCCCTACAATGTAAACATCAGGAGGTGTACGAAACCCCACCCACGCGGTCGCATTTGATTGGACGGCCAATCAAAATCATGGCCTTGGGTTACACATCTCGGAGGGGGCAACACGTCTCCGCCCCAGTTTCCTGATTGGTGAGGCACCTGATAATATTTTTGTTATTGTATAAATGGTCTTGTGTCAGACTTATCTGTCAGTTGCTATGATAATTCCCAGGAATTGGTCGAAGAGATTACCCGCCAAATTATTATTCTTAACTAAATCAACATTTTTAAGATTTAATCTTTAAAATGTCTTTGTTGAATAAATGTTCTTATTTTATGCAGTCCTCACGTAAATGACAATATGATAACATATGTATAAAACAGCCATTCATTTTATATCAACCTATTTCTGCCATTAGAATTTCTTATGTTCAAAATTATTCGGGTAAATTTTTTCTTATCTTGTGTTGATTTTACCCCACGACTGACTTGTACTCTGATCTAAGTCGCTTGTACGACGCAAAAAAACAATTGTTATTTTTATATCCAAAATTTTTTTTTGAAAAATATTTTATATTTTTATATCCAAAATTGTTTTTTGAAAAATATCGCAATTATAAAACCGTAGTGGTGTTATGGATTGACTGGCGATATCTCATTAGATAGTTGAATATCTAATGAGATATCGCCAGTCAATCCATAACACCACTACGGTTTTATAATTGCGATATTTTTCAAAAGACAATAGAAATCTGCTATGTGCAGGTAGAATATTTAATTATTCACTATCAACTCCAATATGGAGAAGCAAGTTTTGTTATACACGAACCGAGTACCTTTGTACTTTCACTGTCTTATAAATATCGTTTATCAATCAAATACAGTACTTAGACTAATAGTGGATGACGATAGCTCCTTTTGGTGAGCCTGTCGCCATTGTATCAGGAAGGGGATGTATTGGCTCTCTACATGGAGAGTGATGAAGACGACCATGACATAGATCAAAGGTCCGGTTGAAGGAGGCGTTCATCGATGGTGTCTATTATGTATGTTCTGACCGTGACTTCATCACATATGGACGAGTGGATCTATTAAGCGAGAAAAATAACGACATGAAGACATTGCAGGCTATTTTTCTTGACGTAGAACTCCTCAGGTTATTAGCGAGATTTCAGCAAGTGGCTGAATGTGGTGAGTCAACTGTCATTGTATCTGGAATAAGGCGCAGCGGTTCTCTACATATATATATGGACAAAGGCGACAAGAATGATATAGATCTGATAAAAGCCTAGTTGAAGAAGGTGTTTTCTGAATACAAGCTACTTCAGCGCCCACTACAAAGACGAAGGTAGGAATAAATTCACTGGCAAAGGGACGTACTAGCGTGGCTGAAAACAGGGGAGGCTATTGACGAGACTTTAACAACTGGTTGTTGTGGCGACACTACTGCCATTGAAAATGAAAGAGGGCGAACTGACTCTCTATATAGAGATGGACGAAAACGAATAGAAGGACATAGGTGTGATTGATGCACAGTTTAAGGAGGCGTTTACCCATGGAGCTTATTTTGTGTGTCCTAGGCATGACTTCGGCACACGTGTTCGACTGGATTTCTTAGGCAAAGAAAAAAACGATACAAAAGCGTTGCAGACTTTTTATTTTGATCCAGTATTGCTCCGAATGCTATCTTCTTCTATTTTGAAAACAGCATAACAATTAACACGTAAGCTTTTAAGTAAACCTTTAATCATTTTTCAGCAAGTAATAAAATTGTGCACAGAGAAATCTTATTATAATGGAGATTCGGTGATTATCTGTCAGCGAAACTACGCCACAGCTTATGACACAATATACTCAGGAATTACGTAAGTTTATCAATGATTATTTAATCCATAGTCAAAAACATTAATACATTGAATAAACAATAACCCTGTATTATGTATTCAGAAATTAAATATGTAACATTAAACGGTCCACAATGTTTCTTAAAACAAGATTTAATAAATACATGCCTGGTATTATTGATGCATATATAGTTTGCTTTATTATAGTGTATATTCAAAGTTATCAAGCGTATAGGGTTTTACGAGAGAATTATTTACAAACAAGAAATAGTCACATAATCTTCTACATTAAATTTGAACATTTTTTGTGTATTAAATTGTACTCGGTTTATGTTTGCGCATGTCGACTTTTCATTACAAGTTTAAATTTAACGGCAGATTTATCCATCATGCTTAACACCTCTCCCTAAGAATAAACTTGTCAGCAGAAAATATGCTTACTCCCTCTTATGACAGTTTTATCAATTATTTTTTCAGATTCAATGTCACAGGGTTTTTTGAAAATAAAAGAGTTTTCTGTAGTTTTTGTAATTTAATATTTTGCAATAAATTAAGAATAAATATTCATAAGATTATGATATAATCTTAATATTAATAAATAATCTATATTTTATCATACGGTTAAAAAGTTATGTTTTGATTATCGTCTGGCGTAACATGTACAAACATTTTCTATTAATTTGAGGCCCCCAAAATGAAAAACTTAAATATTTGAATTTCATTAAATTTAACTATTAAATATTTGGTTTTAATTGGAAAGAAAACGTATTAATTTGAATTTTGACAATAAAACTATTTTAAAAATGTTTATTAAGATTTCAAACATCATTTTACATTTTTTACGGCGGGTGTTTCATATATTCTTTAATACAAAGCAATAACCTTTTTCTTCATAAAAGGCTTCGAGCTGTTTTTGATGTTATGAAATGTTCTGCACCCATCCTTGCTTTTCAACACTTCCGATTATCGTAGTGAACACACACTTCATTTGCACGTTAAATGTCAAATGAAAACTGATTTCTTCAGGCCTCGAAGCGAAAATTCAATTAATGATACGCAGTCAAAGGCATCTATGTATAACACTAACATGTGGAATAAATCTTCCTATTTTTATATATTCCCATGAAGAAGAATGAAAACTGAACTCAGACCATTGTCATATATTACCTAAATAATGACAATGGAATCATCAGTTTTTCCTATTGATAATGTCTGACAAAACATCGGAAGGAAGGACAAGCAGAGCTCACAGAACTTTTTAATTCAATCTAGCAATTGTTAATTACTCTTCACCTTGTGCCCTTGCTTTGAAAACTTTTTCCTTCATCCTTAATACTCGTGTTTTCCCTTCATTACACTGTTAACTCTGATACTGTGGATAAAAATTCTGTCTGTTTCGGAGGGGTTGGATAAATATATACGTCTCTTAACACTCAGCAATCAAAATCGCAGATTTATCACCCCTCCCCCACACACACAACAAAATTACTGGGATCAGTTGGGAATATGCAACTATCTCAGACAGTGGTGGAACCAAATAGATACTTACTAAACATAGTCTGACACAAACCTACAGTAACGGGACACCCTGTAAGAATCGATTTCACTATAATACTAAATCGGAATGAGCCTACTATCTGTTACACAACTATAAGTCATACAATATGCGGTTTTAAGTATAAATCACACAGATGATGTCTTAGTAGGATCATCAGTCAGGGCAGCTGCGAAATCATTACTTGAAACTGTTTGTAGTTTTTCTACTGTGTAAACCACACAGTAGAAAAACAACAAAATAAAACAACTACGATATTTGCGGCTTCCTGCTGAAATGTCTTCATAGGTTTCATAAATCAATATCTTTGCTTATGCTTCTTATTCCCAACATGAAAAGAATAATATGCATAGTTGTATGTGTATATTGTCTGTCGCTGTTTGTTTATCAATGCAGATTCAGTCAAAATATTAATCTTCAAAGATGTATTCTGCCTCTATATTTTGACCCATAATATTTTGCAAATCTTAATTTGTACTATGCAGTGGAGCCGTTAAGATAAAAAAAAGGGTAAGCGCCCCTCATCCTTCCCCAGCTATGGTTTAAATAACATCACTACTCTCTTATATAAGGGTTTGTTATTAAATAACTCACAACGGTTGATATATTATAAAAGTCTAATAAACTCACCTATTTTGAGTAAATATAAACGTATGGCACGCACCTTAGGCGATGTTAAACGTATGCTGTGGTGTATTAGTTAGTAAGTCATATAAACAAACCATTTACTGACCGATAATACTTGAGCGTTCAATACTTCGGCTTTGTAATACATCTAGACTATAGGTACTAAATAACTACCTTAGAGCAATGCTTCGCCACAATGATTAGCTAATGTTATAAGGATCACTCATCTCTGATATATATATATATATTATATATATATATATATATATATATATATATATATATATATATATATACACGAGATGTGATGAAGAAGTATCAAAAGGAAATATTTACATATTTAACTTTTAAAGTCTTCAAAGTAAATGAAGACGTGTGCACATCAGAGATAATTATAAATCATAATGTGACGATATCCATAACACATCACTCAATAAGTCCCGGGCCTGACATATAGATAGCGCCACTAATAAAGAATACATATTATTTCTATTAAATACTAACTTTCAAATAGCACGTTTCAAAAATTATTTAAGTGAAGCTACTTTTGCCAATTTTCAAAACAATGGAAATATCTGACTTTCGTGTGTTAATAAAGCATTGCTTTCTGATGGGAAAATACTGTTCAAGTAAAGCAATTGCTTGATAAGTGTTATTCCGACTCTGTCCCGTCGGAAAGAAGGGTTAAGAGGTGGTATGTTGACTTTAAACGCGGTTGTACAGACAAATTATGCTAAACGTTCAGGTCGCCCAAAATTCGGCAGTTGTCTCGGAAAACACAAAAAAAAACTCCCCAAACTCATTTTGGCAGATCGGAAATTGAAGTTGTGTGAGATAGCAGAGGAGTTGAAGATATCTGAAGGCAGTGTATTTACCATTTTGCATGAATATTTGTCAATGAGAAAGGGTTAGCCGCGTTTAGTCCCACTCGATCAAAAAAAACAACAACGCGTCGACGATTCAGAGCGTTTTTTGTAATTGTTTCAACGTAACAAAATGTAGTTTTTGCATAAATATGTGACAATGGATGAAACATGGATCGACCACTTCCTCCGAAGTCAAATCAGCAGCCATCTGAGTGGACAGCAGCTGGTGAAAGGCATCCAAAGTGACCAAAGACGCACAAATCAGCAGGCAGAGAAACATGTTAAATAAATCTAAGCCATATTGTTAGTATACGTAATTGTATCTTTTAATCTGATTAGCCGTTTTTAGTTTTCATTTTCTTAAAATTTAAAACTCCTAATTTTTTTATTTTCATCAGGGTTTTTCAACGAGGACTACATGTCCCCTTGTGCGCCATAAGATTGAGGGGCAGAACGAACTTGCATTAGGTTGAACGGAGCCATGGACAAAGAAGATTGAGGAACTCTTCTCAACTCAGCTCAGGTTTTATTTTCTTGTTTCCTTATCTAAAGTTTGTTTTTTAAGATAAGTTTTTAAGATCTAGTGGGCATTAATGAAATACGACGGTGTAACTTAGAAAGTGGAATTCCTGATATGATTTGAGCTATCTAAAATTCGCGGAAATAAGTATTTTCAGTTTTAGTAGATAAAGCTTTAGTCTCGATAATTTTTAAAAATACTCCATTTACACACAAACACATACACGCGCGCGCATGCATGCATGTATATATCATTCACATTTTCACCAGTTTCGTTAAGTAATAAGTCAGAGAGGAGTGATATCATCATAAAATGTCATTGATATGTATGTGTATTTACCCATCCCCTTCGCCAAGGTAATATTTAAAGCCGACACAAGGTAATATTTAAAGCCGGGTTTGACTTCAGATTCTTCCGTCTCCTAAAATGGTTACTTAACTAAGTATGTCCTACTATCTATACGTAGCTGGCGATGGGTATGTAGATTAAACCTTTCTCGGTCGTATTAGCGCAAATTGAAACAATCTCTGGCAGGATTTGAACTCGGGTTACCGATTCCATTACCTACATCGATAATCATTAACCGACCTTCGCCTCTATTGCTTGATAGAATGATCAAATGGACTTAATAACCTATAAAAACCCAACTTGGGCTCTCTTTTTCTAATCATTTCTTGTGCAGGTCGTTTAGTGTTTTTATGTAATATGTTCGAAGCGTTGCTTTGGATATATTGTTTTATATCTATGGGATTTCTAGAGATGATATTCTAACAAAAATCATGCATCCTAAAAACGTAGCTAATAGTTGGCTGGCTCTAAGATCAAAGCACTTAACTTTGATATCTCGGATAGTTTTTAATATTTCATCCATAAACTCAATATATTATACAGTTTTATTTTATCATATTCTAGGGTAAATATATTTTGTATAAGGGCTTTCTTTTTCTTGCCCTGCATTTCTCCTCCTGTATATATCTTGACAGCAATATCACATATTGCATCCTGTGCATTATGCCAACAACGTGGCCGACTCATAATTAATCCGAGATGTACGCGGCAAAGTAAATATTGTCAAAGTCAGGCACAATTTCCTCATGATTAATAGTTTTCAGCTACGTCAACATCCTCAGTGCAGGCACTGATGACCGATAATCATGCGGGGAATGTCACAGTGAAAGAAACCAGAAGATGACGCATTCACATATATTTCGAATGTCGCATTTCCCGGCTTTTCTATACAAAAATCTCGGTGAGACGCTTAGATGTTATGGGCGTTTGAAATACACAAACCACGTTCCTGCATTTATCTTTACGAATTCAGTGGCAAACCCAAATTTTAAAGGTAAAGGCTACTGCCACTATGAAATTATTTGCTATCTTTAATACGTCTAAAGGTCCAGTTGTTGTGGCTTAGAATGTGAGACCCACAAAGGGTTTCCTGAGTTTGTCTCTAAATGTACCTGATGGTGAGGGACAGTTCGTGAACTCTGGAGTTTGTTAACTACCCCTTCACTGCCATTAGTCTAGGCCCATTTTGATCCGTAGTGTTAGTAGTTATTTGGCTCCCATCTATGGGTTATGGTCAAGTGACGTTGAAAACATCGGGGAACATTTATGTAACGTAGGTACTGTAAAAAGCCGAATATCAAAATGATTTGATTTGGCATTAAATAACCGAGAAAGAATTGATATCGTAAAACATATAAACAAACAACCAGTCCATTTATGAGTCAAGAGGATTCGTTTAAGAATGATTAATGTTAGATAGGAATATTTGTAATCGATAGAATTATATAAGGGCCTCCCCCATCAATAAATGCGGTGGGATTAAGACGTATGTTTTTAAAAATTCTCCCGCACGAGCAGTATATGAAATAAGATCAGATTTTAAAATCGAGAATTGAGTTACCATTCTAAGACCGGTTGCCATACCAAGGTAAAGAGAAGTCTGTTCAACAATTTAACCATAGCTGGTGGAGGATAATCGGGTGCATGAATTTACCAAGGTTATTAGCGCTATGGGAAATGCTACTATCCTCGTCCAAAATTTAAATTCGTGTCACCGTTTCCATTTCCCACGACCATAACATTTACAAGTATAAAACTAAATTGGATCTGATGGTGAGGTTCCATTCCTGGAGCTCTTGGGTGTGTTAAGTACGGCTTAATTGCCATTACTCTTTGGTCCACAATGACTGGTAGCGTTAGTAATTATTAAGGTCCCGTACCTAATATAAACAGATCAATTTATAGATTATTCTTATCAGATAGGAATCATTGAAACCATACAACCATGTGGAAATTATTTGTAATAAATAGAAATATTGATATATAACTATGTGCAAAAAGAAAACATCTAAAGGAACAATTGCACAAACATATAAACAAAGTCTTCATACCCTAATGTCTAGGCATGATAGCATGATAGCTGTTGATATGCTGTTAAAACCAATGAGTTAATCAGGTACTCGTATGACACAAGACCACATAACAGAATCAACTGTCTTCCAATTTCATATTTATGTATGAATTTACTCTACCCGTTCCTCACAGTTAATATGTAACACGTCGCAAACATGGCTCATCCAGCGAGGATCGAACGCGCTATTTAGAAGTAAGGAATCTGCAAGACGAGCTTGCGAATCAATACACCACGATGTGACTCCCCAATTATATAGTTATGTCTTGATTATTGTTACATATTAAGATATAATTTCTTGTATTCGTTTGAGTCCAATACAATAAGAACTGTGTTGTTCATCTCTTGAGTAATAACGTTCTATGAGATTAGCCTTATTACAATACATGTTCAAGTATCTATCTATGCCGATGTGTACTAATTCACTAGAAGAGGAATGGAGTGTTAGAAGAATCCTATAATCATAAACAAAATTCCTGATTAGTATCTGCGTATTCCACGCAATTATTTTAGTTATCATTCACTTTGTAAATACAAAAAACTTATTCTACCAAGAATGTATTTAATCTTTATTTATTTTTGAAATAGCTAGAGAAATTTAAGAAATAATATACCCATTGCGTAGAAATGTTAGATGAATATGTTGAATAGTATTGATTTCATTGCTGTATGTTAGCTACTGAAAAAATGAGCCTAAAATGCGTTTTTGACAAAATGACTTTAGCCCCCCCCCACCTACAGCAAATAATTTACCAAAAATCAGGGAATTATCTGATTTTAATAAAATTTTCAGTGTTTATTTATCAATAAATGATCTTTTTGAGGCATTATTTTTTTTTTTCAAGACTTTCTCATTTTGTTCAGGTCGCTTAATTTTGACCCCCCTTATGTTGGGGGCGAAACATTTTTTTCAAGTTGGTCTTATATTGTACTAAATATATTGTATAGATAAAAGACCGAAGTTATGAATAGAAACAAACAATTTTTTTACCGTGGCTTTTCTATGAGAAAATAAGTACCAAAAATCGACAAATAAAATGTTAAAAAATAATAGATGATTAATTTTTTGGAGATTTTTTTTACTCATTTCGATATTTGTTTAATTGGCTATTATCTTATAAAAGACAAAATTATACATCGATATTTTTTCTGCTTAAAAAGGGGGGGGGGTAAATTTTCAATCGAGTTTTTCTTCAAGAAGTATACAATGAAATAAGGTTTGCATTAAATATATTATTATTTCTAGAATCTAAAAATATAACATTTTAAACTTAACATCAGATTTTTCACATTTTAAATGAATTTTATATATTAATTTTTCATAGCAAAAATACTAAATTAAAGTTTTGAAATAAAATAACTGAGGCATCATAAAATTCATTAATTGTTAAATCAATACTGAAAATGTCATTAAAATCGGATAATTACCTGATTTTTGGTAATTTTTTTTGCAATCGCGAATGTTACAGTAAAATTGTAAGCAATCACTTAAAACCATCGAAAAAGAGACAGAATGGCGGATCGCGTTGAATTTGACCAAAACAAATGCCTTTAAATGTATTAAAAATAAACTGCATATGGAATGATATTTTTCTTTTTTTATTGATGGTCATTATGTTACTACTTATCGATTTAGACAAAGTTTGACCTTAAATAATAGATTTAATCATTTTTAATTCGCTTTTAAAACTCGTAGAAGCTGATTTTTTTGCCAGTCCCTACTGTATGTCATTTCTTTGTTAGTCCATCTAAGAAAATGTCATAAAATAATGGCATACATATAGCTAGTAGTTTCATTCTACCGAAGTTTATTTTGCATATTATATATTATAAATTGTTTACACATTTAATTGAAAATATTTCAAGTTAAATAAAATTTAGATTAATTGTAAGTTAAATCAAATTAAATATCTAAAAGTAAATTTCATTCATATCTATATTTAAAGATAAAGTTAATTTAAATTCAATTATATAAAATATTTCATTCAATTAGATTTTGCAGCTTTGTTGGTATGCATTTTTCTACGCGAAGATTGCCTACAAATAGTTGTAGTATATTTCTTTCATAAGTAATAGTATATTTAGTTTATGATATATGCAAAACGTAAAAGGTAGAAAGGACAGACAATAAAGACATATGTAAAATATAGATAAAGGTAATGGTATATATATATATATAATATATATATATATATATATATATATATATATATATATATATATTGATAGTTGATAGTTGATATTGATGATATTGTTTGCTATATCTATAAATAACGATTGCTCGATATCATTGCTAGATCATCTATATCTAAGTTAGTGTAGTGAAGATCTTAACTCAATGGTATCTGACAGTTTATAGCCTATGTGATTTAAAAACACACACACACACACACACACACACACACACACACACACATATATGTATATATATATATATATATATATACACGCATACAATATATATGCATCCCGATGAATAAATCATAATATGATATCTATTACAATACAAAGAGTATTTTAAGAAATGACAAATAAAACTATTTTCTGAAGTTTAAAAAGTGTATCCAAAATATATTGAATAAAATAAGAATTCTATTTTTTATTCGCCATGAAATATGAAAAATAATAAAGATAAAATAGTTTTGCGTTTGTATTTATGATAATGGATTGTTTTTAGATAAACTTTTCTTTTATCATTTATAGCTAAATAAAATATTCACAAAAAATAATTTTCTGTTTTAAATAAGCTAAAAATTTAGTATTAAGTTGAGGATATTATTTTTTAATATCTAGTAAAAGAAGTGTTTGTATCAATGCACAGTCAAATGAAAAATTATACTACATCTAATGGTGAAGTTCCAATTCTGGGACTTTGGAAGTGTGGTTTACCCCTTCATTGTCATTACTACCAGGTCCATTCTGATCCGGGAGTGGTAGTATCTGTTAGGGTCACATCTATGGGTTAAATAGAAACAAATGAGTTCAAAAATGTGTTTAAAAATTTTATTTTAAAAATTCAGTTCTGATCAACAACGAATAAAACAAAATCCCTTCGACATAAAATAAGCCAACAAGGGTTGACATGCCAAAAGATCCAACTAATTAAACAAATAAGCAACCAACTAACCAACCAACCAACCAAATGAGAAATATCCTTTCTACAAATGCATTGTTGAATGATTGCATCATCATGATTTAAAATACAATTCACACTCAGATATAACTTGTCCACAAAATAGCAAGTGAAGTTTTATTATTTGTCTAAATATTTTCATTGCTTGTCGCATATACCACGCAATTTACCTCCTGCCTTAAACTAGATCAGCTTTGTTTATGAAACGTTTTTTCTTAACAAATGTTATGAGCATTTTAACGATATATGTCTCTAGTTGATATATGTGCATACTAACGGGAAAATTAAATATACATTAATGTAAAAGTGCAATGGGCAAAATAAAACCCTTTTTGAACAAATAATATTGAAAATATCAGATTAGAAATTGTAGAAGAACGATAGTGGTTTGAATATCGTTTCTTCGTCCGGAATAAATGTGAGAAAAATGTATGACGAAGCTGTAAGAAAAATATCTAATTATTTGAGCAAACTTAACTGAAGATAATATAAACATAACAGGAGATACATAGTATAACTTATGCATAGCTGCATGAGCGAAATTCCCTAAGAAGAAAATAGTATTTTCGTAGAGAACATTTTGAGAATACTTGTAAAAGAAAACAAATGTATAAGTACATACATATTAAGCATGTTCTTGAGTGCCATGAGATACGAACTTATTGGGAGTACAAAGTCCCCTATGCATTGCCAGGTAACGCCACCTAGCGTCCATTTCCAGACACTGGAGGCACTTACACCTTGTGTCCTCTATTTGATGAGAGATGTAATCGCAACATTGTAAAATATTGTTGATTTATCTTTTACGTAAAATGAGAAATTTTTAAATTATTGTTTTTGGCAAATAGTTAAAATCTATCATCATGTCATTATTTAGAGTGTTATCCCCATTTTCCGAAATTACAGGACCACGTTCTCATACATCTAACACACAAGAAAAGTTCCTTAAATATCTTTCTTATGAAATATCTTAACATATCTCAAATAATTGTACTTTTTTAACAAAATCTTTCATTTTTTCTGGAAACAATTGATCTCTGGAAATGCGAGGGTAATCCAAATGTGTCTACAGTACTGGGGATGCAGGAAACTGTGCAAATGGCTATTGAAAATGTTATGTTTGTTGTGCACATGTCTGTGCCAGTGCTTGATTCTGTGAGTGCCTCTTTGCCACGCTCGGTATTGGCTTGGAATTGGTTCTTGATGGAACTTCTAATTGACGCCACCACCAAGTTGAAGTTCGCGCAGTTATTCAGGTTTTAACACAAAAAAGTATTAAACCGTTTGAAATATATCACCAATGAATGTGTGTGACGATCCGTGCATTGATATAAAAAAAAAACAAGTGGTATTGGGAGGTTGCTAAGACGACGAGGTACAAGGCTTCTTCAACTTAATCATGATTATGTAGAAAGATAGATACATATTCAAAGATTAAAATGCTGTTGATACAATTCAAAATAAGCCATAAACATTTCTGTGATTTCAAAATATTTTGAAAATCTTACCCTCGTACTTTTTGAAAGATTTCATTTTGTGCGAATTATCTTGTCATCAAGACAAAATTCAATATTTGCCTTGATGACTTTAACTGGACTCTACGATTTTTTGTATTAAAATGTTTTTCCCTCTCAGACGAAAAATGGATAGAAATATATATTTATCACACGATATTACACTAGATGCTTTTTTCTATTACTTTTTTTATTCCTATCTTCATTAATTTATCGTGTTGTCTGCCGGGTTAAGAATACGCCAACCGTATGTCCCCTGTAGGGGGTTAATGCCTCCACAAAAAAGTGGATTTCTGGGTATGACGCTTAACAACCGTATTCGATAGTCAGGCTCGAGTTCTGGAGCAATGGATAGTGTGTTGAAGCCATTCGTTTCTATTATT
>CM042139.1:127254102-127256602 GCA_023376005.1 Doryteuthis pealeii
GCAGCAATAAATGCACACTGACCATATATGAATCTCTTAGTCTGATGATCCCACGGGCGAGAAACTGTCAGTCACAAAGACCCGTTGGTTCTCTATTTACACTATTTAACTTATATATAGTTATATACAAAAGTATTAAACACAGGATTTTTAAAGAAAGTAATTTATTTTTGGTTGTTTGCTTGGATTTTACTGCATGTCAACACTGTGATTATTTTATGCCGAATAAGTTTTATTTTAATCATTCTTGTTGGGCATTCAATTTTTTTTTCAAACTCAATTTTTTTAAATACATTTAAAAAAAAATCTTTTATCTATTTAACCCGTAGATGGAACCTAACAATTACTACAATTTCTGGTCAGAGTGGACCTGGGAGTAATGACAATGATAGGTTACTCCAGACTCCCTAGTGTTCCTGAACTGGACCTTCACCTCAAGATGCAGTTTAAGGTCATGTCACGGTCTTCTAACAAATATATGTTGAAAGGGATTTGGGTTTACTATGAGGGTAATAGGGCCGTGGCAATCATATAGGTGCTAGGGTTTAATGTGGCAAGCCAATTGATTAGAGGGGGGCACTCCCCCCACCCGTTTAGTCTTAGTAAGAACGAAAGTGGAGTGTTTGAGTCATGGACTGCTTAGCCATTAGGATTCCTTCATTAAGCATCATGAGTCACCACCACGGCAATGAGGTGGCCCCTACTGCCCCAGCCGACACGGCGAAAAGAATTCATGTTATTGCAACTATCCCAAAACCTGAGCAGAATATAGTAAATACTTACACGATATATAAAGGCGAAATAAAAGAAGTGTCTTCTATACTGGCAAATACAAGAGAAAGTAACAGACACATCAATATATAACGTTCAATATTTTATGGGATATTCATTATTTTCTTGACGACTGTCAGACGATTGGAATAATAAGCTTCTTAGAGACATTAACGCCATATTATTCAACCACTGTTGACAAATCCCCTTAAGACCACTCAGGTATTTGAGGCGCTTCTGATGTTGTTCCTCCCACGACATTTCTATACGATTTAAGTCAGACGATCTTCTGCGCCAATGTTAACCCATATTCTATTTTTGAAACAGTCGTTTCTTTTTAATGCAGTATATCTGATTTTATATCTGTCTATTTTTGTGCCGTAAAATAAGTAAGGTTGACACATATGTAGAAAGTAAGAGGTAATTGATTCCAGGGAAGAATATGGTAATCGCTTGATTGCGCTGACTAATGCAATAAAATGTTAATCGTTAAGTTTCTCTCTCAGTATAGAGAGATCACTGTTTAAATAGTCTTAGAATATTCTGTCTTGTGGAGTTGTTATAGCCCCTCCACAACGCTTTGATAATTTTCACAGAAGGCAGTCAGTTCTTCTTTAAAATTTCGCAATGATTATCACTAGACCTTGTTCCTTTTATGATTTGTCTATACCCCGGCCGGTTCTTTTTGTGGCATATCAACCCTCTTTCGGATCATTTAATGCCTAATCAAGCCCGGAAATACTCAGGTTACTTACAATAACTGCGGTTACTTAAGTTGTTTCCCAATTAAATATTGAGCACTCATCACTGCTTAATTTCGGCATCCTGTATTAAGCGGTGCTTTTAGTGTGACTTGACCGTAATTATAGCTCTGCAGTAAATATATGTAAATGAAACAATCATTTCACACAAGTAGTACGTGAGATATGGTCAAATTCTTAAACAGAGTTTAACAGTTTTGAATTCAGTGTTTCCTTCTCCTATCCTGGTTGCTTAACCAAGATTAAAAAGCCCAATCCGCCCTACAGATTAGCTATAGATGGAGAGAGAATAATTGGATACATACCTCTTTCGAGAGTATTAGCACAATGTGAAATGCAAACAGCCTTGTCCAGGATTTGAACTCGAGTCGCCGGGACAATTTCCAACGATGATAACGTCTTTTGAGCCTTACATATTAGACGCTCTCTTCTGCATCAGCTATACGTAGATAGATTCCATTGCGTAGCTAAACGCTTGTGCATTAAGTGTTCAATTGCAAGAGCATCGGATGCATTAGATTACAGTACTGAGTCTTGAAAGAGTTGAAAATGTCGAAAGATTAGGTTACAAAGGTGAAGACCTAGAGCTGTTGACTTGTTCTTATTGAAGGCTGTAATAATCCGTTCTATTTTCAGATTAATATTATAACGTAGGCTCACATGTGACTCCGTATGATTGAATGATTAAGAAAGTACGAGTCAACTGTATGACTCATTCTGCTGTCTTTTCTTATACAAATCAATGAAAAATACAATATAAAATATAGAATAGAATCCGCTAAAAACATCCAGATTCTACCTCAAAATCTGAGTTTGATTCTTTTTTTAGTACTCATATTTTTTTAGATATTATATTCCTTTTTCTAACAGGACCTCAAATAATAGTTTGGTTTAATGGTCCATAAACTTTCGCGGTTTATTTAATTGTAAATACATCGTTGTCTAAGATCAGTAGTGGTACTATTTAA
>CM042139.1:127259102-127264102 GCA_023376005.1 Doryteuthis pealeii
AATGGAATCCACGACCGATTTAAAATCCTGGAGGAGTATCTGCATTTAATTTCGGGCTAATTCCCTTGATAAAGACATGACCCCATCTGTTCTCTCCTAAGCTATTCCTAGCTAATAAGACAGAAGGGATCCTTGGTTTGGTGACTAGTCGAGAAGAAAGAAACCTCTAAATTAAATCCAGAATACTCTGATTAAAAAAATGACCTTACATCGCATATTGACCTTGGAAAGGTGGTTGGGCAAATGCATACTTATATAATAGTATAGGTATCGACAAAGATGACGTCATAGACTTATTTTACTAAATCAATTGAACCCCATTCATAGAAAAAGAAATTTACCAAAATTCAAGGAATTATCTTATTTCAATGACATTGTCAATGTATATTTATCAATGAATGCATTTTATAATGCTTCGGTTATTTTCTTTCAAATCTTTTTAATTGTTTCAGGTCACTTAAATTGACCCCCTACGTAATTTTGGGGCGCAAGATATCGGTGGGGTTATATAAAAGTTAAACTAATAAATAAAAGGACCAAAAATGTGAATAGAAAAAATTAAAGGGGCGATTTTGGTACAGAATATGTACCGAAAATCTGAAAATTATTTGTAAAGAAACATTTTTTGAGATTTTTTTACTCTTTGTTTGTGAAATATAATTACTTTTAGATTATCAGTGGAAAAATTATACATCGATATCTATTCTGTTTAAAACGGTGGGAGCCTAACTTTTTAACTGATATATCTTGATTAGTTATCACTCTACTAAAGTAAGCTTGTTATTTAATAAATATTTAAATATATTTAAATTAATATAATAAAATTAATTACAGATGTAATATTATTTTGCTCTTTTTATTGATGTTTATTATGTTACTGTTTGACTTAAACAAACATTTTACATTAGATAATCGAATTATTTAATTTTAATTCGTTTTGAAAATGAAAATCGGTGCACATTTTTTGATACCTAGAATAGTAACTTCTCCCAACTGTGTTAATTTTCTATGCTTTTAATTTGGGGTTGGTTTTCTTGTGTCTCTTATTTGGATATTACATTTCAGTTGCGTAGTGGCTTACGGGCTACTTTGGGACATCGTAATAAGCAAGTTCAAACTCTAGTTACGCCCTAATGTTCTCTTTAGGACTAACTCATTTAAGAAATGTATTAACCTCCACCATAGTCTCAGTTATGGGGTAAATACTATCACTATGCTTCTACAAGGATGGTTTTGTCATTTAATAACCCACGGATGTTAAACAAAGAAACTAAACTAAACCATAAAATTTCATGTAGATGCCCAGACTTTGTTTGCCTAACAAATGTGTAGTTTTCAGAATAAGTCTCATTCTTTTTAATGCCCTTTATTCGTAACATTTAATTAGATCAAAGATTACACAATTAACATTCCTGGTGAAAATCCCTTTTTAAATTTCAACTATGAGGCTATGTACGTATTGATG
The DNA here is from genome assembly GCA_023376005.1 of Doryteuthis pealeii. Classification (NCBI taxonomy): domain Eukaryota; kingdom Metazoa; phylum Mollusca; class Cephalopoda; order Myopsida; family Loliginidae; genus Doryteuthis; species Doryteuthis pealeii. The sequence continues at coordinate 127,260,568 of CM042139.1, forward strand.
TACAGTGTCAGTTAGGCCCGTTGGTGTCTAAGTAGTCGTTTGAAAAAAGCAAATGTAGACAGAAAATGAAATAAGGAGGAGTAAGATGGAAACAAGTAAAAAAAAATAGAAAGGTAAAAAGAATAGAGAGGAGAAACCAAGAAAGAAGAAAAGTATGAACAAATGAGGAAATAAGGTGGAGAAAGTTAGAAATATGCCTAAATTGATATCTTAAAAAATGGTAAATATTTTAGTGCCATCACCGGAATATTTCGTTTTATAGATTTAAAGTTACACATTGCCATTTGTTTACCTTTCCGCCGGATAATGGTAGGCTAGGTTTCCTTTCTAGAATGTCATATGAACCTTCGTGGGTTATTTAATGCCAAAGCCATTCTTGTATAAAAATCAATAGTTGTAGGGGCAATGAGGGTGTTAATATTTTTAATATTTTTAATATTTTTAATATTTAATATTTTTAATATTTTTAATATTTTAATAGTTGCAGAGGCAATGAGGGTGTTAATATTTTCTCCAAGGCTATCAATGCAACTGAAGTTCTAACTTGCTTACTACAATGCTGCAGTCCAGCACGTTAGATACGATGCCCACGGAACTACATCCTATGGTAATCGAGTGATAGATCATTGTACTAGCAAACAGTACCATATGATTAAGAAGCAAAATAATCCCTGAAATTATACAAAATATATCATTATCATCATGTCGCGCTAATAGAACGGATATCCATGACAATCCTTAGTCAACCGCCTCAATCGTTTATCGCCCTCGGAATGTCCGCTGTGCAGCATCCAGCGTCCACGCAGAGATCTTTGCTGGACGGTACATACTGACGTGCCTATGTGTAGATTTCCATAGAAGAACCTCCCTTAGTAGTTTATTCTAACTTTTCCAGCAGTTCTAGCATGTCTTATTCGGCTCATTCAGATAGTTTGGGTGATTGTGGGCAAGTGGCCGTACAACTGCTTTCTTATGGGTTGTTATTTCCACGATTTGTTTAAGATTGTACACAGTATTATTGTGCATCTCCCAATCTACCCGAATTGCTAGTGAGATCAGATTTCCATATGATTAATAATATACCTATAGCAGACCATACCTTCCCTCTGCATGCATTAACATCACTTTATGTGGATGGGATATTACTACCTATGTACGTGAATTGTTGCAGCGACGTTAGAGGCTTACCACCGAGCGTGGAGATGACTCCTTCCTTTTTAAAACACATGAAATCCGTTTTATCGGAGTTCACATACAGGCCGATGTTTCTTGTGCCCTTCCCCAAGTTATATAGTAAGGCTTCGGCTTGTGCAGTTGTATTTGCAAGTGCCTGGTATTAAATAACCCATGAAAATTGAATTCCATCAAATAAAGGAAGCAAAGCAAGCAATCCAATTATATATTCATGTAGCCCCCAATTCCTATATCAGGAAACTGCAAATATTTTATATCTACGCACATCGTGTGATGTAAACTCTTTGTAAGAGGAACCAAATTCTGAGGTTGAAAGAAAGTTAACATAAATATTTGTTTTAGCGATAAATAACTTGCCATTGAAATTAGTAGAGAAAAAAATTCGATATTAAAGGAAATGAACAGAAACATATAAAACGACAAAAAAGATATTCAAGAGCACGAATCTAATACTTCCTGTTGGTTTAGTTATACGAACTATTTTCTTTACAGTTGCTTAGAGACTGATGACTACCAGTCTCGATTTCCTTATATTTCAGTAGAAATCGTCTCTTTTGATTTTGTCTTCACAGTTGATCCCTTGAGGTCCAAAGGACTGCAGTGTGTGAAGTATGAGCTAGTGCGATTCATTTTTATCTAGGTAATCATTACATATTGGTCATATAGGCCCGATTACATGGACTATTTTTTCATAACATGATACATATTAGTGTTTATCGGGTTAATCCATATATGCATGCAAATTCACACACTGTTTCTATCCTTGTCAGTTAAATTCATTCCAATTTTAATTTCTTAGATATCTTCATGGTTAGTCCGTTTATATACATAAAATCAAGCTACATATAAATAAGTATATATAAAACATAGATTGCAATATCGTATATATTGTATTATATTATTTATACAGAGGTTCAATATTTATAGGGTGTATACCTAACTCTTTACTTTCAACTTTTTCTCTTCTTGTAATTTATTATATCACTTTAAGAAAATACGTAAGATTTCAAATCCCCTCACTTCTACCAATCACGTCACTTTAAAAAAAAGATGAACACAACTAAGAGATAAGAACATTTTTTCTATATATTCTCTCATCACCCGTTTTAATTTGAAAAGATTGTCCAGACAACTTTTTTCCATCCTAATATCCTGATGAAGGTTTTATAGGCTTATGAGACACGGTGAAACTAAGTGGCATGTGATCGTTAGGTGGTTGAAGAGAAGTTTATTCAGCAACAGATATAAGGCCCTATCGCGCACGATAGCATAACCGAAGGCAGTTTAAAATTGCACCGTCGATATTTCTCCTAGGAGACGCCTCGGTGAATAATGAATCAATTCTATAAAATCTTCTTAAAATAGGAAGTTTTGATAGTTTCTTCGTTTAGTATTCATTTGTTTAGATTCCGCAAGAAGAATAAAGCAAGTAAATGAAGATAATTTGTTACCCAAATAGGAACTCGTAGTTCTTTGCAATTCTGGTAGAATTTTCTTTCAGAGACGAGTAATTTCATGTCGTGTTCTTTTCTCTTCATGAGGGTCTAGTAACGCTGAAAGATCGCTTCTCGATAGATAATTGAAGTAAAGCACCGAATAACATGATCAATATTTAACTGTATGGCCACTTAGACAACATAAAGTAATTTAACCAACCTAAATCATTTAGTTATCAAAATGAATTGATTCAGCATTAAATGAGCCGAGAGAGTGTTGTTATGCCGTAAAAGAAATTCGGCCAAAATTTTTTCATCTTTTTGCGGTTTCTGAAGAACTCTTACAGATTTCTGTCGGTTAGTTCCACGCCTTAGGACTGAGATATTTGGGATGTACTCTCCTATTCATTGAATCTTTTCCTGAACTATTCCTCCTGGTGTTTTCCCAACAATACATTGATCATCTGATAACCGTTTAGAATTTAGCCAGTATATACGCAGATTGCAGGTTGTTGTATTGTGGCATGCATTTCAAGTTCCCAGAGTCCAAACAAACAAGTATCGGGGTCAAAATATGAAAAAAAAAAATATACGATCCGTATGTCAGCAACAACACACGATAATCACAGTACTGTTCGGGAAATAACCGTAAACAAATCCGGCCAGCTTAAGCAAATTAAACAACAGCACTATATATAATGTTCTTAGAGAATAATCAAATTTTCTGCTACAGGTAGCAAATGAATGGTAATTCTTAGGACACGGCATTGGAATTGAAAGTAATTTTTAGCACCCGAAATCATTTTAAACCTGAGATAACACGTATGATAATTGAAACTCCCTGATCATTGTAAAATTGAAACATAAATAACATTATTTGCTCTTGTTACAACTCTAACTCAAAC
>CM042139.1:127266602-127274102 GCA_023376005.1 Doryteuthis pealeii
TAGATAATATTTCGGCTGTAACTTATTATTTAAGCATGTTTAGTTGAAAACCACGGAACACCTCTTTTTGATGATATTTTTTGCTTATGTGAAAAACGTTATGCGAAAAAAAAAACAATCGTTTTAGACAGCTGCATAAAAGAAACAGAGCATTTGCCAGCAGGAATTATAAAACTAAATTTATTTCACATGCAATAGTTTCTCTGTATCTATTATTTTTCGGTCTTTCATAAAAAACAAATATATATATATATATATATATATATATATATATATATATATATATATACAGAGAGAGAGAGAGAGAGAGAGAAATACATAGATAGATACATAGATAGATTCATAGATACATAGATATATATATATATATGTACACGTCACTATCATTTATATAATAATTCATTCTTCTTATATGAAATTGCCGTTGACCTGCCAGCAATGTTACATAAGATGATAACAAGCAGACATCGTTTGAGGGCTTCAACTTCAATGCCATTAAACCATATATATATATATATATATATATATATATATATATATATATATACGTGTGTGTGTGTGTGTGTGTGTGAGTGTCTGTGTGTGCATGTGCGTGAGCGTGAGCGGGAACGTGCGTGTATAGTATATATATATATATATATATATATATATATATATATATATATATATATATATATATATATATATATATATATATATATATATATATATATATATAGTTGTATATGTATATATATATATATATATATATATATATATATATATATATATATACATAGTAGTATTGTAGTATAGTATATACATATATATATTTATATATATATATCATCATCATCATCATGTCGCGCTTGCAGCACGGATATCCATGACAATCTCTCGCCAACCCTCCCTATCACTCATTGCACCTGGGAGGTCCTCTGCTGAGCATATAGCATCCTCGCATAGCTGGTCAGTGTAGGTCCTTGCTGGGCGCCCCACACTTGCATGTCCATGTGTTGGCTTCCACAGGAGAACGTCGCTTATGAGCTTCCTTGCTTCTCCAGCAGTGTCCTGCATGCCTTGTCCGTCTCACTCGGATAGTTTGAGAGATGGGGGGCAGGTGACCGTACAGCTGTCTTTTCGTGGGGTGCTGCTTCCACGATTTGTTCAAGACTGCACGTAGCATTCTTGTGCAGCTTCCATCTAGCTTATTTTGAAGACGCTTCGTTAGGGTCCAAGTGGTGCAATCATATAGCAGCACCGATATAACCACAGCCTGGAAGAACTGTCGCTTCAGCTTGTCAGGGAGATCAGACCTCCATATGACTGACAATTTGTTTGTTTGTGGCCGATCCAGAAACTTCTGGGGAACCCACCTAAAATAGTAGAAGATAATACCCAAAAGATTGTCGATAAACAACTAGATATCAAACTGGGGGACTTCACGATAGATGAAATCAACCAAGTTTTAAAGAAGCTAAAAGGTAGAAAAGCAGCAGGACTTGAGGGAATACCCCCGGAGGTATGGAAGATAGGAAAGTTCAGTGACATACTGCTTGGGCTATGCAATGCAGTGTATAGACAAAATAGAATAGATAGATGGACAAAAGGCTGCATCCTCCCATTCCCTAAAAAAGGAGATCTCGGAATCGCTAAGAACTACAGAGGCATAACTCTTACTGCTATTGAAGGAGTACGAGCAAAGAATCTAGAGGCAACGCTACTATTCGTAGATTTCTCCAAGGCATTTGATTCCATACACAGAGGGAAAATGGAACAAATACTACTAGCATATGGCCTCCCCAAAGAAACAGTTGCAGCTATAATGATGCTAGAGCAATGGTACGCTCACCTGATGGCGACACAGATTTCTTTGACATCGCTGCTGGAGTCCTACAAGGAGATACATTGGCACCATATATATTCATAATATGCCTAGACTACGTACTCAAAACATCATTAGATACCATAAAAGAAAAGGGTTTCACACTGAAAAAGGCAAGGAGCAGGCGTTATCCCGCACAAACAGTCACAGATGCAGACTATGCTGACGACCTTGCACTCCTTGCAGATACACCGACACAGGCTGAGTCACTGTTACACAGCTTGGAGGAGGCGGCTGAAAATATCGGCCTCTATGTGAACTCCAGTAAAACAGAGTTCATGAGTTTCAAAAAGAAAGGAATCATCTCAACACTCAACGGCACGCCTCTCAAGCCTGTAGAACAATTCACGTACCTAGGTAGTAATATCTCATCCACAGAGAGAGATGTTAACACACGAATAGCAAAGGCATGGTCGGCCACAAACAAATATATATATATATATGTATATTTAGCATATATATATATATATTATGTGTGTGTGTGTGTGTGTGTGTGTGTGTGTGTGTGTGTGTCTGTGTCTGTGTGTCTGTGTGTGTATGTGTCTCTGTGTGTCTGTGTGTGTGTTTCGACAGATATTTTGGGATATTGTTTCTAATATAAATAGGAGATGCAATTATTTAACGTTCATCATCATCACAAATTGTCCTAATATGCCATGCTCTAATCCAGCACGAGGCTGTTTGCATACTTGTTTGACTGGTTGATTTTAAAAGTATGCCAACCTATACAGGGTTATTTTATGCCAAGAGTTTGTTGGATTGCTTTCATCGTACCTTTCTATTTATATTTTATGTATTATTTCTATTTACCCATTACTAGATAGCTATTAAACCACAGTGCCTCTCTGATCAATTATATAAAAGAAACTTTGGATATTGTCGATGGAAATCCAGACCAGAGTCATTCCACTACCTCTATTGATCCAAACACGTAATTATGCCCAATGTGGAGCTATCCTATTATAGCCGTCATTAACAAACGAAAAAGATATAGATATAGTCCTTAATTCATATCTTTGGAAGCGACACATATATTTTATACCTACTCGCATGGTCCGTGTTATATAAATCTTTGGAATATGATCCACACTCTAAGGTTGAAAGAAAAGTTAACATATATATTTGTTTCGAGATGAAATAAAAAATTTGCCCCGAACTAATAAAAAAATCATTCGATAAAAGGGAAGTAAGCTGGGAAAAAAGAAAATGAAATAGATAATATTTAAGAGACTGAATCTGATTCTTCCTGTTGGTTCAGTTAGATGAACTACTTTTGTTCACATTACATTGCTTACAGACTGACGACTATCAGTCTCAATTTCCGAATATTTCATTAGAAATCAGAGTCATCGGTTCTTTTGATTTTGGCTTCACTGGTGATCCCCGGGGTCTCAATAAGCGTACAGGTTATAAAGAATGTGCTAATGTGATTCTTTTCTACTTATATATTACATGTTATTCGGTGGGAAATGTTATGGGTGTTATTTCTTCAAAGAAATCATATTTGTCCCTGTTTCTAGCTCATGTTTTGCATACAGGATATAACCAGGTATGGAAGCAGTTGCTTATGAAGTATCGTATCAACAACTATGGGGATGCAGTAAGACAGACTGACACACATATTATATGGATACTATTCTGTAATTTCATTAATATATCCATCTCTTTGCCTACTTAAATATATCTACAGATAATTATGTCCATATATATATATATATATATATGCTCCCCATCCCCTAGGGTTGAGCACTCTGGGGGGGGATCTTGCTGACGGCCGCCAACTCAAGCATAAACGCAACGCTCTTCTAAGGAATGGAGCACTTTGTGACGGCCTTTACACGCAAAGCGATGTGTGTATTAAAACAGTTAAAATCCCCCCTCCCATTCTGTAAGTGAAGACAGCCTAATGGTTACGGTGCTGGACTGGAACCCAACCGATCGGATTTCAATTCCGGCTGTAGGTAGCTTACAAAATGTCTAGCCACACTGAGGAGACTTGATAAGTCGAAACACGTGTCTGTGGATGACCCTATATATATATATATATATATATATAGTGTGTGTGTGTGCATATATATATATATATATATGCGAAGTAAATACACACGCGGTGTGTTTATGATATGGCTTTTTTTAGCCGACAATTTTTGGGAGAATATGTGCTTAATTGAAGTCGTACCTAATTTTGAAAGTTAATTAATTAATCATTAATTGATTAATTAGGCGGGTATACCTATTTAAATTCAAGGCTAAGCAAATCGAGAAAAATCAATCTATGTATGTACATTTCGGCCTATTAGTCCTCATATGCACAAGGCGGTCTTCCTATCTATAGCTCTGCTGATGAGGCTTAATAGGCCGAAATGTACATACAGAGACTGATTTTTCTCGATTTGTTTAGCCTTACATTTAAATAGGTATACCCGCCTAATTAATTAATTATTTATTAATTAACTTTCAAAATTAGGTACGACTTCAATTAAGCACATATTCTCCCAAAAATATATAAATATGTATATGTCTGTATATACATGTATATATACATATATATATGCGTACAAATATATATATATATATGTGTGTGTGTGTTTGTGTGTGTGTGTGTGTGTGTGTGTGTGTGTGTTTATTAGTATCGCCAAGCTCCCCGGTTGTTCTGGCTGGTGGATATCGGGTTTATGGGAGATTTATTACTTGAGATTTATTGACTTAAACATGTCAGTTTTTATGATCATTTTCCAATGTAAACATTAATGATATAAACTCAGTTTTAAGCTCCAGTTTCAATAATAATCTACTTAATATTTTTTTGCCTAGTGCGCATACTTATTCGTATAAGTAAAATGATATTTCAATATTTCAATTTTGCTAAAATTATATCATTTAACTTTTGAGGCTGGAGATTTAAATTATCCAGGTAAGATTTACTTGCAGCAATATAATCTTAAATTAACTGTCGGAAATTTGAAATATTTAGATTAGATTTTCTTGCAGCAACATGGCTACGTCTTGATTATTGTTGTAGACACCCTTTCTTATTTGAAGCCCTTTCTGCTTGAGGAAAACATCTAGGTTAACCCCATCTCCACATTTTTATAAGTATACATACTAAATTTGACAGCTCAACATACAATTGTTTGACCGTCTATGCCAGTAAGAAAAAATGAAATGCTTTTTTTCCAATTATTTCTGGAGATTATGTTTATTTCCACATCAGATCACATAGTAGGTGTTTATCCAATCTGTTCACCACTGAAGTAGGTGACACTACGTTGCAAATACGTGACATCAAGCAAGGAGCGAGCTCGCTTTGAATCTACAAGACTAGCTTGCTAACCATTACACCACGATAGGACGGTCTGTCTCTGCAACTAGTATTTTTAGTTTTACTAACGTTCCCCGATTCTTTGATATTTTTTTCCGGTGACCAATAAAGGTAATTTTCAATACTTCGTGTAATTTTTCTTATATTGGGTTCCAGATGTTAGAGAAGGTTCCCATATTTTTCAAGCGCTTGCAACCATGTCCATGATCGTCTTCAGACGGATTGTTCGTTTTAGTTACTGTTTGGATTTGGTGGTGCGAGTTTTATTCAGTTGGGAGGTTTCATTGTGTGTGTTTTTTGTGGTTGCATGTTTATATATAAGGAATGGCAGTGTGTTTTTAATTCTGTCTAAATATTCCTCTGTAATTTGCAATGATAATACTATATCGTTAACTGGCATTTTGAGTCGGATATTGTTTTACACTACCACAAATATTTTTTTTAAATATCACCTACACAAATGAGAAATGGGTAAGAGAATCTACAGAAATTGGATCGATGTTAAAATAAACTGAAGAAGCAGATCTAGATTCTTAGGAGTTTGGTCTTTTGTACATAATTCAATCTTCCATTTACAGAATAATGGATAACAATTTTCAAGATGACTAAATTTCCATTCTTTACAATAGAACACAGCTAATACCAAATTGATATTAATTGGTAGTTTTTAGTAATTAGAAAATAATTTTGGAAGTGATACGAAACAAAATCGGTGATATTTTTTTAGTTTCCTGACCTGCAGTTGCCTTGCTTTTTGGGGTTGGTAGCTGCATTAATTGTATATTTGCTACCAAAATCATTAGTACGTTTTCGGACCCATCGAAAATCCATTTTGAACGCCGATTTATTAAAAATACACTTTATTTAACTTGGGTGCCTTACATATTGTATTAGTAAGAAAAAGTAGTTTCAATTTTGGTTGCAAATATTTTGCATATATTTTTCCTATAATTGAATATTTAGTTTTTAATTCAAGGACTGTTTGACATACATAGATCTCTTCGCAGATAAGTGAGAGAGATTTTTAAAGACTCTAACAGCATAGGTTTACAAAATCTATTTATCTATCTACCCATTCACACAAGGCATACACACACAGACACACACTAAAACACAGACAGACAGACAGACAGGCAGACATATATATATATATATATATATATATATATATATATATATATATATATATATATATATATATATATCATATTCTATATTCTAATTTAAAAAAGAGTACAATATACGTAAATTTCATTATTTCAGTGATAAAAGAAGAACATATTTGAAAAAAAGATTAATATAATACAGATATACATTTCATACACTATCTATTCATGCGCTCACACAAAGAAACAGATAGACAGAGAGACCGACAGACAGACAGATACACACACACAAACACACGCGCGCGCACACACACACGCACACACACAATTTATCAAAATAATAAAAAGTAAAAAATAATTTACTTAATTTGGAAGCTGATCTTCGATGTCTATCACTTTATGTTGAAAGCACCGGTTCCCGCTATATCACAGATGTTAGCAGCGTAAATGTTAGCATACGTAAATGGGTGACCATTTAAAGAAAATCTCGTACAGTAAGCAACCTGATATCAAAAGGATTTCAATCGGCATTAAATGTCCCCAAGGGAGTTAATATGCCGTAAAACAAAGCAACCAAAAACCAACCGTCACTTTATTTACATGACTAGCAAAAATTGTGTTTTTAATTGCATTATATATTTAGATAGTTATATTTTATTTTGTATTATTTAAATTTCTCGGGTTGCTCAACTCAACTTTATTGTTATATACACAACGTTTTGGTCGATACACCTTCTGGCCTTCTTCTTGTGTTTCTTGTAGAACTCGGAAACCTTCGCGTCGAAAACGGAAACTTCATCTCGTAATCGGTAGCCTTCACGGAACTTTGAATCGAAGCCCTTATTTAATCAATTGGGATAGATGGTTCTCATTCCGTTAACCATGACCAGGTACAAGTATCAAGCTATGTTAAGGATTCAACCTGCAACTTAGAGATTACTGTCACTTAGATCTGTATTAACTCGATGCTTATATCCATTGCGCCATTTATCCATGAAGAAGGCGGGGGAATATCGGCCGAAACGTTGTGTATATAACAATAAAGATAAGTACAAGAGTCTGTAAATATAGATAATATACATTTTCAAACCTCATCTAACAAATTCAGACAAACGATTTTTTTTTTTATTTAAGTATGTCTAAATGGATAATGCAGATTTTGCAGTAACGTATTTACTTAGCATGAAATGTCTATGCTCTTCTTGAAA
>CM042139.1:127276602-127291602 GCA_023376005.1 Doryteuthis pealeii
GATAGGGACGGATGGAGAGAGATTGTCATGGATATCCGTGCTAACAGCGTGACTTGATGACAATGATATATATAAGAATGCTGTATTACGTGGGTGTCGTCTTAAAACTCCGAAAAGTGATGTCACGGGGACCCGGGAGAAATGAGATATTCTATAAAAAAGAAGGTTCGCAAAAAGGATTATGTTTTTTTTAAGATTTTTTATTAGACACGTGTTTCAGATCTTCTGTTATCTTCTTCAGGCATTAATTAACTATATTTTGGAAGAATGTTAATATAGTTTGTGTTTTTGTATAGATTAACATTCTGCCAAAATATGGTTAATTAATGCCTGAAGAAGATAACAGAAGATTTGAAATACGAGTCTAATAATAAAAAAAAAAAAACATAATCCTTTTTGCAAACCTTCTTTTTTTAGAATATATGTATATATATATATATATATATATATATATATATATATATATATATATATATATATATATTATTATATATATATAGAGAGAGAGAGAGAGAATGAAAAAGAGAGTGTGAGAGATAGAGAGGGAGGGAGAGAAAAAGACTTCTGATAAGCTCTATAATATGACACAGATTACAGACATGTCAACTTGAATGAAATATAAAATAACAAATTAATTAAAAACCAGACCAAAAACACTAATAATCTGCGTCTAATATGCAATGTAAATGAGATGATTTTTTATAATATATAGGTTTTGGCCTTTAAAGGCATTCTCAGCGTTATCTCTTACGTTTGAAAATCGGTAATGACGATTTCTTCATACGTATCCATTATTTTGAATGCGAATACAAATCGTTTTAATGCTTCATCAACCCATTATCAATGTTAGAACATCGTTATGAATTGTTATCTTTCATTTCAAAGCTTTAAATGATACAAAAGGAAGTAGAGGGACTTTCATTCATAAATTTCCCACGATGAAATGGGTGGTTATTTCCCTACATAATTCCTTTAGTTCTATAGTCTTTCATAATAGCAATTATCAAGTCAACATCGCTCAATCGTATGAATATAAGAGATATATATCTTTGTCCTTAGAAGAAAAAGATAGTTAATGTATCTCAGTCGGCAGAGCACCAGCCTAGGAATCACAAAATTCCTGGTTGGACCACGCCAATTCAGTACACGAGTAATACAGATTGGGTAATCTGATCTGAGCGGTAAAGTGGGGAGCTGACTGTATGCGCGGTGCTCCACCTCAACAAAAACAATCTCCCTGTTCTAGCACTAGTGAAAAGAGGATAGACCCCCTCGCTGTCCAGTTGATACCGACAATAGGCCTCTCCGGAAACATTTTTTCATATATATATGTATATATATATATATATATATATGTGTGTGTGTGTGTGTGTGTGTGTGTGTATGTGTATGTGTGTGTGTATGAGTGTGTGTGTGTGTGTGTGTATGTGTGTGAGTGTGTGTGTCTATATGCGTGTGAGTGTGCAGTGAACGAAATTAAAGCTTCAATACATTTATTCAACATTAAATGTACAGATAATTTTGCTGGTTTACAGTAAATGAAAACATGTACAGAAAAAATATGTGCAGCACATAACATACGCATACACACAGGCAAGCATATAAACATTGACCGTAACGATACACAAATATATAGACATTGACCGTAACGATACAGAATGTTTGAAGTTTATCATAAATGCTTTAACGTTGTAAAAGAGTGGTCACGGTGGCTAAACAGATTATTTTTCAAAGCTAACAACCAGAAGTGAGCCTAATTGACAAAATTCAAAAATCTTATCCTGTAGGCTATATATTTGTTTTCCAGACCTCCGACTAGGCCAGATAGTATTTTTACGTGGTGGTAGGGGGCACGTACAAACCAAAGCTCATGTTTGGGTAGTGCGAATAATTTGTGGTCCAGTCGGTATCCCCCTCAGTAAGGTGTGTTTGTGTGTGTGAGAGAGTATGCTATAAACTGGCTCTCGTCCTTTGTAAGCGGCAGGTGGAGCCTGGATGAAAATATTACGCAATTTATTTTAACACTCAACCACTTGCCCTCTTATATGGTTGGTCTAATAGGATATGCTTTAACTGCGCCCTTTTATCTACATAGACAGTTTAACAATTACTAATTTACATACAAATTCTATGAGTTCCCTATGTGTGTATGTGTATTTACCCATCCCCTCCGTTTGAACAGGATGCGACACAAGGTCACTTTTCAAGCGGGGGTATGTATTCGGAGTTTTTCTTCTCCTAGACCGGTTAACATACCAAGATTAAAACGCCCAGTCTCCCGTACTATATATCCATGGCTACAGGGTTAGATACATTTCCCAATGGTATTAGTATTATTTGAAATACAAACAGTCTCGTGTAAGTACTGATCTCGGTTCACTGACACTTCTGACGACAATCCCTATTACACGCCAAAAGCCTCCAAGTATGTGTATATAAGTTTACCATCCAATTTTCCAAAATGTGTGAATGCCATCACCAGGGCGTGCTGACTGATGTAGGTTTTTGCTGGTCAGCACACACTAGCTTGCCTACATCTAGTTGTCCATAGAAGAACGTCATATGCGTTCGTTCTTACTTCTCCGGCAGTGTCCAGTATGTCTCTATGATCTTACTCGAATGGTTTTACTAGGAAACAGATGACCGTACTTTGTTTTCTTGTCGGATGCTGCTTCCAAGATTTTTTCAACATCGAAACATCATTGTGTAGTTTCCATCTAATCGTCTCTCTAAGCGTTCTGTTAGGATCCACGTGGTACAATAGCACTGATACGACCACGGCTCAGAAAAACACTCGCTTTATTGTATCACTAAGATTAGATTTCCATTTGATGGATAATCAGTATAGCGGTCCTTGTTTTTCCTATGCGTGCATTGATATCCCTTTCTGTAGATGGGATATTACTGCCGAGGTATGTGAACTGATCTACAAATTTTAGGGGCTTTTAATCTAGTGTGCAGATGTCGCCACTTTGTTTAAAATATATGAACTCAGTTTTATCTGAGTTCAAATAAAATTTATAATTCATTGATTTTATATCAAACAATTCTGTAAATATCTCAAAAGGGAACATTGATAAGTAAATATTTTGCTCTTCCTATTTTTCATCAGCTTAAGGGTGTTTACAAGTTACCGATTTTATATTAAAAGGTATGTGCGCTTTAAATTTAGAACTATTCAAATAAAGAGCTCAAAAGTTTAGGAAAATAATGCTTCGCCTTGACACTCCTCTGTTTACTAAAGATCCACTTGTAAAAGAGAAGAAAAGCGGATAAAATCGATTACTTACAGAATCAAAAGAGAACTGAATTTCTTTCAAATAAAAACAAAAATAAAGAAGACATCTCTATTTATTTATTATGTGTCCTTGGGCATTTACCCATTTCTATCTTCTCAGATCAATCTTTAACACAAAAAAGTATATTTGTATAGAACCTATACAGTGTTTATAATTTTGATTTTTTTATTACTATTGTCCTCATCTTTTTGGACTATTGTACTCATCAGCGCTGTATCATCCGTCCTTTCTCAGGTGTTTCCTGTGTATCTGAGCATAGTAATAATACAAACTGGGAAATATTGTTGAACAGTTGATGAAACAGGTGTCGAATAACTTTTTTTAATATTTCATTCCAAAGATGAAGTCATTGTTTTTTGCATGTCTATCAATCGGAGATGTCTTACAATAGGAATCACGATTTTAGAAAAAATCGAGGCGTAAAATCTAATGACATAATCTATTTTAATAGTTTCATTTTTAAAGTAATTTACTTTAAAAAACATTTGATTTTGTCATCTTAATGATTCGTTCCCATCTTGTCATCATCTCTATACTTGGTCTACTCAATAAGTGACTACAGCCCAAAATATCAGCTCTTTCTTTAAGACGTCTATTTTCCAAATGTCCTCCTCTGTCTATTATTTTGACTTTATTCAACAATGGTTGATGGTTTCCTTTTTCATTCCATATATGGTCAACCATACCCGACTTTTCTGTTTCCCCTCGTACCACTACTTTCCGAGTTCTTTTAGTCTTACTTTCAGTGAACGACATGTCTCAACTTTGTAAACTTTGCCACAAAGCATCAAATAGAGTATATACAATCCTTGGTCATGTTGTGCTCTGTTAGGGGTTTGACACGCGGGAGATATTTACGAAGGGTTGATTTACGACCGAATATTGTCCTGGTATCATATGGATTATATATTTTTGCATCTTTTCAACCAAGCCTTTGCCATAGGATAGGAATGTGGAAAGTTGTCGGACTGTGTCCTCTATCTTACGATCCAGACTTCTGGGAGCTGATGCTATGCGATTTTTGTAATTGTTTCGATGGAAGGTATCTCTTAATCTATCCATTTCCTCTTGATACCCATCTTCAGTGCTGATGGTTTTTACCTTGTGTTGTAGGCAACGGGCGATTCATTTACATTCTATGGATGGCGGATTTGAAGTTGCGATACTGTTTGGTAAAGGTTGGTTTTCGATGCATAAATGAACTGAATCCTTAATTTGTTTTCTTTTGGTCAATCTGTATGAGTTCATATTTTTACAAGTTTAAGAATGGCCTAGAATACCTTATAATGGGGTCGACCCAGGTATTTAATCCCTTGATGAGATTTCTGGCGCAGAGCTTGGTTTCTAGGAGTTTTCTTGTTCTTCTGTGGTATTCTTTTTACAAATGTCTTTCATCACTGTTTGCTTCATGGTGTCTGCTTCTATTTGTAACTGTTCATTTATCCTGCTGTTTTCATATTGTTCTCAGTTGGTAGTTGTATTCTGTTCATTAATTCTCTTTTACCCCTCCCCCTTCTTATCACTAGTATGGCACATTTTTCAATTCTGAATTCCATTCCTATTTCCAGTTCTATTTCATTTTTTGCAAAATACATTATATCCTCCATGTACATAAGGAGGCCTATTTCTCCCTGTGCGTTAGTGAATTTGTAACCACCTGTACATGTTATAAGTATGTAATTGAGTGTCGTCATTGCTAAAATGAATAGTCTTGGTGATAGCGAGTTTCCTTGGACAATTACTCTGGATTTTTACTTCTGCCATGGATTGCTCTCCTGCTTTTCTTTGAATTTCCCGTTTTCCATGGCTTGTTTTACAGTGTTTTTTTTTAAATATTTTGTACATTTTTAAACATTCTATAATCCAAGGATGTGGGACCATGTCAATAGCCTTTTTTGTAGTTCATTCTTGTCCTGCGATATTTTTGCGCCTAGTTTTAATGTCCTTGATGATGCGTTGATCTATATAAAGTAAGTCATGTGTTCCACTTTTTCCTCTGCGACATTTTTCCAGTTCTTCTGGAAATAGATTGTGCCAATTAAGTGAGAAATATATTTCTTGTTTAATTACCGGAGTCAGCATTTTCCACGTCATGGATTGATAGATTATTGGTATATAATTGCTAGGGACGGTTCCTTTTTGTGGGTCTCTGATTAGGGTAGTTATTCTTTTTGTCATCCATTCGGGTACGTTTGAGTCCTGTAGGTTTTTTATTCGGCTATTAGGCCAGTTTGATACTTTCTTGAGTGTTGCTCTGAGCGTACTTATGTGTATGCTTGCTAGAGGTCCTTCCTCGATTTCCTTCAGTTCATTTTTAAGATCACTAATCCATTTTGATGTTCTGCTGTTTTCTATTTTTACCATATTTTTCTCCAGAATAGTTTGATTTCTATTGCATCTGGATGTTTGTTTGTGTTTGTTCTTGATCCACGAATTTGTTTGTAAAATTCCCTTTCATTGTTACGGAAGGTCCTATTTTGTTTGTATTGTTTGGTTCAATCTTGGTATCTTTTGAGTCTTCCTTCCATGAAAAATATAATTTCATTTGCTTCTTCCATCTAAATTTGCGGTTGTCGTTTCAAAGTTGTTTTTGTTTTAATGTTTTTGTTTCTTGTCGTATTTTTTATTTATTTAATATTATTCGTCTTTCCTGTCTGAACTGCCATCCAGCTTTTGTGTTTCTGTTTGTGTTCCGTAGGGGTACTCCAATTCTATCAGAGACCAATGTTGCTCCTGCATAAATAAGGTTATTTAGATCAGTGATGTTGTCTGTTGGGATGTTATTTAATATTTTGTTTATCTTTTCGGTACTTTCAAAATAATAAATGGAATTACTAATCATGGTGAACATTTTTTTAATTTTTTTCCGGGACTGGAAACTTACTGTCAAGGAAGTTTCAAAAACTAAGATCATTAACTATTTTTTATTGTTAATAGAGTAATGTATTCCATGTCTAGATCCCAGGTCTGTGTACAATATTATATACGAGGTCTTATTATGTTTTCTTTATATTTTTCAAAGAATATTTCCCTCCTTTTCAAACTATCCAGCCAATCATTCAGTCCTTCCTTGATATTATAAGCAAAATAGAATTGTTAGCTTTAAAATTAACATCTTAAAATCAATTAAAGACAACCACTGTATTACATTCCTCATTAACTCTTCTGATTTACCCCGTTGCTTAATTAATATTAAGTTAAATTATAGTTTTCAAATATCTTCCAAATATCGCAATTCAAATAGATCCATTTGTGCTATGATTAAATTTTATATCTGAGTGGAAATATTATCTTCTTGATATCGATAAATTATAACAATGTTGATGCAATCAGGTTTTATAAAGAAGGAAATACTATCGAATTGAGAAAAATGAATAAATATTTACTGCAACGACGTATCATAAATATTCATAAATAATCCAAATTACGCATCGAAGAATTCCTGGTAGAATAATCGGTTAGGTAATTCAATGAACACTCACAAATAAAACATATTTATTCTATTTTCTTTTTACTTATATGAAATTTCCCATGATTCATTTTCTATATTTTCAGCTACAATGGTTTTGAAAAATGGTAAATTTATGCTGATCAAAAGTATATTTCTTAACAACAATAGACAATTCTTTGAAATATTTGTTAATCGGACTATTATTATTATTATTATTATTATTATTATTATACAACGCTATATTTATTGGTTTATCAATAATACAATTAGTGTGTCCATTATTTACACGAGTCTGCTTGATATCGTTGAGTTCTCTATAAGATATTCTATAATAATGTACATAATACCATATATACATATATATATATATATATATATATATATATGTGTGTGTGTGTGTGTGTGTGTGTACGCATATATATATATATATATATATATATATATATACACTCGCCCAAATGTGTATATATATGTACACACACGCATATACATACATGTGTGTGGATGTATATATGTGTGTGGGGGGTGTAGTATAGTCACGGCAGCATAAAAGGTAGTGGGTTCCAAAAGCAACAACATACGAAAGAATAGTGGGTTACAGATAGGCCTAAGAGGTTGATTATTTCTCGTTCGCTCAATGTGGTCTTTTCAGTCAAAGAGGGCAAGAATTGGTTAATATTTTCTATCATAAATTTCATTCATTACAACTATCTAGCAACTTACGAGACTAGATTAAGAAAAAACACTCCTTAAGACGCAACACAGAAAAAACGCCTGTCTCCTCTGAGACCACCGGCTGAAAAAGGATGAGCTCCCTTACTTCCGCTTATGATCTTACGGTGGGAGGATGGACACGTCCGTGTTCGGTTTTCTGCAGAAAATTTTGGATTTCCGTTTTTTTATATACTTCAGGGGTTATTAACCAGTGGGGGGGGGATGACATGCTTTTAGAATCTTAGTCCGCTAAAAACTTTATTTTATTTTTCTAAATTTTTCTCTTTCTCTTTACCCCGAAATTAGATTACCGTTTTCTTTTCAATTGAAATTTTCTATAATATCCCCCAAAATTAAATTACTCTTTCCTTGCTGAACTAGACAAAAGTATATACGGAAAAAGAACACACATAATTCATTATTTTTGAAAATTGCACAGGCGAGAAACTGAGAGTTACTAATTCCACTGACTTTAGCACTTCCCTACTCAAATTAAAATATATCACTATATATATATATATATATATATATATATATATATTATATATATATATATATATATATATATATATATGTATGTATGTATCGTTAAATTTACCTCGACATGGTGTCAACGGCGTCTGGTTTCTGCAGTTTCTCGTCTAGGCGATCTTCAGACCAAGTATAAAAATGATTCAGCAGTTGAGCTGGATATGCTGCAGTTTGGTTCTCTAGGGATTTGGGGAGGAGGGGTTGAATTTGATTGATCAGGTGCTATGAGTTACACGAATTTTTGCCGGAGGTACATTGATCTAATTAATCAATTTTCTACCCATGATACTGAGCACTGTTTATCTATCTATCTATCTATCTATCTATCTATCTATCTATCTATCTATCTATATATATATATATATATATATATATATATATATATATATATATATATATATAACGATGTGAGAAAAGTTTTCTAAGCCATTTTTAAGTTAAACATTCCCCCACGAGCAGGGTGTGAAACAAAGTCATTTTTATGCGGAAATTAGCAGGTTTAAAATCACAGTTTTTTCTTTTTCCAAGGCCGGTTGCGCTACCAAGCTTAAAGGGCCCAGTCTGACCAACTATTTACCCGTAGCTTGTAGGAGAATAGCTTTATTCCTAGTTTTTCCGACAACTGAAATATATATTTCTATTGATTGATTGATTGATTTTAGAGGCACGTCAACCCAGCTAGGATTATTTTATACCAAGCATTATATTGTGAGGAATGGTTAAATTTATTACTAAGTCTTTTTCAAAGATTTTCTTGATTTTGATAGCGGACTGCTTGCAGTTTTCTGTTACTAAATGGATGGCGAATCCTTTTAAGGGACAATTTCATAGAGCAAAGTTCAAGTCTATTTGTTCTATTTTTCGATATAATCTTATTACGCCCACGTAGGACAAAATTTCAGCGATATTGACATTTTCAAATGTATCTCTCATGTTGTTTGCAATGTACCAACGTTGTCTAATAACGGCAAAATCACCACATTTTATTAGAATGTCTACATGGTTTTTAACATGCTAGTTTTCTTATTTAACTCTTTGGTTACCAAATTTAACCTACGGCATAATCAATTTTGTTTTTTTACCCGGGTGATGGAATATTTCAAATTTCACTATCCATTCCCCTCAAATTTAAATAAATTCCTATTATTGTTGTAATCTGAGTCCTTCTGCTAAATTATAATGAATTAACCATCAGGTTTTGTACTTTAATTGGAAAGCCACTGTCTGTGGCTTAAATTAGGCGAAGAGTTAAGTAAAATAGAGTGTGTCATTTTTGTGTTACCTATATGTAATCGGGATATTGTGACTTGTTCGCTTCTGGATAAGTTATATCTTAGGAAATGGCACATATTATTATACCTACTCGCATCGTACATATAAATCCTTTGAAAGATGAACCAAAATCTAAGGGTGAAAGAAAAGTTAACATCAATATTTTGGGGGGGAGTAAATAAAGGATGTGTTTGTTTTTTAAAGAATTATCTTCCTATTCTACAAAAAGAAGCAAGAGAACAATGTAAAAGAAAAGAGGTCCATTGCCTACGACGATAACCATTACACATAAGTGCCTCCAATTTTCTTTAATGAGTATGGAATATATTTATTAATGATCAAAATATATTCCTTGGTTTTATTTTTCCTAAAAGGAATATGCAGGAATTTGAATTCCGTCTAATGTCTGAAATTGAACATTTGTTAATGAAATTTCAAACATTGGAAGCCTTTCCAAGATTTTCTCTCACATGTTAAATGCGGCATTTATCGAAACAATGGAACCAACTCTATTATTATTTCCATGGTTCAGCGCGTAATTTATGGGTCAGCTTTATTATTCCTCAGCTGGAATTCCCGGCTGTCATATTCGGTAATTGGCTATTCAATAACAACACTTAATCTCCGAAGGTGACGACTGTAAAGTTTTGAAGTGTTAGTTTAAATAGTCACGATTCACAATACAGGACAAGTCACATTTCCTACTGCACTGTAGAGGTGGCTAAGAATACACTGACCTTATCCCCTGCAAAAGGGTAAGACCCTCACCAGAATTAAGTGTCCTTGGAATGGCACTAAACTGCATTTGGTGCCGCAGTGGAAGTGTACTGGCCCCATAATCTGTTGATTTGAAATAGTTAATTGACTTATAGTGTTAGTAAAAATGAGAACACAAGACGTATTTTACGGATGTAAGATACACGCGTGCTTACAAGTTTGTTTATTGCACTGAAGTGAATGTACAAGAAGAAATAAAGACAAAGGGAAAAACGAATTGCGTGCCAATTTTTGGTGGTGCCAACAACATGTCGCATAGTAATTTATTATGTAGTCCTGGAGACGCAACATACATGCAGTACCCTCCTATGCCAAATGGACAATTTTATTTGGTAAAAATTAACAAGTTGACAGTTCTGAAGATCTGGAAAATGTGGAATAACTCTTTATTGCCATTACTTCCAGGTCAACTTTGGTCTCTGAATGAAAGTACCTGTTAGGGTTCCATCTATGTGTCCAATAGATCTCTTTAAAAATATTCATATTCGATAGGACTGTGTGCCAAAAGAAATAAGTACACAAATATGTAAATATGAATATACAATAATGGATATTCCCAAAATACGATGCATGAAACAATCCTAGATGGATTGACATGTCATTAAAATCAATCAAGAAAAAATGACAATACCCACTAGTGTCAGACGGAAAATCAAAATTACTAAAAATACTGAAAGTACTTAAAATGTAAATCGGAAAAAATAAAGAAGATAATACTAATTATAGGATCCTGATCGAAGAATTACCAATCAAAGTGGTTAAATTAATTGATCTGTTGTCAAGTGGCATAGTGTAGCACAGTACCCACTTAATGACATTACTTCCTGTAATGATAATATATGTAAGAGTCTCATCTATAAATCAAATAGATCTATTTAAATTATAACTGTAAATCATTTGTATTCAGACTAGTTACTTCAAATATAATTGATTCCTCAGTATTATTATTAGTTATTTGTAATGTAAAGCTTAGAAAAAAAGTTCGAGGAGAACTACACCATGATGTAGCGTGCTGTCCTGACAAAATCCTGGAAGCAGCATCCTGCAAAAAAAAGAAGTTGTACGACCACTTACCTCCTATTACGCAAAGCATCCGATTAAGACGAACTAGACACCCGAGATATTGCTGTAGAATTTGGGACGAACTCACAAGTAACGTTCTCCTATAAACACCTATGGGCACACCAGGGTAAACCGACCAGCAAAGGCTTAAATTGATTAGCTCTCTGTGGATACTGGATGTTGTGAGGAGGATTTGTCAGCGTTACATGGTGATATTGATGATAAACATTTACATTCTGTATTGGACAATATAAAAAAGAACAAAGTGATGTGTGACTTTTGTAAATTTACATTTTTAGCCGAGAACAGCCAGTAAAAAGTATTGTATAGCTCTGCACTTCTTCTTATCATATTTTAATTATCTTATTTTGTCTTCTTGGCCCTCTCGTCTACACAACTATGAGGCTGCCTTTATGATGATTGGGGTGACTGTTATCTATCTGGGTATCTGGTCTGGTTCCTCTGTCCTTATCTGCTCCGTTGGGACTTCTTAGTACTTCTTCATCTTTGTGTTCGTTGTTACTTTTAGTAATGAATACAAAGATTTTGATATTTTTCAGAAGTCTTTTTTTTTACCCAAATTAAATCTTAGACACCGAATAAATAGCCATCTTCGAGACGCGTCTGTCTCCTACTAAAACTCACAGCTAACTCTCTATATTCTGATTTCAGGCCCTACTCCCGCGAACTGACCTGACCAACCGGGAAACAGGCAAAAGGTGAAGGGGAAAATAAAGTCCTGTAAATTCAGATTTTTTTGTTCATTTTAATTCAACTCTACCGTCATGCAAAGCTAGTTTTATTTGTCTAAAGTATTTAAAAATATATATAGCACGGTGTACATTTTCACACACCAAATTCATATATATATATATATATATATATATATATATATATATATATATATATATATATATATATATTATATATGATATGCGTGCTTGTTTTGTATATGCTCATATAACAACTTTAAATTTAATAAAACAAAATATAAAACTCATAGAAATATCAAAGAACCGTAAAATGATAGCTGAAAAAGGAAGAAATTTTTTTTTTTCATTTAAGAAAACAAAACATACGTGTAAAAATTGGGTGTCTATTGATGTTCATTGGCTTTCAAATACATAAGTTGTTTCTTTATTCAATTACATCCCTGTTCATTCCAACTATCTTTATTATTGCCAACACGTTTGACTTCGCTAATCCATTTATGCAAAAGAAAAAAGTCTTTTTTATATCGTACTCTCTTAAAAGACACCTGCAGCGTCCATTAAATTCGATATTCTGCCATATATGGATAGATGATTCCAGGCTAGTAGCATTACGTTCTAAATGTATTGTTAATTGTTGCAGTTTCCAAGTTACAGAATTTGAACTGTCATCTGCAAAGAAAAAAATATTATAAAATTATAAGATATGTTTTACATCATTTACATAAGATGCACACAGAAAGGTGACAATATGACGCGGATCATCATATATAAAAGGAATCATTATAACGTGAATATCATGATTTCCGATATTGAGGCGAATGTCAGTCAAGGTGAACTTTATATATCTATCAGTCTATCCATCTCTCTCTCTCTCTCTCTCTCTCTCTCTCTCTCTCTATATATATATATATATATATATATATATATATATATATATATATATGTCCATTATGCTAGCGTACAGGGACTTTAAAACATATCCTGAGCAGTTGGACAGCAGCACAATATGGAAGGACGTTACAGATGGCAGCGTGGCCAACTTTTATAAGTAATCGCTGATATAGTTTGTACAGACATCCGTAAATAGATTTAACCCAGGGAAGGGTACCTCAAAGCTGGCATGAAACCCAATAATACAAAAAAGCCCAAACAAATATTATGTCACCCTTAACAGACTGGGAGTTACGAGTCAACTTAAGAATCAATATTAATATTTCCAGACCATGTAGTAAAAACAACCTTGACCCAGACCTTGTATTCCTCTTAAACAAATTAAAATCATTGTAATGTGAGAATAACTGTATTATTGGAGGAATATATCGTTGAAGCGCATAAAAGGTAGAAAGTGTAGTATAACGAAAGCATAGTGTGTACCAATAGAAGCAGGTGCAAGAGAATTTAATGCAAAATCTCTTTGTAAAGGTTTTTCAGACATCGGTTTGGTCGCCCCCCCCCAAAAAAAAAAAAAGAAATGCAATTAAATCTGTTACTGATGCTGCCGAAAAAGTAGAAAATACTGACGACAAAGTACAAAAAGGTCCAAAGAAAATAGATCGAATGAGCCGAAACAAAAATATCTCCTTTAATTGTTACTTTTTAGGGGTAAAAAAGAAAGTAAATTAAATTAATAGTTTTTATCACTTTAATGCAACAAGCAATTAAGAAAAACAAGCAATTTGGAATTGAATTTAAGTTTTTGTCATATGTACAAAACAGTTTTTGAAAAATAGAATTAATTTTCAAAACACTTATAACATTTTTTTTTTAATTCTATAAATTATTTTCCCCTTATTATCTCTCTAACCACTTACTACCTGGGGTTAAGTTTTTTTTTAGTCTGGTCATGGACCGGGTACTTTTGCTAGTTATATATATAATGGGAACAAAAAGTGATAAGAAAAACAGAAATAATTATTTTAAGTGTATTTATTTTTTAATTATACTCAACTAGATTCTACATTAGGTCATCGTCAAGAGAAATAGATTTAGTGAAATAAATTGTTTTTAGTATTTAAAAAAAGGTTTCAAAGAGTTTAACAAGCGCAACAGAATAGGTGGAAAATATACTGCTAAAGTAATAAATCCATATCTTTACTTAAAACAATCCTCTGATTGAATTAACTTGAATTGTTATTTATATAGATAGTGACTTTCTGAATGCTTGATACATATGAGTGTCTGTCTGTCTGTCTGTCTGTGTCTATGGTGAGAGTACCGGACAAATGAGTTTTTACTTAGGTTTAGGAGTTACTCATTTCAAGTTAGGTTATATATATATATATATATATATATTATATATATATATATATATATATATATATAAGTGTGTGTGTGTTGTGTGTGTGTGTGTGTGCGGGTGTGTCTGTCTGTGTCTATGGTGAGGCTACCGGATAAATGAGTTTTCACTTAGGTTTAGTAGTTGCTCATTTCAAGTTAGGTTATATATATATATATATATATATATATATATATATATATATATATACTAAACAGCAAATACCCCCAAATTTAGTACCTGGAGATGTGCAATTTTCCGTAGCATCAATAATTCGTGTTTTATCATGGATCACTTCTTCTTAAATCAGTTTTATTTAAAAATTATGATTTAAAGACTCTCGCACGGCCATTGAAATTTCCCCAACGATAGTGTAGTCCGTAACACGACATAATGCTCAGAAATTTTTGTTCCGTGATTGTAGTGTGAATGAGTAAAGTTTTTCAGAGAGATAATACAAGCTAAGGATGATGGGAAATTGTTTCTAAATTGACTCACATTAACAAATTGTCTCTTTTGTCTTCCCTAAACTACTTCCTCCGTTGCTACCATTATTTTTACACCACTCCTATACTTAATATGCTTATCTTATTTTCTATGCGTTGAGACATTCGCCGGAAAAAGGAGAACCGATACTGATTGATAGGTACGTAATTATAAATACACGTAGTATTCTTCATATTTATTTATTCTTCCTATCTAATGTATATAGATAAGAAAACTTGTGCATCCACATGCACGCACACATGTACAGAAAGATACATACATTCAATATACTAAGCTGCATTAAGAAGAATTGCTTGGAATATTAGAGGTTTCATAGCTTTTCAATTGGTATTAGTCCGAAAGTGAACGTAGTAGCGCGTATAGAGTTCGAAATGCCTTACGACAATGTCGCAGACCTGC
>CM042139.1:127296602-127319102 GCA_023376005.1 Doryteuthis pealeii
ATAAACCTAATATAAACTCATTCCTTGTATATATTACGGATAATGTTCCAAATGGCTGGAGATATCCTGGGTAATTATCTAAATTGTTGGATATATTCCGGATAATTTCCCAAAATGCTAGGTATATTCCGGATAACAATTGTAATGGCAATCAATGATTTCACTTGATTGTAATCTTCTCAGGGTTAACATCTGCAGGTATCCTACTTGTTAAACATCATATGGATCAATTTCTATTGTTCCCCGGCGAAATTTAATCTGCCGTTATGAAATTAAATTATCCTTGAGATATTTCTAAATGTATTTATTAGTATTTTACGGATGAATATCAAAGCTGTAAAAAACCAGGTGCATACCCATAATGGATGCTTCACAGAATCTGACTTAATGGCGATTCCAGCTATTTGGGAGACTGACTGTTCCTAAATGCACAATAAATGGCTTTGTATCATTGTTGTGCGATAGATTCTGAAAATATTCAGTCATATGGATCATACTTTTTTTGTGTGCCCTTTTTTCTCAACCTTAGGTCATCGTCAGGTGAAAGGTTCTTTCTATAGAATGTATTTTAAAAAAGCTTTGATATGTTACTGAAGAGAAGCGATAAAACTAATTCACGACGTATCATATCCATTCATTGAATGGAAATTATTTTTTGGCATCCAAGTGTCTTGAACAGACCATTGTATTATCTTGGCTATTGTAAACATCTAGCAGTGAGCTCTATCCGTGGAATATGTTTGGGGTCTCATTGATTTTTATCTGAACTGTTTTAGTCAAATATCAGTTAGGCCTTTGTTTATTTAAGTGTTTATATATTAATCTATATCTGTTTATTCTATTGCAAATTAGTGTTATGAGCATGGTTTAATTTGCTGATAATTTATTTGGTATCAGTGTTTGAAGAAATGTTATTCATTTATCTTCGGGTGTTTATTTATATCAAAATTAGTACTAATTTATCTAATCGGGAACAAATATGAAATTTGAGATTTCTGCGATCTGCGTAACGTATAGGTTGGGTTTCGTTTATTTAGTTACGCTGAAATTTGATTAATTTGTAAAAGTAAACTACCGATTATGGTGGTTGTTGTAATCATGATGATGGTGGAGGTAGAGGTGGAACATGTTATTAAACACGCTAAGTAAACTTTTTGTTAATTGTATAACAGGAGGGTTTCTTAATCGGAACTTTTATGTTCTCCTTTCAACTGCGGTCGGAGAAAAGATCAAAATTTACATCTATGGGTCACTTGTTGCTGTAATACGGAGTTTTTGTTCAGGTAGACTTTGTTTACTTAATTTCGGGTATTTTTTCTTCTTTTGTATGCTATTGTGTGGTCTGACAAATCCCAACCGGAATAATCTCCGCACCAATCCGCTTTTCTCAACTGACACCTCTTCTCGACAGGTTAATTTGCTAGACCGCCGGTTAGCATATGTACATCTTCCCAGTCCAGACGAGTGGCTCAGTCTAAAAACGATCCCAACGTTAGCATTAATACATATTCATAACAAGAACACCAGCGGATGACAAGCAAGATTGGCAATATCCTTAGGCAAAACCCGCAAGTCATGAGACCTGAAACTGGTGGTATCGAATGGCTCAGATATTACGCTAATGTCATATGTAATATGTTAGAAGGTATATATCTTCAGAACTAATTTTAAATGACACGTTTCTATACACAATTGTTCTATCAAACGTATGTCATCACAATCATGTGGTTCGGGCAGGGCATATATCCATGACAATCTCTCGCCAACCCTCCTTATCGGTCAACGCCACCGAGAAGTTCTCTCTGCAGCATCTAGAATCCGTACTGGGCAGATCGGTGTGGATCTTTGCTGGACGGCTCACATTGATGTGCTCATTTGCAGGTTTCTACAGGGGAACGTCATTTATGAGTTCCTCCTTGCTTTTGCAGCAGTCCTCGGTAGATAGGGTCCAAGTGGTTCAGCCGTAAAGTAGCTGATACAACTCCGGCCTGAGAGAATTGTCGCTTTAATATATCAGCGAGTTCAGATTTTCAAGCCGAATCACTACTCCATGGCCTGGAGAAGGCAGCAAGGAACAATGGCCTCTATATGAAGTTCATGTGTTTTAAGTAGGTTGTAGAAATCTCCACACTCGATGGTAAGCCACTAAAATCGGTTGATCAGTTCACGTACCTAAGTAGTAATATCTCCTCCACAAGAAGCGATGGTAATGCACGTATAGAGAAGGCACTGCCTGCTATAGACAACTCTACGTGTGTACGTTGATATAATATAAATATAGTCCTTGTATATACATTTATTTATATAAAAGATGGTGTCGATGAATTTCTGGTCTGCTCTCTTCGAAAGTCACAAGTTTATTAAACAGAAAGAGGTGAAGGGTGACTTCAAACACACAGACACATAAATGGAATATAATTCGTAAAGCTCTAGGCAATGTGTGTCTGTGTGTTCGCTGGTAAAATTATTAATATAATATTGCTGATATCTTAGATCCCTTTTTACTATGATGTTTTGCTTTTTGTTTTCTTTGTAAATTACTAACAAACAGAAAATATAATGATCTTTAGAATAAGCTCCACCCTTTTTTCTTATGAAATAATAGTGCAGTGTATTTAACATATAGATTACAGCTTCAGTTATTTTGCTATCATCTAATTGTACAATTTCTTAAAATATACAATTACATTTTAACTGGACAGATGTCATGTTAATTTTCCTTGTTTTGATACTTTATGCTAAAGGGACAGATAATTAGCTGATTTATTAACATAATCAAAAGATAAAGAGAAGATAAAAAGTAATCCACGATGCAGACTTTTTAAATATCCTAGCAAACGCAATCAAAACAAGCATGAACACATTTGTTTTTTTGTTTTTTTTTACTAATAACGTTAGCTAATTTACATATAATGATTCAAAAGCCGTTATTTATTTTACATGTAAAAAAAACTTTTTTTCTTTTATTAAGATTTCGCAAAACCACATTTTCAAATGACTCTAAGTACCGCTGTTATTGTTGATTGTTTGGTTGGTTGGTGGATTTTACGGTATGTCAACCCATGTTGGGTTATTTTCTGCCGAGGATATTTTGTTTTATTCATTTTTGATAGGTATTCAATTTAAAAAAAATTCAATCTTATTTTAATCACATTTTTAGATGGGACCCGAACAGGTACTAACTCTCCGGGTCCGAGTGAACCTTGGAGTGATGATGAAGGGGTACTCCACATTCCACAGAGCTCGGGAACTGGAACTTCACCATCAGAGAGTTTAAGGTCATATCCAAGAAACTAAGACCCTCAGATAGGGTCTTCTAGCACATATATGATGAAAAGGATTGCGGTTTGCCATAACAGCAATAGGTTTGGAACAACCATATAGGTGCTAGGGCTAGACGTGACAAGCCAATTGATAGGAGGATACCTTCTAACTGCCTGTCTAGCATAAATAATGGCCAAAGTGGAGTGTTGGATGTTATTGTTGGTATTGTTTTTTTTAAGTTTATGCTTCGTTTATTTTATTGGTATAAGTTTTATAATAAATGTACCAAATTCAATTATTTTGTAATAAATCTAACAAATATTAAAATGCCTCTATCTAAATAGCACTGTTATTCGTGGCATTGCTGTTCTAAGCTTTTATTGGTTTGTTGTATGGTTTTACGGCATATCAACCCTTTTCGAGTCATTCAAAGCCGCATCAAGTCATTTTGATATTCAGTTTCTAACAGTACCTGATGTTGCTTAAAACGTCGCCCATCTAAATATGGAACCGATTAATCGCTGCTTAATTTCGGTAATCTTACGGAAACCGATGATTTGAACGTGACTTGACTAAGAATCTCGTCTGTATGTTTTGTAATAAATTCACAACATTTTTTATTTACCC
This sequence comes from Doryteuthis pealeii, assembly GCA_023376005.1. Lineage (NCBI taxonomy): Eukaryota > Metazoa > Mollusca > Cephalopoda > Myopsida > Loliginidae > Doryteuthis > Doryteuthis pealeii. The sequence continues at coordinate 127,300,494 of CM042139.1, forward strand.
ACCCGAGCATGATGAAACAAATGTTATTTTTTCAGCGAAGTTTAACAAGCTTAAATTCAGAGTTTTCCTTATTCACTAATTAACATACCAAGGTTAAATAGCCCAGTCTGTCCTAATATTTGCCCATAGCTGAAGAGAGAATAGCTGAATCCATACCTTTCGTAAAGGCATTACCCTTTGTAACATGCACCCGGTCTCGTCCAGAATTTAAACTCGTGTCGCCGTGTCTATTTCCTACGACATTAACCATTACACGACAAGCACCTCAAATTCTAAAGCAGAAACATAAATTGACAGTTATCTATCTAATAATTTTATTCATAATTCATAGCCCTTTATTATCATTCATATATATATATATATATATATATATATATATATATATATATAATATATATATATATATATATTGTGTGTGTGTGTGGTGTGTGTGTGTGTGTGTGTGTAATGTGGAGGCAAAAACTGGAACACGCAGTAGGACTGCTCTTTGTTGAGGAACCCTTTATTCTTGGAATTATATATATAATTATATATATATAAAGAGAGAGAGAGAGAGAAAGAAAGGAAGAGAGATTTTCTCAGTAAATTCCATTAATTTGAAATTTTGAAGAGATTTTATGGATTCAGATACGCTATTTCCCCTTTCAATTTAAATTCAGAAAATTACATTTTTTTCTGTGTCGATCTTTACGAGAGAAACCTGCTCTTACGGACTATGTTTAATGTTCCTTTCTTGGGAATTTCATGGAAAACTTAATTTTTCAAGCAACTGCATTTTCTAAAGACATGTAACTGACGTAATAGAGTTAATAGATTCAGTGTTTGTTTTTTTTCTCCTTAAAATCGTAAGTATTCTGTTGAATCTTCCTTGAAATATTTCCCTAATTCCTCAGTTACCGAATTCTAAAGCGTTCCAGATTGATTTATACTCGTGTTCAATTTTTTTCAAAGACATTCCAAACCATTCCTGACATGTGCTTGCATCTATTACATTATTATTGTCAGTTGTCCAATGTGTATATTCCACTATAGGCTTTTCTTCCATTAAAAATGAAAAGTAAATGCTATTATATAAACTTATATAATTTGGTTGTACATTTCATAAAAATAATGTAGACCGTTCCATTTTTGTTAACAATTCTTAAAGGATATGGTTGAAAATGCAGTACATATCTGAGTAATGTTCAAAAAACTTCGAAGATTTCTTTATCATCACGTTAAATATGACACAGATTAATTTACTTTACCATAATAGTTTATTTCCTCTATCAATGTTCCATTGATAGAGGAAATTCCAACTGAATAAGAACTGTGTTGGTCTCAGTTTTATCTGTGAAGCCCGAATTTAAACCTTATGTATTATTACTATGTGTTTTTATACGACAGTATGATTTCAAATTGAACTTTTAAAAATCTTTGAGTAGTTCTACTTTTGTCAATTATTAACTCTCAACTCTCAAAGATTTAGATATATTTTTTAAAATCCTCTGCCGAATTTGAATATGATCCAAAAGATCCATCATTAAGTCTAATATAATCGAGATTACTCGTCAAAAATAAGCTGATACATTTATACAATTCAATCATATTATAATGTATTTATGTTTTACATTATATTTAACGCACCATTGTTTGTTGTCATTCATTTTACATGTAAGCTGGGGATATTTTATCCTTAGATGTAAGGGAATTGCACATATAATACCTTTATATTTACATTTTGGCGCAGTTTTTTAAGAATCTTTTGCTCATGCTTATATGATATGTATTTCTGTCTAAGACAAATACTTTTTAAACAGAACTATTTTACCCATAGATACGACCTTATCAGATAATACTACTCTGGTTACTGATAGCAATATCAATGATGGGGTACACTATACTTCCCTAATATCTAGAACTGTGTTTCACTACCAGATGCAGTTTAGTTTCATACCAGGACACCGTTTTTCGGGGTGGGGATTGTAGAATTAGCGAGCTCAGTTGAATGGATTTTTATGTTTATCTTCTGTAACTCAATTTTAGTTTTTTTTTGTAACCTAGTTGTGGTATAAGGAAATCATATTAGCTTAACTACAAGAGTTGGCTGAAAATTTCATAGGCTGAAAATGTCCCATGATGACGTCATATATGCTATTGATAACTTTTTCATGGTCCTATTCTAGTCAAGGCACGTGATGAGATGACTTAGTTCCGTGAATATGACATGTGTCTCCGGCTAGTTGCTATGTCGATGCTTTCTGCACCCACGTTGTGTTTTCCTTTGGTTCCCATAACGGGGATAATCGGAATATGGTTGGATCTTCTTTGTGGCGTTTGGTGAGGTTAGTAGAAATTTACTCCAGTAGTTATTGACAACTCTGAGAATGAGACAACACACCGTTAACAATAATAATGGTTTGATTATTATATATAAGGTGAAACAATATGTTTTTTTTACACTAGATCGGAGGGAAAGGACACTACGAGGAACTTGTTTGGCATTTTTGTTCTATGTTACTTAATATTAAGTAATTCAGCAAAGGTGGACTAGACTGCGCCACTTCTTTAATCAGAGTTCTTCTAGGGCGGCCACGTCTATTTTTCCTAGTGCCAAATAATTCTTATATCATCAGTTTGAAGTCTCATAGTTCTTCTTACTGAACCTTTCCTCTGACTTTCGTTCTATGACTGATTAACAACTCACAGACTTTTTTTATAGATGAAAGTTCTGGCTCCTATGATTGACCTGCTAATAAGAACTTAGCTTTCATTTGGAAGTAAGATGATCAGTCTTCGTAAGACATTTGAGGGATGGAACCACAAAAATCCAATCTTGAGCCTTTTTGTTTGACCCCTGATAATCATGTCTACCCGTGTCAACCGGGGCTATTCTCCAGCTCCAGAAATAAAGTGCACACCTGGGAATTTGTGAATATTTGAGAAACATATCAATTTAGTAGATTTCCGTGACATTTGAATTAATCTGTAAACACATTCAGCATAATCAACATTTTTACAACAGTTTGGGTTTAATTTTTTTCATTTTAAACAAAATAATTTCCGCTGCCTTAGAAAAATAATGTTACACTTTTCTTTTCTCGTTAATACATAGTAAACGCAAACAGAAAAAAAATTGTGTTGCATTTTTAGCCATGGATCAAAGCATTGTAGCATCGATGGAAGAAATGTATGGCCAGTAAGGTGAACTATGTTGTAAACTAAACTTCATTTGGCGTCTTTCAATGAGAATATTTTGGTCAGTCTATGAACTTTCCAACCGTCACTCATAGGATAGAATAATTGTAGCTTTATATATTGTTTATTTTGTTTGGTCTTGGTATAGAATGTATCTTGGTCAACATATGTGTCTTAATGGACTGATTGTATACGATTAATGGCTGAAACAAATAGTGTCATTAAAAATGATTAACTGCGAGTAGTGCCATGATGAATTGGATTCGGAGAGAATACTAAGAAATTCCGAATAGAGTTAAAGATGCACAATATATTAGCAATAAAAACATTTTTAGTATGATTAACATGCTGTTGTTATTATAAACTGGTCACAGCGATAGAAATTGATTTTCTCTTCGACTTTTCTCATTCTATAATGGTAAACGTATGAGCAAAACGTATTACGTGCTACAAAACTATTTCTTACTCTTGATAAATTGTCATTGTAAACACTCGCTGATTCTTTTATATAGTGAAAATTAAAAAGTCAGACAATTTCCAAAATGTGTCATAAACTCCTTGCGTAACGGTTATCGACGAACGAAGTAGACTCACCTACCAAAACCGAATGCTGCACTTGGTTGTTTGCATTAATAAAATGCATTATTTAACCCCCAGCATTGGGTAAATAGTAGGATATAATAGGCTGTTCATGTTGCATAGCCTTTCTACTTACTTCTATTGAGTATTGTCGTTTTCTTAAATTCTTCTAACGTCTATTTCTCGTATTGTTCTTCTTCGGGTCGACCATCTCTTTGGTTCTGGGTTCTATTTTATGTTCGAGTTATTATTTCAGGAAACACGGAGACTTATTTTCGTGTAGAATTCTTATTTATTTATTCCCCGATATATTCTTATCCCGCACGCACATGGGAGAATCAACAGCAACAGAGATGAATTATACGTTTGCCCAAAAGCGCTACCTGGGCTAACACCGATGATTAAATTTTACTTTCCGAAGAATCACCTGGTCACGTGACTCTCTAAGCCAGAAGAGCCCCGTTTCGGATTAACTTTAGGTTAAGACCTGTCCATCAAATTCCCAGGAATTTTCCACTGATTTACCATTAATTTTAAAATCTATACTATACTTCCTTACAGAAAGTTTAGGTTGTGCCTGTCCATCATTTAACATTTAAATTTGTTATGGCAACCGACCTAGTTGTATAAAACTTTCTAATTCAAAATAGTTGCAGAACTGGAGAGGAATGAACACAGGCAGACTATCCATGTCCAATCCAGGACTAGTGAACTGGGGCATACAAATTTAAAAAATAGATAAAAATAAAGTCCTTGTATCTCTTTATATTTTTAGGTTGTTTTAAATCTTCCCCATCGTTAAGCGCAATGCGCTTTCGCTCCGTTCTTTATAATTACCGTCTTCGTCGTATTGAAGATTTAATCTTTATATCGCTGGGAGAGTCCTCTCGGTGTTTGTTTCTGGACTCTCGGATACCACTCGAAAACTTCTCGAGTCCGGGAATCTTGTGACGCGTCCAGGCCAGAGTAACGTTTGCTTTCGGTAATCAGTCATCACGTCCTTCACTCCGAATTTTGATTTCGAATAAACTCTCTTCAGATATGTTCATTCTACGATATTCCTGACATGAATCCTTCCAGAAGGGAAAATAATAAAATTGATGAAAAGGAATACTCAACTATTAAGGTGTGTTGAAAAGTTTTTGATCCGACGAAGATGTTAATGATTTCGCTGCATGAAAAATTACATTTTATTCCACAAAACCATTCTACAGTTCCAAAAACTTAGCATATATCTTCTTAGTTTTTTAAACCCTCAACAAAATTCAATCATAATTTTGGAATGAAATGGTCATTATTATTTTGGTTTGGCCGATGACTATCGATCCCCCCCTGTACATAAAATCATTGCTATATCGTCATCGGGTCATTCTGGCAGCCCGAATATCCATAACTCACTTTTTTTCTCTTTGTTTTTTTTTGTCTGCCTATCTTTCTTTCTTTCTTTCTTTCTTCTTTCTTTCTTTCTTTCTTACTTACTTACTTCATTTATTTATTTATTTATTTCTCTGTTTCTCTCTGTCTCTCGCTCTCCCTCTATCTATCTCTCTCTCTCTCCAACCGTCTCTATTAGGCATCGCCCCTGGGAGGTCTCCATAGCAGCATCCACCGAGAGCTGATGTCTTTTGGTCGGTCTACACTGGTGTGTCTAAGTGTAGGTCTCTGTCTTGACCAAATCTTGGAGATAGCCACCACCACACAAGTTATTGCTACAAACATATCATTCTTCATTGAATTTAATTGAGACTTGTTTCTTAATAATTATTTTGGTTAAATCAAGATTTAATTTCATTGTTAGGTTTAACACACGCAACAGATTCATATTTTATCACATATTAAGCATTTGATATCACCCAGTGCAAACCCAGTCCAAGGCGCACTCTTAAGTATGTATAGACTTAAGGGTGCATCTTGGAGAATATTCGAGGAATATAACATGAGGGAATTATAGAATCGTCTTAATTGATGTGAACAACCGGCTTGAGACAGCTGCTGAAGATTGGCAACCAATTGCCAAAGCCAATGAATCTAATGAAATCACAGGATTCTTTAAAACGAGACGAGGATTCTTTAAAACAAAGGTACTTGGATATGTAGACCAAGTGCTCAGCTGTTTCAATCACACCGAATAGAATTTCTAATGGGGGTCTTGGAATAAAACTGGAATTCTAATTTAGTTTTTAGCCAAATATATTTCCTCAGCCTACTCACGGCTTAGATTACGCTAACTGCATTTGCTAAAGAAGGAGTGAGATACACCCCTGAAAAAATTGAGTATCCTGATGGTGAAGTCAAATTCATTAAACTATACTGAATAACAAGGGGAATCTCTCTCTCTCTCTCTCTCTCACACACACACACACACACACACACACACACACACACACATATATATATATATATTATATATATATATATATATATATATGGGTTTCCCCTTGTTATTCTTCATAGTTTAATGAATATGTATACGCAAGAATAAGACACCATTGATTTCATTTCTTTGTTTAATGGCATATAAACCTTCATGGATTATTTTATTCCAAAGCCTTTCTTGGAGTGGAAATGATATTATGTAACTAATAGCTGGATGGATGAGGATGTTAAGGTCATTAGATCGAAAGTGAACATAATAACAAGAAAGCAAATTAAACGTGATTGGTTTGATTTCTTTGTTTAAGGGCATATCAACATTCGTGGGTTATTAATGCTAAAACCATCATAGTAGAAAAACAATATTGGTACTAGTTTTGGTCATAGTTGCGGGTACGAGTGGTTGCATACCTTTCTGAAGGGTATCAATTCGAAAGTGAACGTAACAACGCGAATGTGGTTCGACTGTTTTGCTACAATGTTACAATCCAGTCCATTAGCTACTATGTCACGCGGACAATCGCCTCACCTTCAAAAAGATCATTGATAGCAGCTTTTTATGGTAACTAAAAGAAATGTAGATGGCGTGACAAAAAAGGTTCAAATAGCCAGCAAAGTAGGGACTATGTTAAAAATCAGAAAGTGGTGTTTATCTTCTTTTGAAATAGAGACCTTGTTTATAATTTAGAGGACTTGTACTAGAATTATTACAAGAATACCAAATTCTAAGGTAACTAAGGTTCAGTGAATAACACTTTATGGAATCTAGTTTTATGGATGATTAGATTCGTTGAGGCTGTTACATAATGGAGAGGCATAGCCTGTCATTTTTAGTAAGAAGTGTACAGTAGTTTAAAATTAACGACTAAACATGGTAAAATACAGTAACTGAATCTTAAAGTTGGTTTGGCAAAGTGTCACTAAGGATCTTCTGAAATGAGGTCTCATTAACTTCGAGGATCACATCACCGGGCGACGCAGGGAAAGGAGTTTTAGGAGTTAGGGAGTTGATTCTAGAGGCCTATTTCGGTGGGAGGTTTCTTTCCATCTATGTGCCACCTCCTCGCGCGTGGGGGTCAACAATGCACCCGGTGATGGCATTCGGGGAATAAAGTTGTGTGCATACAAGAAAATGTCCCCGTATTGTTTCCAGTTAAAAAAAGAAAAAGAACATGAGATGGAACACCGAGAGAGAGATATCCCCCCACCCAGTGAAGAGAAGAAAACCGACCAACCCAAAAAGAGGCAGAAACTTCGATACAACCAGATATTGGCAGATATTGGAAGAGAATAGAGACGCGATACATAACAAAACAGGATTTTGCCCAATATGTGGCGGTGAGCATTTCAAAGAATAATATGGTAAGCTAAAAGTTTATCCAGCATGCCTCTGCATTTGTTTTAAATTTACCTATCACCCTGCAGAATGCTCCATTTTCACCAGTCAATTTATATCGGTCGCAGGTGCATTCCAAAATTAAGTTATCATAGCCGGAAGACTATTTCAGGTAATGGCAAACGCTCCTGCGAGAATTACTCCAACACGTTATCGGCTAAACAATGGCGAGTATTTGTTTTTGTGCTTGTTTATATTTTTAGAATTAGCAATATGTTATGCTGATTGGGCAACAACACCTATCTGATCTTCCGGCCTGTAAAGCAGCAAAAATGCAGCACTGATGGAGGAAGAAATACATTTCTTATGAAAAGTGATCCGGTTTTAGCCACATCAGCTTTGGAACAAGGTTTAGAGGTTCAATACAGACCCTCGCCAACTAGCGAATGAGTAGCACAACTTCGATTTGTGTGGAGAGCTGATGGTATTTCGTGCAAATACATGATAGTAGGTGTGGCGCACCACATCTGACTCAAAAAACCCAAACAATCCCCTGGTTTAACGCTTGTGAAAAGGGTATGGACTCCCTCACTGCCCGGCTAATACCAAAAATAGGTAATTCCACCTACTTTACATGGTAGACTAATACCATTGAGAAAGGTATGAACACCCCCGTTTCTGTTGCTATGGGTCAAATAAACTACTGATCTTTGAGAAAGTTGGTTTTGGCATCGGATATCCCATGAAGTTTGATATGCAATTAAACAATAAAATCGAAACCGAAAAGTGAATATTTATCATAACTTAGAATGCAAGATATACCAGTCAAAACGAATCATATTTTTCCCCAAACAAGGGCTTCCTTAACATATGGTGACAGTCTGTTTATAGAGGAATTACAATGGGTTCTCATATAAACACTATCCTGAATAGCAAATTATTGTTTCGAGCAAGTACTGATACTAGTTAGATAGCATGAAGTGTACAGTCAGTAAAAAACACCGATAATATACGTGATATCCAATTGAGATTATGCTAGATTGCATGTATTTTGTTGGCCAGAGGAAATATTTTACATTTTTGGTGGCTACTAAAAATAGTGTACAGCTCCACTCGTAAACATTCACGTATTACACGTTTATTGTTGGATGTAAATTTATTTTGTTCATTAAACAAATATTCTAATGAAATAATTAGATTAATATAGAAACTGCAAAAAGCGCATCGATCAATTCCTTACATAAATTTGATTAGTCTTTTACACACACACACACACACACATATATATATATATATATATATATATATATATATATATATATATATATTAAAGATGGCGGAGTGTCCTATTGTCGGTATCAGCCGGACTTTTTCACTAGCGCTAGATCAGGGAGATTGTATCGAACTAGGAATATTCCAATTCCTTGGTGATTTGTTCTACTGACTAAGCTAAATCGGCCCTTGGTCATGGGTAGAGAATTGTAGGTCTGAGGACACGATCGGTGTGAATGAGCGGTCCGTTTACCCAATACCATGTGCTCCCGTAACATGTAATACTCCACCTCGACCTTTGCTAGGGCTAGACATCTGTTGGAGAGGCCTGATTTGATCAATAGGCTGGTTATGAAAAGCCCTGGCACCTATATGATTGAAGACCGTAAACTTCAAATCGTTCTTAGGGCAAACATCCAAAACATTGTATCTTATTGGTACAAGAAGGCGGTGTTTGCGGTTCAACCACCAGTTTTCCACACAGGAATTTATTTCTACCAGTCTGTTGATACAGATTAGGTTAATAAAAAAATTAACATGTCTAAGACATGACGCTAAATTTCATCTGGTGGGGAGATTCCAATTCTGGAGCTCCGGTGAGTGTGGACTACCTCCTCATTGCCATTGCTTCCGAATCAACACTGACCCGGGGTGGTATTAACTGCTAATGTCCTATTATGGAATATATAACTTTTCAAGGTAATGATAATTATTTCTATCAGTTTATTGTTTCACAAGAAGTAGAAATCTGACATAACATAAATAAATACATGTGTATTAATACACTTACTCTATTAACAACAGTGAGCACTATTTATTACTACACGTGTATTATTTATTCGTTTTTTTAAATTAATTGATAGACATGAAGATTAATTAATTGATGCACTGGAAGTAAAATAACCCAGACAAATAGATTTGCCATTAAACAGCAACAATCAACCAGCCAACTAATCAACCATCACACATAATTGTTATTAAAATGTAATGCTAAAAGCATTCCTAATCTTTAAAATCTTTGAACATGAAGAGCAATATCTCGATTTTGTTCAAGTATAAAAGAGAATTATTATAATAAAACATAATAAAAATTAATGATTCAGAGTTTCCCGTTGTATATCATAAGTTGGTCTAATATTCAACTCGTCTTACCTGTTTGATTCAACTGAACACACACACACACACACACACACACACACACAAAGACATACACACAGACATATATTTTAGGGCACGTGGATATTACTTTGTACTATATATATATATATATATTATATATATATATATATATATATATATAGTATGCGTGTGCTAGGTTTAAAATTAAATAGTGCTCAATATCGTTAATAGAGTAATGAAATCTAAGTTCGAGTAGCGTAGACATGAGGACTACGGTGCTTGCAATTTTCCAAGAACATGGTTTGAAAATCTCATAGGTAAACTGTCAAAATAAAATAAGCAAAAGAAAAGCGTCGCTGACTTCATTTCTACGTTACCGTAACTATTTACCCATAGCTGGAAGGAGAATAGTTGGATTCAAATGCAATCTCGTTTGCAGTAGGTATTAATTGGTTACTTGGTAACTTATTCATTTATACATTTTAATCAACATCAATATTGTAAATTAAATAACAGCCCTTCCCTCAATAAGTTTGGTCATGACCATGTGGAAATATCATTAAAGCGGAATGTTTTAGTATCATTTTGCCTACTTTTCCCGCTCACAGCGGCTATGCCACCACGGCGATCTTACGCATACCACACGCAATCAACGTACAAAAACTGATTGTTAGTTCATTATAATTTAACAGAATGTCAGATTAAAATAATATTAGGACTTTATTTGAATATAATTAGTTCTGAGGTGAATAGATAGTGAACTTTTAAATATCCCACCATAGACGTAAAAAATAACAATAAAACTGTTAGAACCGCAAGGGAAATTTAGTTGGCAGAGACTTAATCTTACTTTGAGAAAGTCGGCATGTTAAACATTTGAAATACTCTGATGAAAATGACTAATATTGTGAAAACGAGCAGAATTTTTGAGAAATAATGGCAAAACTTTCAGATATTAATGTTTTTTGTTTATATCTATGTTCCTTCGTGATTTTATAAATGTTTATATTTTAAAAGCAATGCGAAATAATCGGCTAGTAACTCTATCACTTTTTCAGTAGTGCTAGACCAGGTATTTTCTTCCGTCTGAGGTGGTGCACCACACTTACAATCAGCTCCCCACTTTTAAAGCGCAGATCTAAACAGTGCTACTTACTGGCTGAATTGAGGAGAGCCGGTATCAAACCTAGGACCTTGTGGTTACTATGCGAATACTCTACAGACAAAGCTATACCGGCCACTTGTACTATTTAAACCATGATGAGTGGAGTCCAAGGGTGAATATAATAGGATGACTGGAGTTCGAATTCGCTTACTATGATGTCCAGCAAATTAGCGACTACGCCATTGGAAGAGCCTCGCTCAATGTTTCTCTCTTTGATTATCAGGGTCTCTTAAAGTAATTGTATTTAATTTGCTGATCGCTAAATGATTCTTATACTCTTGAATCGTTCAATATATCTGCGAAACCTCAAAACATTATTGGTAATGAATGTGTTAATGGGATTATGCAATTTCCCGTTAATCATATTTTACACGGGGATTCAAATATCCGATTTTTATTTAATTAGATTTTCTTAATTATATATAATTAATCACATCCCTTCACTCAAGTCAGTGTCTCGTTGTTGGGAAACTTATATTTTTCTTGGCTTCGATTGAAGGAAATGCTGTGATATATAATTTGGATGGAACTCCTGAGGATTCTAAGCAGATTTCTGGGCGCCTGATATGGGTGACTCTACCGAAGGCAAATGCCTGATAAAAGGAAACAAGATATTCCTGTATTTTTTCATTTAATTCAACCTTCCTTCTCCCCATTTTTTTGCTTTCACATTCTCTCTCTCTTTCTCTCTCTCTCTCTCTCCCTCTCTCTCTCTTCTCTCTCTCTCTCTCTCTCTCTCTCTCTCTCTCTCTCTCTCTCTCTCTCTCTCCTTGTGTATTTCTCTCTTTCCTTGCTATTCCTTGCAACATGTATTATGCATCATGGACACGCCGACTCGCATTTCCCTCTTTGCGTTCCATTTCGCGCTAATGTCCTTGGAAAAGGGATGAATCCATCTATTTATCTCCGCTAAGAGTAAATAATAAAACAGGCAGTGAAAGTTGATCATGGTAGAGCAACCGATATAGGAGATTAATGTCATTGAAAATATAAACAACCCTCCTCATAGTTCCAGATCTAGAGCCACACCATCAGATGCAGTTTAGTGTCATACACACGGCCTCTTTTTTGGAGAGATCTTATGCCTCAGTAGAGGTTACAGACAGCGTATTATACCCCCTTCTGACAAGATGGGCACATATTCTATACAGTACCGCCTAATAGGCATATCCACAAGCCACAAGTAGTAAAAGACTGGTATATGATATTTAGTAATGGTTATCGTCGTAGAACATTGACATGGTGAATCGAGTTCAAATCCTGCAGGAGGCTGTCTACAATTCACATAGAGCTAATACCTTTGGGAAAGGTATGAACCCAACTATTCTCTATCCAGCTATGTGTAAATAGTTGGACAGACTGGCTTTTTTAAAAACTTTGGTATGGCAATCAATCTAGGAGAGAAAAATCTCTGAATTAAACCTGTCAAATTCTGTTTAAAAATGGACCATGTGTCACATCCTGCTCGTGTAGAGGGCTTGTAAATACATAGAAATGCTCGTTGGACAGAACTAGCAGTAATCAAAAGGTCGGGGAATGGGAGAGAGAGAATGAGAGAGTGAGAGAGAGGGGGAAGGGGGAGGGAAGTTTCCAAATGTTGTTTAGCGTGACCTACTAGCAAGGGGAAGGCAGACATCAGTTCGAGGCTTTGCACTGGAATTTTTAATATAATATGTGGTCTAAAACGCTTTCAAATTTAAGGCCTCTGACATTTCATTTTTTATTTCTTTTTCTTTTCCTATAACATAATTTCTGGTTCTATTTAAAATACGATCTAATTTGATATGTCTACTGGTATTTATAAAGTGGGAGCTATTTTGGCAAAATATCATATTGGGTGGAAAACGATTAGGAAACTCGTGTTTCGCCAATGTTACATGAGAGGAGGGCGTACTTGTATTTAAATCTCCAATCTCGACATCCTGTTTGGTAAGTAAGCTTGAATACAAAACATTGGAACCAAAGCGTAATATATGTATATTTCCACCAGGAAACGGTCTATTAAGACGACCATATCAAGTTTCAAAAATTAAGTCCCAACCAAAAATCATATTTTTCTAATTGTTCTTCTATCTGTCAATTATAAATGAATACACCCATGACAATATTTTAAATAAAAAGTTAATTTTCTACTAACCAAATATATCTGCATCAAGTGGTGCAGTAACAGTTCTAGAGCTCTGGATATTTTGGAGTACACATTCATTGCTCTTACTCCCATGACTTCAGTGACCCGGAAAGGTTGTAACTCTTTGGGCCCCATATATGGATCAAATAGATATGTTTACAAATTATTTTTATTAGATAGGAATAAATGATATCATATGACTGTGTGTAAAAAATTTTATTAACTATACAAAAATGTAAATATTATCAATCTTTCTTCAATTATTCACCCATTATTAAACACACCGATGACAATATTTTAAACATAAAGGTCTTCTAAATTAAATAATCCCAGGATTTTTCTGTTTCTAGTATAGGGTTACACAATAAGAACGGATATTACTAGGGATGATCTATTACAATAAAAGAGCTTGAAAACTCTTTAATCAATTGTATGAATATTTAATAGTATTCCCAAATTACATCACTTATATAAAATGTCCAGCAGAATGATCCCCCAGGTTTGGAATGTAATATAGATATATAGATCCTATTAAAAATTCACATTTTCTTTTATTATTGTCATAACTTTGTTTTAAAATTTATATCGTTCAAATTATTGCTCTCACCAACTATACACCATCGAGGCAGTTTTTCAGCGGTCTACTATTGGGCCGGTTTAGCTCAGTCGGTAGAGTGTTCGGCTAGGAATCACAAGATTCTTGGTTCGATACCGGCCCTCGCCAACACAGCGAATGAATAGCACAGGGAACTGTGCGGTAAAGTGAGCAGCTGGTGGTAGGCGTGGCGCTCCACTTCAGATGCTAAAATAACTTCCTTGGTCTAGCGCTAGTGAAAAGGGGATGGACCCCTCGTGTCTGGCCGATACCGAAATTAGGCCGCCCCGACGACTTTATTTACTTACTATTGATAGATTTTATGACGAATAAGATACTTCCGTTTATCAGTGTGCGGGCTACATCTAAAGTCTTGAATATTCAAGGGATCTCAAGAGGAAATATTCCCAAGGATATATATATATATATATATATATATATATATATATAGAGAGAGAGAGAGACAGAGAGAGAGACAGAGATATAGATAGATAGATAGATAGATATAGATAGATAGATAGATATGATGTTGTTATGCGTCTGTGTGTCTATCTATGTGAGTAGTATTTGCGTTTTAGGTGGAGCGGCCAATTACCATGAGATATCCAGTTTACCGCACAGATCCAAGCTGTGCTACTCGTGCGCTGATTTTACGAGGGCCAAAAACAAATGCGGAAACTTGTAGTTTTTAGGCGGATGCTCTACCGAGTGAACTAAACCGACCCCTTTAACTAGCTTACAAAACCACCCTATTTACTATTATTTCCAAATTTATTTTAAAGTTATAAATATTGTTATCGTTCGACGCAAAAAATCACGTAAAAATTGCAGAAAAAGTCGTTGTAATTTAAAAATTAGGGATACAAAATTTCAGGATTATGGGTCCTGGTTTTGGTCTGGAATGTTTTACTTGCTCACGGAAACAACCTTATTCCAAAATAGTATGATATGTTGGGCTATGACCTCTGGGTGTAAAATTCAAAGAATATGATGCACTGACATTAGCATCTATAATAAGAGAAGATATATGAGAAATTATGATGGAACTTTAAAAGACTTACACTTTATAATGATTTCTGATTTCAAGTACTTGAAATCGTCTCCTTGAATTAACATTCTCTATCACTCACTTACTCTCTCTCTCTCTCTCTCTCTCTCTCTCTCTCTCTCTTCTCTCTCTCTCTCTCTCTCTCTCTTTCTTTCTCTCTCTCTCTCTCTCTCTCTCTCTCTTACACATATATATATAATACATACATACATACATATATATAATATATATATATATATATATATATATATATTTATATGAGGAATTAGCGGCTTACCAGGAACGACACATCAATAAGGGTTCTTTACATTTATATTTTATAGTGGAAAATATTTTGATGTCGCTCTGCATTTCTTCTGATTAAAACACCTTTAGCGTTAAGTTTTAATCATAATTATTTAGTTTTCTCTCGTTATATCTACGACAAACAAACACACACACACACACACACACACACACACACACACACATATATATATATATATATATATATATATATATATATATATAAGAATGCATGCCAATAAATGTAAATAAAGCTAATGAGATTATAATTATGTTATTTGGTTGAAGTCGCAACTGATTTGCATGAAATGTTACATTGTACGTTTTCATACACAGATGGGGATTGATACGTAAAGTTAATATTTCGATGAAGTAACTTGTTCAAGCTGTTAACTTTTCAATCTAGGGAGATTAAAATAAGATTTCTGGTCCAGAAGAATGTCTGGGATAGGTCTTCTTTTTTGCTTATCATTATTGAATTTCCTGATAAGATACGAAGGGTTGTGTCTTTCTGGTGAAAAAGAAGATAATAATTGAATAGTTGTGATGTAAGTTTATTTTTGGCTGAATATTTCCCTGAACTTCTTCATTCCTGAGTAATAATTTTCTTGAAAATATTTATATATATACATATCTATATATATCTATATCTATATCTATCTATCTATCTATCTATCTATCTATCTATATATTATTATATATATATATATATATATATATATATATATATATATATATATATATATATTGTTCTAGGAAATTCTCTGAAGCATCGATTATCACGCATCATGAAAATTCCATGTGTCAACGAAAATTGGAAAAGTTATTTTCAAAATATTACAAAACGTTATTATCTAATACGTACAAAAATACCATGCCTTTACCGCTAATCTATATATGTATGTGAGAAAAATAAGCACATATATAAAAAGAAACCCACATTAAGACATTGAGGGACAAATAGTTACCCACACAATATCGCACACATGCACACCCACTCACTCACACACTCCGGCGTAGTTTTCATTCTCTACCAATGTTCTTATGTTTTATTATTCCATGATTCACCGAATCTATTTCAGAATTGATTTTAGGCTTAAAATATGAATTTATATCTTATTGATTTTACAGATGTGTTTAAAAAGGATTGGGATTGAATGTCTGTTTGTCAACACAGGATGGAACAATGAATGAAATACGTATTTGTTTCGAAATAGTCCTCTTAGAATTCAATACGTTTATTCCAACGGATTTTCCATTGGGAGAATCACCTCTGTATTTTATCTTTTGATATAGTGTGAAGCCCCGTCGTTGAATTTATTTTCATGTTTTCTTCGTCCTTAAACCAAAGCAATGCGATCGAATTTCAGTTTAGGGAAGATGAAAAAGAGCACACAGCTTGGTGTGGTGAGTATGGCGGTTTTCTCTTGTTCCAGTCTATGCAAGTATCGAGAACTGACATTGATTCATCTATATAGATGTCTAGACGTCTAGACTTTATCACTTGTATATACGTGCCTCAGTTCAGTAAACATCTTCATTTAAATGTTAAGGGAAAAATACTGAATTCAACTTTATACTTTCTGAACATACCTCGAATATACAAGGGTCGTTTAAAGAGTTTTAAGCTTCTCCCATATGACTGAACGGGGCTCAGTTAAGTCCAGTTTTTTATTTGTCGCACACCTCTCATATTTGCAGGGGTCTCGCCTGCACTGAGATTATATTAGAAATCTGAATTATTTTTTCTAGTTTAATAAGTTGCTTGGGATTTAAAAAATCAAAAGTAATGTCCTTATCTATATTTATACATAGATTAATGAAAGTCAATTTTTTAAAGTTTTTTCATTTAGATTCTTATTATTAGTAGTATGTTTTTTTCTTTTATGCGTCTTTTATTTGATCTTTTATTTATCTGTTTTATATTTTATACACATATTCTTATTTAGCTTTTCTTATGGAAAAGGAGGGATCTAAAATGTTTTCAAACCCCACACTGACAAAAATAGGGGGTGGATTTTATTGAACTTTGGTCTTTGCTGATTTCCACCAATTTTCCTTTATAGAAAGAACATTCACTCGGCCATTGTGAAAAACAAACAAACATGCATACAAACGGACAGACAGAAATACAGAATATTTTGTATCTATAGATGTCTCTTTTTCTTAGAAATTGTTCACCGACCGTCGAACGATCAAGACACAATAATTTTGGTTGGTAGTATTTGGATTATTCGGACTATTGTCCTCATCTTTATTGTTATCTGTACAACGTTTCGGTCGACGTGCCCTCCGTCCTTCTTCAGGTATTTCTTGTCGGACTCGGGAAGCTTCTAGAACTCGGCAACATTCTTTTCGAACTCGGAAACCTTCATGTCATAACCAGCAGCCATCACGAAGCTTTGAACCCATTCTTTATTCAATACACGGGAGTATCCTTTTCTCATTTTGCTAACCATACACGTACCAGTGTTAATCGGTATTAATTATTAGTCTATGTTACTGTCGCATTTGACCATGATTGAACCTGCAGCCTAGAGATAACTGTCACTAAGAACTGTCTTAACCCACGCCTTCATCCATTATACTATGTGTCTAATTGGACATATAGCATAGTAGATAAGGCCTCATCTAAAAAGTTCAGAGAAAAATAATGTTTGTTTAGATATATTATTCCAAAGATAGTTGATATAATCCAAGAATAAGCAAAATAAGTATACAAGTATGTGTGCATGAGCGCTCATATATCCGACTATCCGCCATTTAGTAAATTTTGATGTATTCTTTTCTTTAGAGTACATTTTTTCCTAGATTTCTTTTAGCCACCGATTGTTACGCGCCCGGTGTAACACACGGAGGGAATATTCTGTGGAAAACTTCAATTAAAAACATTTAAACATGATAGGAAAATTAACGTACCATGTCTGCTACGTCCAAAATTCCTCCCGGTGAGAAAATACATTAAGCTGGCAAGCAAAGAAGCCGGTGGAATCGATGTTTGCTCCTCTAAAATACTAGATGCTGTGAGTTTGAAGAATAAAAAATATAGAAATAAAGTATCAAGAAATGTTAAACATATTTCGAAGGGACAAAAAAATGACAAGTAAAATGTCGGGCTATTCTATTTTTGTTGTTGTTTTCTTCATAAAGTTTTCTCTATGTATTTTGCATGTGCGGAGAGCCGGAATTCAAAGAACTAATGCAGACAAAAATCATGTTTTTTGGCTCATAAGGCGCAATAATCATACGCACATACTTATAGTGCTAGAAAAGTATTGATGTGAATAAAGAATGGAAATATGTGTGAATCTGCCTCTCTGACTCTCTCTCTCTCTCTCTCTCTCTCTGTATATATATATATATATATATATATATATATATTTGAGATGTATTTTAGTATTTGTATACGTTGTTGGAGATACATATACCAGGTTTGGGCATATGTGTGAAGCATTAACGTACTATATTATGCTAATGTTTCTTTTACTTAGACGTAGTGGTGAATTTTCAGGACAGCCACGTCCCTTCTTCC
>CM042139.1:127324102-127354102 GCA_023376005.1 Doryteuthis pealeii
ACATCCTAATAAACAAGAAATGGATAAATAGTGCAATGAACTGCGAAGCATACTCCTCCTTTGAAGGAGTATCCTCTGACCACAGAATAGTCACTGCAAAACTAAGACTAAGCTTGCGTAGAAATAAAAAGCAAACTAGTAGATCTGTACGATACGAATGGTCGACACTTGCCAACAGCGATATATGCAATCGCTACGCTGTCGCAGTAAGAAACAGGTTCGATATCCTCCAAGAGACAGCTGAATGCCTCTCACCAAACGAGGAATACGAAAACTTTGTTAGTGCACACCTAGAAGCAGCAGCAGTAACAACAAAACTAAGAGCTAAGCACCAGGTTCCCTGGGAGACAGAAGAAGTTAGAGAAAAAAGAAATATTACCAAAAAAGCAGCTCAACGTAATAAAGCAAACCCAACTAACTCAAATTTACATAACCTTAGGAAAGCCCAGATAGAACTAACCGAAACATACAAAAAAGAACAAACAGAATATATACAAGCACAAATAAATAACATCAGACAATCAGTGGAAGACAGACAGTCACGATTAGCATGGCAAATAGTAAATGAAATTAGTGATAGAAAAAGTACCTCTAGATCAAAGCTAAGGGCAACCAACCAGAAAGATAGACTGCAGAAATGGAAAAGCCACTTCCAGAAACTTCTAGGAAACCCACCTAAAATCATAGAAAATAATACCCAAAAGATCATAGATAGACAACTAGACATGAAACTGGGGGACTTTACAACTGAAGAACTCAATGAAGTACTAAAGAAACTAAAAAGCAGAAAAGCAGCAGGCCTTGACGAAATACCCCCAGAGGTATGGAAGTTGGGGAAATTCAACGACATACTGCTTAGGCTATGCAATGCTGTGTATAGGCAAAATAGGATAGATAGATGGACGAAAGGATGCATCCTCCCATTCCCAAAAACGGGAGACCTAGGAATCGCCAAAAACTACAGAGGCATAACTCTTACTGCTATTGCAGCTAAGATATATAATGCCCTTCTTCTTAATCGCATCCGACCCGAAATAGAGAAAATCCTAAGGAAAAACCAAAACGGATTTCGTAGAAACAGATCCATAACTTCTCAAATCCTGACTATACGACGAATCATAGAGGGGGTCCGAGCAAAAAACCTAGAGGCAACGCTACTATTCGTAGATTTTTCTAGGCATTTGACTCTATACACAGAGGGAAAATGGAACAAATACTACTAGCATATGGTCTCCCCAAAGAAACGGTTGCCGCCATAATGATGCTCTACAAAGACACTAAAGCAATGGTACGCTCACCTGATGGCGACACAGATTTCTTTGACATCACCGCTGGGGTCCTACAGGGAGATACGTTAGCACCATATATATTTATAATATGCCTAGACTACATACTCAGAACATCATTAGATACCCTAAAAGAAAAAGGTCTCACACTAAGGAAAGCAAGAAGCAGGCGATACCCCGCACAAACAGTCACATATGTGGACTATGCTGATGACCTTGCGCTCCTTGCCGATACGCCGACACAGGCTGAGACACTACTACACAGCCTGGAGAAGGCAGCAAAGAACGTCGGCCTCTATGTGAACTCTGATAAAACTGAGTTCATGAGCTTCAAAAAGCAAGGGGACATCTCCACACTTGACGGCAAGCCTCTTAAGTCAGTAGAAAAATTCACATACCTAGGGAGTAATATCTCATCCACAGAAAGCGATGTTAACACTCGAATAGGAAAGGCATGGTTGGCCACCAACAAACTATCAGTCATATGGAAATCCGATCTCCCCAACAAGCTAAAGAGGCGATTCTTCCAGGCTGTGGTTGTGTCGGTACTTCTGTATGGCTGTACCACTTGGACCCTAACGAAGCGTCTTGAGAATAAGCTAGATGGGAGCTGTACGAGAATGCTACGGACGGTCCTGGATAGGTCGTGGAAACAGCACCCCACAAAAGAACAACTATATGGCCACCTGCCCCCCATCTCACAAACCATACGAGTGAGACGGACTAGACATGTAGGTCACTGCTGGAGAAACAAGGACGAGATCGTAAGCGACGTACTACTGTGGAAGCCAGCGCATGGGCGCGCTAATGTGGGCCGCCCAGCCAGGACCTACATTGACCAACTATGTAGGTATACTGGCTGCAGCGCAGAGGAGCTGCCGGAGTCAATGAATGATAGGGAAGGCTGGCGAGAGATCATCATGGATATCCGTGCAAACTGTGCGACATGATGATGATGATGATATATATATGAATTTTTAGGTGTATGTAGATAATTTATGAGTGTTTTTGTGTACATTAAAGATCATCGTGCGTATTATTCAAATATACGATGTTTTACCTCCCGTCAGAATAAATTGATCTATGTACTGGACTTAACTGCGTCATAATGGTATTGTAATACGTGCAGACAAATATTAGTTGCAGAAGAACATGGATATGTGCGGAGATTTAGTTGCAATCCTAGACAAGTTAATATTGAGGATGGGAAATTCAAGAAGGGACACGTCGCTTCTCTCCGCGCTACAGCTGATATTGCGATATAATCAATAAATTCATGATATTTGAAAGGGAAGAAACAAAAATAAAACCTATACCCTTTCACACAATTAAATTTATTTAGAAAAGAGTGACATTTGAAAGGAAATGCAAGATCGTAAAAATATATGTGAAGAATGTTGGACGAATAAAGAACAACAGTTTCATCATTAATTTTATTTTAGCTGTAATTCTACATTATTTTACCGCCCTGTCGGCTGGGGCTCTAGAATATTCCGAATACACCTCTACAGAGGGGTAAAACCCTTCAATTGGGGGGCCTATTGGTTGTGGGGGCAAACCGTAATACTTAAGAACGGAATCCTGACTAAACCGTCCATGACATGCAACACTCCACTTTGGCTCTTAGTCTAGACGGGTGGTCAGAAAGGTATCCTCTGATCAATCGGCTGCTCACGACAAGCCTTAGTTCCCATATAATTGTCCCAATCTTATTGCTCTTATGGCAAACCCATGAACTTCTTTATCATATATGTGCTAAAATGAGGTGGTCAAATTCTCAGTGTCCTTGATATGACGTTAAACTGCATCGAGTAGTGAAGTTCTAGATCTGGATCGCTAAGGAGATTGAAGTACATATTCATCGGTATTAATTCAAGGTCAATACTGACCAGTAGTGATAGTACCTGTCTATGGGTTAAATAGACAAAAATGAGTTTTAAAAAACTGAATACCCAACAAGAATGAATTAAAACAAATACGTTTTAGGTATGAAATAACCCAAGGGTTGACATGCCGTACAAAACAACCAACAAAACAATCTACTCCACTGGTCTATATGTGAGTCCTTTCTTCATATAAAATGTATAGAGATCTGTTGATTCATTAGACACACATACACACACACAGATATATATATATATATATATATATATGAAAATTAATTAGTTAATAATTAATGAATTTAGGTGGGCATATATGTTCAAATGTAAGGCTAAACAGATCGAGAAAATGTCAATCCTGAATGTACATTTCGACCTAATAGGTCTCATCAGCAAGGTTATAGACATGGGAGACTGCTCCGTGTGTGACTCGAAACCCCGACTGACAAGCTGACAGGCGGAGATTCTAACCACTACACCAGCTTGCCAATGCCAAATTCGTCGTCCGTTTTGAACTTGTTTATATTTCACTTTTTTATTGACTTGCTACACGACAGTATGAAAGTACGTAAATAAACATTGTGTTTATTTGATATGGCTTTTAGCCGACAATTTCTTGAGGATATGTGCTTGATTGAAGTCATACCTAATTTTTGAAAATTAATTAGTTAATAATTAATGAATTTAGGTGGGCATATATGTTCAAATGTAATGTCTGTTTAGCCTTACATTTGAACATATATTTCTAAGCAGCATGTTAGTCACTTTTCCTCAAGACAAGTCGTCTGTTAAGAAATTTATTGAATGTCAATTCATTTATATATGTATGTATTTTTTGTGAGCCGGATCTTCGTATTTCTCCGCGTTATAGTGAAAACAGCACACCCACACACCCACACAAACATATATATTATTTTGTTTCATATAAAGATATGAAAATAAACTAAGCCTACTATTAAAATGTATAAAACAACGCAATGGGATAAAATAAAATCTAAGGGAAGGAAAGGTAATAAGAATATATTTGTACTTTGCTTTAAACTCTGAACAGTTGTGGTTAGAGAACATCACTGAATGATGGGATCCGTTATGCAGTATCAAATTGAATCGGTATTTCTTTTTTCGATCGAAAGGTTTATCTGACTAGAATATTGAAATAAAAAGGAACTATAAATAAGCTAGACAAATTATAAAAAGTATTGAAAGTGCCTCGTTTATATATAAAGAGCAAGTTTAAACAGAAACAGGAAGAGAATATATATATATATATATATATATATATATATATATATATATATATATATATATATATATATATATATATATATATATATATATGGGTAATTCCATGTCAAATCATCAGGGCCATGTCACCCACCCTCTTCAATTTTTCTGAAATTTTGTACAGGGGTAGACTAGGTTAAAATTAGACAATCCCCCAAAATTGAGCTTCCAATTTAAAATATTCGCAGAGTTATGTCGATTTTAAACTCGACAAATTTGAGGGGGGGGGATGGTGACATTTTGTAATCTATTTTTGTCTATAAAATGTGTTCTATTGCTCCCCTACTCCTAAAAATTAGTTTATAGAAGTTTTTAGGCCTGAAGAATCTAAAAGTGTTATCAAAATAGACATAAACTTAACCCTTTCCACGTTATTAATGATTTCTGATTTTTTCAATGCAAGATCAATAAGTGAAAGAATCACAATCTGGCACTACATATAATTTTCTTTTCTACATATATTGAACATTATTTGTACCAAAAATGGAGTTTGGTTTTTGCTCACAAGCGAAGTTACAACATCAGTTAAGATTTGGCACCTTTACGTTCAGCCATTGAATATGGAGCAAAATAACTGTCAGAGCTATAGAACACATTTTATAGACAAATATAGATTACAAAATGTCGCCATTTTTTTCGCCCCCCACCCTCAATTTCTTTAAGTTCAAAATCTACATAACTCGGCGAATATTTCGATTTGGAAGCTCAATTTTGGGGGATTGTATAATTTTAACCTGTACAAAATTTCAGAAAAATTGAAGGGGTGGGTGACAATTTTATTTTTTTCCTGATGATTTCACATGGAATTGACCATATATATGTGTGTGTGTTTGTATGTGTGTGTGTGTTTGTGTGTCTGTGTGTGTACGTGTGTGAATGCTCAATAATTTAGGTAATGGTATCTGACATTAGGTTTAAGTATTGTTACTGAAAGAATGAAAATCAAGTAAAATATATTCGTGTATGTGTGCATCTTGTGAATATCCTGCGAATTATTCTTATATATTCAGTAGTATCAAAATGATAATATTTTATGTGAACGTAAATCGCAATTGAAACATACGCTCAACGTTGAAATGGAAGAGATTTCCTCAAAGCAAACTAAGTGAATACAAAACGTATTCATTGGGGACTTTATTCTTGCTAGACATCCAATTGTGTTAGTGTGTGTTTGTTTGTGTGTGTTTCTATATCAATATCTATATATCAATACTCTGGTTTCTTAATCTTCCGACCGTTATCATCTTGCCTCTGTTTACAAATGAGATCGTCCAAATCGTCCAAGATTAAATGTAAAAATGTAAATCCTGATTATCTGGTGAGACTTAATTGCCGAATTTTTACTTCTTATGAGTGTAGGCACCTCAGATAAATAGTGAACTATTCTATTTTCGTTATAAAGAAAGAAAGAAAGAAAGAAAGAAAGAAAGAAAGAAAGAAAGAGAGTAGACGGAAGATAAAGAGCGGGTGTGAGCATGTTGAAGTGATAATGCTAATCAATTTCCATTGAACATAATGAAAAAATGAAAAGAAGGAAAGAAAGTAAAAAAAAAAGAGTGAGTGAGAATTAAATCAAGATTATTATTAGATATTGAGCTATAAACAATAAGTAAATATATCAGATATTGTAATAATTAAATTATCATACTGTGGTATATCCACAGGTCCCACTAGTATACATATACTACATATACCATACATATATCTGAATGTATGATGCAAGTATACAGAAAGAATGAGCCAGTCCTTTAAGGTCACACATCTAGCATGGTACATATTGAAGCTAAATTGACGTATTATTCCTCTGCCTGAGCCGAAATTTAACTTCTCACTTCAACATATCGGGCAAGTAATATGCCAATCTGCATTCAGCCACAAGACATGAAAATACCCGCCATCCTGGATGCACAACAGCAGCCACACGGACTCAGTGTTAACCAGCTATTTAAAAGGTCATTTGTGGTCAGCATATAGCAGAAAGCGTTTGGTGTGTACGTATTCCCCGTAACCAAATGAAACACATTCTAAACTATTATTCATCGTAGGAGTAGCTGACTGTATCCAGAAGGCATTAAATAACTATTTAACTAGTCGATGAGTGTCATTGCCGACGGGATCCAGTCAGCAGGGTTCGCTATCAAATATGTTATGCACGGTGAGATAAGTTACAAAAAATGGTGAGGGGTCCTTTTATGTCTGCTAAGATCATCATCATCATCATCCTCATTAGCAACAGCATCATGATCATCATGACGTACTGACTGCACGGATTCCCACGTCTATTCATCTATCTATCTATCTATCTATCGTTTGTTTTTTCATTCTCTATCTCTCTATCTCTCGCCCCCTTCTCTCTCTCTCTCTCCCTCTTTCTCTCTCACCCCCTATCACTCACTCTCTTTCCCTCTCCATCTTGGTCAATGGCTCCTGTCAGGTCTGCCTCACGACATCCAATCTCCGCACAGATCTTATCAATGTGAGTTTTTACTGGTCAGCTCACTCTGGTGTATCAATATGTAAGTGTCCGCGGGAGAAGGTAATTTATGAGTTTTTACTTACTTATCCAGCAGTGTCAAGAAGATCGTTTTTGTCTTCCATGGATGATTTGTGGGATAAGATAAGTGCTCAGACAGCATCTTTTTGTGGGTGAGGTATTTGTCCTGAATGATTATGATCATGTCACCACCAGTGTGTAGCTTCCTGCACCTCCTGTTTGAATTCACTGGAATACTGTAGGGTAGTTACTGACAAATGTTATATCGATGACGTCTAATCGTCATATGGGGAAGGGAAACCCAAAAACGCAACGTCTTATGCGGTATGAAATGTCTTGCTTAATTCCTTCAGTTAATCACAGAGGCCGTGGAAGTAGACGAAAATGGAAAACGGGCATAAAGCCCGGGGTATCTTCTTTATCGTTGAAACTGACATTTCCCGTCTCTTTGGAAGGTCACTCGTTCTTCGTTCACGTAGACGCTTGTCGCCTCCTATCCCAGCCATCGAGAGACAGACAGACAGGCTCTAGAAAGTCGGCGTCTTATATTGGGGTTCACAGAACAGGCCACAACCATTTCCGCCGAGCGTGGGTGATAGGGCATCACTTTAGACTTATTGCACCAAGTTCACCCGATGAGATGTAGAATTTTTTTTCAAATCGTCTTTCTTCTGGCCTTTTTATAACATAAAGTCACAACCCGGCACTATTCTCTCGCAATATTATAAAACTATGTACGGGTCACCGTAAACGGGAAACCAATCAGCCGCTGCAAGAAATCGCTAAAGGCTGTATTTTATATATTATCGTTAACATGATCAAGGACCATGTCATTCGTACATCCTATCGCTGCCCAGACGCATTAGCCACGTCCCTAGAGCTAAGACACATTAATTGAACGAATTGTTTTTTTGTCTTGGGGAAATTGATGTATGATTATTATATGGTGATTTTTTATTGGACATATCTATCTATCTATATATTTATATATATATATATATATATATATATATATATATATATATATGTGTGTGTGTGTGTGTGTGTGTATGTCTGTGTCTGTCTCTCTCTCTCTCTCTCTCTCTCTCTCTCTCTCTATATATATATATATATATATATATATATATATATATATTATATATATATATATATATATAGTGGTACCTTGATTTTCTAGTTACTTTTCGAAGTTACGAGTGTCACTCGATCGATTTTTTGCTTTGTGTTGAGAGATAAACACTGATACACTTATGTTATTAATTTCAATAAAAAAATTCAAATTTTCTAATTGATTATTTTTAAAAGAGTGAAACAAAAAATTGTAGTGTTTTTGTAGAGGTTGGAACAGATTAATGCCATTTCAGTTTATTTTAATGGCGAAAATAGATTTGATATCCTAGGAAATGTATTTATGAGCTGAACGAATTAAACGTACCCTCTCTCTCTCTCTCTCTCTCTCTCTCTCTCTCTCTCTCTCTCTCTCTCTCTCTCTCTCTCTCTCTCTCTCATATATATATATATATATATATATATATATATATATATATATATGTGTATTGGTAATAGATGGGAAAAAAAGTGCTATCATTCATTGCTTCCAGGGAGGTCAGCTGTGCACCATCCAGTATCCGCGCAGTGTTGGTCTATGTACGTTTTTGCTGGACGGCCTACTCTGGCGTGCCCATGTGATGGCTTCCAGAGAAGAATGTCACTAATGAGTTCATCCTTGCTTCTCCAGCAGTGCCCAGCGTGTCTTGTTCGCCTCACACGGATGGTTTGTGTGATATGGGCCGGTGGCCGTACAGCTCTTTTCTCGTGTTGCTTCCACGTCATGTTTGAGATTGCGCGCAGTATTCTTGTGCAGCTCCCGTCTAGCTTATTCTCTAGGCGCATCGTTAGAGTCCAAGTAGTGTAGCTGTAAGGTAGCACTGCTACAACTACGGCTTGGAAGAATGTTCGCTTTATCCTGTCATTGAGATCGGATATGCATATTATTGACAATCTGTTTAAAGCAGCCCATGCCTTTTAATGCGTGCATTAACGTCGCTTTCTGTTGATGAGATATTACTACCTAGCTACGTGAATTGTTTCACAGAGTTTAGGAGTTTATCATCGAGTGTAGCGATGTCTCCTTCATTTCTAAAGCATATGAACTCAGCCGGAGTTCACGTATAGGCCAATGTTCCGTGCTGCCTGTGTAGCAAGGATTAGGCTTGTGCAGGTGCATTTGCGAGAAGTGCCAGATCAGCTGCGTAGTCCGCATCCGTAATGGTCTGCAGGGTAGCATCCTCATGAAGTCAACGCTGCTTGGTTACTAACAGTTTCTCACTTAACCGATTTTCAAACCAAATTTGGTTTAAGAATCGCTTAGGTGAGAAACTCTGAGTAACCATATATATATATATATATATATATATATATATATATATATTGGTAATTTTCCCAAGATGAAAAAGAGAAAATAAAGTGCTCAATTACAAATGTAAGAGCTTTATTTATTAAATATAACTGTTTATACAGAGGTTTAGGTGAGCATCTACCTAAGGTTTCAGGCTTTTGGCTTCGTCAGGATACTTATTTCATCCCTCTGATGTGTTTGTATACAGACCGGTTACGGTTTCAACCGTAAGCGTTCATAGTTTCAACCGTAACCGGTCTGTATACAAACACATCAGAGGGATAAAATAAGTATTCTGAAGAATGAAAAAAGCTGAAACCTTTGGTAGATGTTCACTAAAACATATGTATAAACAGTTATATTCAATATATATATATATATATATATATATTATATATATATATTATATATATACCCACTAGTGCAATATATCTACTATTTACGTGCATGTTTATGTTCAAATAAGTAGTCTATTTTTCTATACAATAAATATTTCTACTCATGCATTTACAAATATACATATATGTGCAAAAGCGCTAAAATCTAAGTTACTAAATATGCTAAAGGCAACTCCCAAAGGTACAAACAAGTTTTCAGCATTCAGCTTTGAAGATGTAAACACGTTGTCGTGACTTTGCATTGATATGTACATACTCTTACCTCTCTCCTGTGCATGTTCCGCATTCATAGACACAGTTGTTAGTACATTTATGATGTAGTCCAACAAATCGTGATATTTTCAAAAGCAGACAAAATATTATAAAAAAAGAATTAATATATTTGCAGTTTAAACTTATTCGATATGCTAAGTACTGGACATACAAATAAGAATATTTTCTTTGCTATTTATTGCATTAGAAGTCCGTCCACTGTAAAATGAAAGTTTTTTTTAAGTCCTACAACTTCACAAACATCATCATCATCATCATCATCATCATCATCATCATCATGTCTCGATGACATCATCATCATGTTTCGATGACAGCAATGATTCCCATTACTCGACAACCCTCCCTATCAGACATTGTCAGGTCCTCCTGCGGACATCCAGTAATCGCACAGTGCTGATGTAGGTTTTTGGCTGGTTAGCCAACTCTGATGTGTCCATGTGTAGTTGCCCACTACCTTCACTTAATACGCGGTCGGAATTCTTCAACATATCGCCCTTTCTAGGTAAATTGGTCTTCGATTGCTATAACACACCTAAATCTAACTAATCGCATCCCACACTATCAATTACTCTCTTCCATCTTAAGAAATGACTTCCTATCCCCCCTCTCACTTACCCGCATCCAGCTACAACAACCACTCAAAAGTCGTACTATAAAAACCGTCCACACGCACCTGCAAAGCCGCAATCATTGACCTTATTGTGAACACAACATGGAACAGATTAGACGTCTCGAACAACTTAATGTACAAATGTTTACCCTAAATCTATCTTACATTAGTTTAAAGATACTAATTTCAGTTAATTTAAATTTCCTTTGTTATATATTTATGTATCTCTATGAAACACATCACACCTTTCGCCGTTTCTTTGGAAGTTTTAACGTGGAACCTGAATAAGCATTATGCCGGATTCAGCTCCGATTCTACTATTCTCCAATCTTTAAAAAATAATCCACCCTTACTCAAACAACATTCTTCCATCTCAATTCCTGAAGAAGGTTTGCTAAACCGAAAAAAAATATAACGTGGACTTCACCATCAAGAATAAATTTATCTTTTTGGAAAACTTCGTATATTTCTATGTTCAGCATACTGTACAATTTATTTCCCTATTTACTTCCATATATATATATATATATATATATATATATATATATATATATATATATATATATATGTATTGTGACGTTGCTGCCTACGAAGCAAACCTTTCATATTACACACTCTCCTTCTCCAGCAACGCTTTCATATCATAACCCGTTTCCCCCTCCACTTATGCACACTTTTCTTCTTATTCGTACTTCTCTCATATTGACAGAAGCAGCAAGCTACGGTATACTGAAAGCAAACAGCAGCAACATCAGGCAATGCGAAAATTCAAAGCTCTAGAAAAGCAATGTTTGGATAATGACAGTCAATCAAGTGATGATATAATGGCGCCAATATGAAACGGTGGATCTGGAGCGCGAAATAACCCAAAGGTGGCAGTTGGAGTGACAGCATGAATTAGCTCGGATGCAATTAATCATCCATGCAAGAAAATATTCTATTATAAGATTATCCAGAATAAGCATGAAGTTATGCCATCAACCCTGGAACATCTTCATTATTCCTTCTGCGTGGCGCTGTATTATTTTGACTCTGGAGATAAATGAATGTTATACGGAAAATCTTCTTGAACCAAATGAAGAGATCTATAAAGAACTTCACGTAAATGAATAGAAGTTGACGAAGTGAAGAAGGCGGAATTGAAGTGAAATGCTGAACAGTAGAAAATATAATTCCAATTAGAATTATGAAAGATCTGTCAATGAAGATAGGTTTGAAACAACTGAGGATTCTCCAAGGAATAATCTCCCCATACCAATTCCTGAACACTAAGTCGGGGGTCTTCAGAGTCTGCCCACACTGGAAAAAAGTTATTCTATGGTCCTGGACTGATGAAGAAAATATACATAGGCAACGACCATAAATATCTAAAAAAAAAAATAAATAAAAAACGAGCTCTCTGGTGTGCATACACGAACACACGGGAATCTACAAAATACATCATCAAACAACAAAAAGAAACTTGAAATAGAATTTAAAAATGCGATAGCGCACGACCAGACACAGAATCAAACAAAAGTGCACCTGAAAATATGCAAGACAAAAATGAAATGCATAAAAAACCTCTGGGTTGTGCACTAGCATGAAGATGCAATTATGCACATGAATAACCTCGGAAAAAATCGGTAGCGGATCGAACTGAAATGACCGTGAATGCCGACAGCCCCCCAGAAAACAAATAGACGGAAACAAGAAGGTTTAGCGTCAACCAGCAGAAAAGATCAAATCTGGAAACCGAACATGACATGAGATTAAGATAATAAAAGTATCATCAAGAAACCTCAATTATCAAGGGTAAAAGGAAAACCAAGACGACATATTCACCGCTAAGATGGGTACATGCATACGTAGGTGAGTATGTATGCATGTATATATGTAATTGTATATGTAGGTAGGAGTGTACGTGAATGCACGCGTATGTGTGTACATGCGTATATATATATATATATATATATATATATATATATATATATATATATATATATAATTCGTAAAAATAGCAAAGTTTCTTAGATGTAGATCCACATATTTGCCTTGGGCTGAATATCATTGCGCACGACTTAGAATCAGGGAAATGATCCCCGGTCATCTGAATGTAACTTACCAGCTTGTGGGTTGGTATTCAATTGATTTAACTATTCCATCGTCATGTTATCTTCCTCGGGCGATACGGAGCATGAATATGCCAGCCCAGTCCTGGGGATTCCAATTCCGCGGTATCATCTCCAAAGTGAACTCCAAAGTTTGACGCAGATAATATTGTTGTAATTTCATTGACATGGGGCGGCAGGGATTGGTCAAACGTTATCGTTTCGAAGCGTATGAATGAGAAGGAGTGCTATATTCCGTTCATGTGAATACCCTGTTAAATATAAGTTCATAGTGTCGTGCATCTACGTTATCTGAAAAGTACTAGGAAACAAGTACTCACACAAACACACACACACACACACACACACACACACACACACACAATATATATATATATATATATATATATATATATATATATTGTAATTTACTCTCTAGAAATACTTGCAAAGAGTTTACTATCCTAAGGAGTGTTCACAATTATTATTATTATTATTATTATTATTATTATTATTATTATTATTATTATTATTTCACTCCTAGCAAGTACTTCATTCCAGCGTTATCTGGCGGTCTTTCACTGGAGTCTGGGTGAGAACAAGTCTGTTTAGATCCCCAGGATCCTTCTCAGTATTCAGGCCAATCTTTACAATGCTGTTGTCTAGATGGTCTTGACTCCTTCTCTGATTTCCATTTCCTCCAGTCTTTTCCCAAAACACTTTGCGACCGTTCCAAGGGTACCAACTACAATTAGTAACACCTTCACACCATTGTTCCACAGTGTTTTCAGTTCTCTGACAAGGTCCAAGTATTTGTCTCTTTTCGTTTACTTTTTACCTTATGGTCCGCCGGAACGGCATAATCTAAGAGATGGCAAGTGCTCTTCTTCTGACAAATTAACACTAATTCTTTTATTCTGGTGCCTGCTTTGAAATAAAATACAAAGCAGCAATATGTGACCACCTGAAAATAAATGCATATCTTCGTTTTTGTTTATGTTTTTTGTATATTTTATTTATTTATTTAATTATTTCAGTTGGATCTGATGGAGTTATATATTTTCCAAGGTCAGTAGGGTAAAAGGAAATTCAGAACACCTTTCACGATTTGAACTCGGATCAACGATTCCATTTCCGCCGACAGTAATCGTTACATTTCCTTCACAATAAAAATCAAAGTAATATTCTGTAACCCACTGATAATAAATGCATAAAAAATGAATTTCCTAAAAAATCGACGAAGAAAAAAAAAAGCAACGAAAAAAGCAACAAAAATACATTTGTTAATTCATTCGAGCGATATAGCCCAAAGTGAAACTCACAATAACTTATTTCAGGATTTTGAAATTGGGTGAAAGATTCCATTTTCTCACGATGATAACCGTTATCCTAGAGCGCCTCCTTTACAATAAAATGCAAGGCAACAATCTGTGACCACCTGAAAACAAATACATATTTTCAGGGTTTTTTTTCTTGAGGGTGGAATATAATTTTGTACTTTTATGATGTTTTGTATTCTATTTCTTTATTTCATGAACTAATCTCGTGAACTTCAGAATGATTAGATGTTAAATCTTCTATGCTGACTGGCCCAAGGTTTATTTTTCCTCCATCAATCTGCGCAAATTTGTTTCAATAAGTGTAACAGCCGTCGGCAAATCCTCAAGTGGGTTATGTACACAATTACCAAAGTAACTCATTACTTACATAATTATTATAATATGTCTGACGGCGTTATTATGCTGAGGAGACATGATGTTTCACATTCGGTGCTTTTTGTATATTTGGACTTAATTACGACCGTCTACCACAGAAGGCAAAAGAGTTATTTTTGTTGATACATACGATGCTAAGTGGTAAACTAGATGCTAATAGCGGTGTGTTAGGGGATGAAGATACGGGTGCGAGGGAGTAGGATGGCAGGAAACACAATATTCTTCATAAAGAGAAGGGAATCGCCTTACGTAAGAATGTAATAATACGACTCGGTTACAAGCTTCCAATTACAGAGCTATAGATAAATTAAAGGATATTTCTTAGTTCATGAACACACGCACACATTACAGATGCCAATATATATATATATATATATATATATATATATATATATATATATATATATATATATATATATACTGTCTGATTCAAATTATACTTGCATATATATATATATATATATATATATATGTGTGTGTGTGTGTGTGTGTGTGTGTGTGTGTGTGTAAGAAGTAAAGGATTGGGTAAATCCGACAAAAAGCGGTTGAAAATAGAGTAAATATGCGGATAAAAAAATACAACAAATAAATTTAAAATTCAAATGATATTTCACCTCGGTCTTTTGAGAAGCTTTTTCGAATTCGAAAAAGCTTCGCAAAAGTCCGAGGCAAAATTTCATTTGAATATAGTTGTTTTGTTGTTTTATCCGCATTTTCTTTCTATTTTTAACCGCACACACACACACACATACACACATACACACACACACACACACACACACATATATATATATATATATATATATATATATATATATATATAGAGAGAGAGAGAGAGAGAGAGAGAGATACAGGATGCGAACGGTATTTAAGGACGGGTTCTAGATTTATTTAAAAAAATCCTAACAACAGAAATTAACTGTATTTGAACCAAAATAATTAACATAGAAATTAATTAGGAATTAAATAATTTTATTCAATGAATCCGCCACTTGCATCAATAACTGTCTCTATACGAGTTCAAAATCGGTTGCAATCTTTGATTAACGGATCCTTGTACATGCCGGGCATTTCCTGAAATATCGCAGTCTTTAAAAAGTCTTTGGTGTTATGAGGATGTTCATTAAACTCTTTCTCAACAATACTCCACACATAGTAGTCCAATGGATTGAGATCTGGAGAGTTAGGGGACCTAATGTTAGGGGTGATTTGATCGAACAGATTGTCAGCCAGCCATTCCTGTGTGTTGGAGCTGAGTCGTGTTGGAATACATTAGGCCTTCCATTGCATACACTGTTGATCCAAGGTTTGACAACTTCTATCTAAAAACTCAATGTAAGCGGCAGCATTTGTTCTGAGACAATTTGGTAAAAATTGACGCGGTATAACATGTCCTTCATTGCTGACTACCCCCAAAACCATGACACCTGAGGGAAAATTTGTATACATAATTTTTGGCACTTCGGAAGTATCTGAACGTTGCCTTCTCTCATTTATTTTGTTAATCTTTTGGTCTTGGTCAGAACTTTCCTCATCTGGAAAAAAAAAAAAAAATAAAAAACAACAAAAACAAAGCACAACATCTTGTGAGGGAGTTTTGAGTTTGTTTAAAATCTTTTAGATCTTTTTAATTTTTATTTTGTTTTTTGTTTTTTTTCTGAAATGAACTGACCTCTCTTTATCACGCACGATTTGTATCCAAGGCCTTCATGAACAACATTTCTGATTGTTTTTCAATTTGTTTTGGCAATTGACCTTATTGATTGACTTAGATTTTCGTCAATTGTCCGCTTAACTTTGTGAATAAATTCAGGTTGTCTGAACAAAGATATATAAAAACAAATATATTGGATTTTTTAAAGCATGAAAGAATTAAGATAACAAATTTTAAAAATGAAAAAAAGGGAACAATAAAATTGCATCAGACCCACCCACGTAGTCAAGACCATTCATTGAAATGACAGTAACCTAATATTTCTTAATGTACCAACTGATATTCGTCATAAAGAGATGTGCATAGAAAACAGAAAAAAATAATAGAAATAAATCCCATTTATCCATTTCAATGGGTGAAATATGTATTCGTACAATGCAAATTTCAGATTTTAATGCTTTTAATTTTCTTTAATACTCTAAAGTATTTAAGTGGAATATTCTAGAATCTTCCAATAATGGCATCAGTATTTATTTTTAGCCCAAGAATAACAAACAGACAATTCTGTAATTGATATTCGTGCAAGAACGTTATCCTCAGGGCAAGGTGTAAAGAATTGACGAATTACCAAAAAGAACTTGAAGAAAGGTAAAACTTACAAGAAAATATCAGAAAAGTTAAATATTCCATTTACTACTATTAGTTCATTAAGTTCGAGGTATAAAACCGCCAAACTATTAAAAACCAAAGAAGAACAGGCGCTCCAGGGAAGATTTCTCAAAGATCTTCGAGGAAATTAATGCGTAAAATTACACAAAATCCAATGGTTCCTCGTCAAGTGTTGCAAGACAATTTCCCTTCACCGGGAATCAGTGTAACTAAATGAACAATAAGCAATGAAATTCACTGGAACAATCTAGAGTCACGCTCCCCTCGGAAAACTACACTGCTATTGAAAAGACAGAGATGCCGGGTTGAAATTCGTTCGTGAACATAAGGAAACACTTTATTGAGAACGAGTATTATGGGTAGACGAAAACAAAGTTGAGTTGTTTGGACGTAATTCTAGAAATCATGTGTGGAGGAAAGACGGTGATGTCATCAGACCAAGAAACACAGTTCCAACTGGGAAGTTTGAGGTGGCAACATTATGGTATGGGGATGTTTTTTGCCAAAGGTACTGGCAGCATATCTGTAAAAGACGGTAGAATGCATGTCGCAGCATATCAAAATGTTTTGGAAGATTTCGGTTGAGAATCTTCCTCCTGATTGAATCTTCCAACAAGATAATGATACTACGCCAACTGCAATATATACGAATAAATGGCTTTCTGAAAATAATTTAAATATCGTGAAATGGTCAAGTCAGTCCCCAGATTTAAATCCAATCGAGAATCTGTGGCGTTGTTTTAAAAGTTGAGAGCTCTAACAAACATCTCGGATCTGAAGACCATATACGAAAAAGAATGGAACTATATACCAACGAAAATTTACAAATCATTTACTGAGAACTACAAGATGTAGGTTGCTGTAGAAGTGAATAATGGCTATTCTAAAAAGTATTAAACGAAGATCGTGTATATTTTTGGTATTGTACAAATAGTTTTCCCTACAAGCCCTGTAAATTAGTTTAAATACCTATTTACCAAAGTCTCCACACGAGTAGATTGTGGCAAATGTTCAGTTCTTAAGCGGATTATAACGGGTTTGAATTCAGAGTTTTCCTTCTTCTAGACTGATTAACTAACCAAGGTTAAATAACCCAGTCTGACCGACTATTTACCTATAGCTAAGGGGGAATAGTTGGATTCGTATCTTTCCCAAGGGTATCAGCACTGTGGGAAATGTAAACAGCCAAGAATGATCTCCTTTTACATCATCCTGAAGAAGGTAGATAACCATATTGTTCCAAACAAAACGGTGAAATATATTAGTTCAAATAGTAATACTGAAAATATTTCTTAGCTACAGAATCCGTCAGTTTCACGCATCAGTTCGTCGTTTCTTCCCGGTTTGTTCTTCTAATTCGAATCAATTCTAGGGAAATTCCAGTTGTGGTTTATTCTCATATCGAAACTGAACTTCAAATATTGATCCTTCATAAATAAATATCTGAGGTAAATGGGCCAGGAAGCCATAAGCATGCAGAGCATGAAATATCAACTGTAGCAAATGATGGCTCAAAAGTGTAATTGCGCAGTTAGTCACACCCGTGGGGATTTGTTAAATTACACCAGAAATCTCAGACGATTTTGATTAGCTGAAATGAGTTACGACATATGACTCGCCCGAAGCATTTACGGCTGTTGATTTCTAAACAGCTGCCTGTGCTGAACTTGGTTTATTTATTATATTTGTAGCATACAAAGTGAACTATATATATATATATATATATATATATATATATATATATATATATATATATATAATCTATTTAAATATATATGTATATCTATCTATCTATCTCTCCCTCCCTTCCTCTCTCTCCCTCTCTATCTCTCTCTCTCTCTATATATATATATATATATATATATATATAGAGAGAGAGAGAGAGAGAGAGGGAAAGAGAGAGAGGGAGGGAGAGAAAGATAGATAGATATACATATATATTTAGATAGATTGATAGATATATAGATACGTATATTTAGCTATTAGTGGCTGATGTATTTGTTTATATACGTTTGTATATGCATGTAAACTTAATTCAAATGTACGTTTGAGTTCTCTCTCTGTTAATCTCTCTCTCTCTCTCTCCAACACACACACACACACACACACACACACACACATATATATATAATATATATATATATATATCTAATATATAAAACAGAGATTTTGGTATGTACGTGCCGACGTATAACAAAAAAACGGGAGGTCACTCAGATTCAAAATCTTGCATACACATTGATATCGTTCTAACTAAGAAAAATTCCAAATTTGGTTATTGATTTTTACTGATTAAGGGATTTAATCGATTAATCAAACAAAAATCAAACGATTTTTCGAAAGCCATAGCATAGCTGCTGCTGCTGCTAATACTTGGTCTATCAGCGGAGGCTCGCCTGACTGTTTATCAGCAGAAAGAAAGAAAGAAAGAAACAACGAAAATGTTAGCGACTCGCCTGGCTGTTTTAGCAGCAGAAAGAAAGAAAGAAAGAAAGAAAGAAAGAAAATGTTAGCGACAAACTAAATTTTAACGTAAAATAAATTCGTTTTTTTATAATCTTTCTAAATATTTATTTATATTTTAATTTATCGTATGTTTTTGAAACTAACTTTTATTGTACAATGTACACTCACTTAATTTAAATTGTTGTCATGCACAAAAAATTGTAGAAAAATGAAAATTGTTTCAAAACACAAGTTTACGGTTACATTTTTTTTAAATAAGATTTTAAATGTCAATAAAAATCAGTCACCAGTATAGGGTTGTATAAATGTAAATAAAAAAAAATGATAAATCGAGTTGTTTTGTAATTAATACTAATGGTTTTTAAAAAAAGTCTTAATAGTTTAGAGAACTAATGAAGACGTTTTAAAATGTAAGCAAAAATAGATATTGCATTCTCTTTATCGTTAAGAACTAGATTTGAATTGTCATGTAGAAAAAATTCAAAGAAATAAATTACAATCTATTTCTAACTTATCAAGCAATTAAAAACTGAATTTAAAATTGTCCCCAAATACTATTATTATTTTCAAACTGGAGTTTCAGTGAAACTTTTCGTGAAAAGAAGAGAAAATAATCTTGCTCAATTTATAATTTGTACGAGTCTTTATCAATTGAATTATTTTTTATAGCGAGTTAGAAAAAAATCATTTTGCTTCGGACAGCAAAAGTATGTTTTAACGAAAAATCAAATCTTATTCATATCGCAATCTTTTTATTCCTGTCTTTAAAATATTAATTTAGTTAGAAATGAAATGAAATAATCTATCTTACAAATATTTATTTGGTAAGAAAGAGCGAAGTAAAAAAACAATAATAAGCGCTTATTATTTATTAAATAAATAATAAGCGCTTATTATTGTTTAATAAATTTTATTTCGTTTATTTAATAAATAAATATAACTCAACTTTGTATATATACGAAAAATTAAAAACAAAAGAATTTTAGAAAGAAAAGCCTTTTACAAAAATAGGAAGTTAAATTATAACTACTTATTTCGTAACTAAGTAAACATAGTTGTATTCGTATTGTAATAAAAATAAAACAAAAATTATAATAAAAATACGATGTAGTTAACATTTCGTATATAAACAAAACAGTGTATGATATGTTCTTACCTTAAACATAAAATAAAAATGATTTTAATGTACGTAACTTGAATGAGAAAATGTGTTCTTTAATTTATCATAATTCTAATGATAAATAAATAGGCAGATTTTTTTAAAATTAAGGGCGGACCTGAACTTTTGGAACACCCCTCTAAAATTTTTTTTTTTTAATTTTTTTTTCTTCTTTCAATGGATTATTACCGATTGCACACCAATCTATCAGACTGTAAAAAAAAATTCAAAAAAGTTATTTATTTTCGAGTTTTCAGGGGTGCTCAGTTTCCCGTATAAGTTTATCGTAAATTGAACCCCCTTATCGGAACCGCTAAAAAGAAAATTTTATTTAAATATTTATT
Source organism: Doryteuthis pealeii (assembly GCA_023376005.1). NCBI lineage: Eukaryota > Metazoa > Mollusca > Cephalopoda > Myopsida > Loliginidae > Doryteuthis > Doryteuthis pealeii. Next base: position 127,344,823 of record CM042139.1, read on the forward strand.
TTTCCTTCAATGGATTATTATCGATTACACACCAATCAATCAGATTTTTAAAAAATTCTTGAAAGTTCTTTATTTTTTGAGTTTTCAGGGGTGCTCATTTCCCCGTATAAGTTTATAGTAAATCGAACCCCCATATCGGAACTGCTCGAAAGGAAACTGGCGCAAATGTGTCAAAGTTAGGGTGGCCCAGAAAAAACAGAACCCAAATTATTTATTTATTTTCCCATTAAACTTACCTTAAACACCAACCCCAACACCTACCCCTAACCCTAACCCCAAATCCTAACCCCCCTACTTGAATTTAACAGTTTTATTACAAAATTTGTGGGTTCTGTTTTTTCTGTGTCACCTTAATTTTGATACCTTAGTGCAAATTCAGCCCAACTGTTAAGATAGAGCGGTTTCGATATGGGGGTTCGATTTACTATAAACTTATACGGGGAAATGAGCACACCAGAAAACTCGAAAAATAAATAACTTTTTTTAGTTTTTTTTTTTACAATCGGATAGATTGGTTTGCAATCGATAATAATCCGTTGAAAAAAAAATAATTAAAAACGAAAATTTTAGAGGGCGTGGGGTTCCAAAAGTTCAGGTCCGCCAAATTAAGTCACCACTTTTTTCTCTTTTTTTTTTTTTTTTAGTCCGGTCATGGACCGGGTACTTTAGCTAGTATATATATATATATATATGTATATGGGAGTAAATATGGAAATAAATCCGACAATATTAAGAAATTTGAAAAAGCAAGTGTTCCAAATAATGAGATGAATTTATTTGTCGACGCTTAAACGTTTCGCTTTCTTTAAACCTTCATCATGATGTATTAAGGGGTGAAGAAATCGATTGATGTTTTATAGATGACAGGAGATAAAAAATTTTTATCACCTATCATCTATAAAACATCCATCAATTTCTTCACATCTTAATACATCTTGAAGGTTTAAAGAAAGCGATACGTTTAAGCCTCGATAAATAAATTCATCTAATTTTTGGAACACTTGTTTTTTTTCAAATTTCTTAATATATATATATATATATATATATATATATATATATATATATATTAATGGGGATTTGGTGTCAGTCTGTCTATTACCGAAACTACATCCCTGGTTATCAATGAGTATTTAATTTATAGTCAAAAACCTTAACATTAATATATAGAATAAATCTTATAAACGAGGTCTCTATGAAAATCTGAGGTACATTTGCCTCAAAACAGCCCGTGCTATTGGTGCATTTAACATCCTGTGATGCGTCTTATATATTACTTAGAAGAAAAAAGTTTACATAATATATGGTGCGGATAATGTGCATACTGTTTTTAACGAAACCAGGTTTAATAAATAATTGCTATGTGTTATTGATCTCTAATACTATTGTTTAATTCTCCAACGCATCAGAAATCTATCATATGAATGATTTTATATACATACCAATAAGAATATAATCAAAATAAGAGTAATCATTTTTGTATGCGTCCTTATTTAATTGTGTTAGTCATTCTACTTTAATATATTTCTTTATATTAAAAGTTAAATAATTACGCCCGGGGGTCGCATATTCTTGCTAATATATATATATATATATATATATATATATATATATATATATATATATATATATATATATGTATATATACATGTATATATATATGAGGGAAATAAGAGGAAATTAATCCGACAATGTGTGGAGAAAGGTAGACAAACATGGGATGCTGTACAGAATGAATGTTTATTTTAGGTAGTGATGTCGATGTCATAACGTTTCGGAGAACGACATCCGCTGAAGCAAGAACTCAATCCACTGCCGTGAAGAAAGTCTAACAGACCGAAATGTTATAACGTCGACATCACCACCTACAGTAAACATCAATCCTGTACAACATACCGTGTTTGTCTGCCTTTCTTCTCACACGACTCGCTTACTACAAGGTTCCAGTCCCGCACGTTAGTCACCGCAACACGGAAACCGCACCATGCATTAAACATAGTTATTTAAGCTTTAATTGCTTAAAATTATAACATTTGTTACTTGCAGCTATAAGTGCTTAATAATTGAGTCATCTTGGTATTTATAAAGCAAGAATGGATTATATGTCGTAAAGATAAACAATCAAATATGTTTCTGAGAAAATTCTAATATCTATCTCTACATATCTCTGGATTCTTTTTGAGAAATTAATTATGTGCATGAAGAAGAGACGAGGTTCTTTATATCAGGAGAAGTAATATCAGACACGTGGTCACAAAAGTCCAACCCATTTTATTGCTGATGATTGTATTATTACTGCATCTTACCTTTTGACCGGTCTCTAAAACAGGAAGACGTTAAGGTGTATTATCAAGTCAATCAAAGAATGATTCATTCTATCATCAATTCTAGCTCATCCCTAATACAGAGCATGGGTATTTTATTTAGCCCGGAATTTAGTTCGGTGATTACCGCTCTTCCGGCAACTAACTGACTTTTAAAAAATAAACGTCCATGTCCGATGGTCTCTCGAATCTACAGCGAGAGTTTTCATATTTGACATTTAATTATTGTTTAAAAATTGGGAGAACAGTATCACTAGTTGTAGGAAATGGCTACAATATTATACATGGTTGTATGTATTTAATCAACCCCTACGCATGAGTTAGACACAAGTTTAATTTTTTTTAATGGAGTTTAACAAGTTTTAATCCAGTATGCCCTATTATTTTTTATAGCTCGAGGAAGAATTATTGAATGCATACTTTTCTCAAAGTCAAAATGCTATGTCAAATGCAAACAGCCATATCCAGAATTTTAACCCGTCACCGTGTTCATTTAGAACGACTCTACTCATTATCCAATAAACACCTCATTTACAGATTACACCTGGTTGTAGTCAATTTTCTGTTACTTATATTTATAGCATCCGATGTAAACCTATTAATACACACACCCCCACACACCCAATTATATATATATATATATATATATATATATATATATATATATATATATATATATATATATATATAGTTGTAGTAGCTTTTATTTGAGGGGTTTATAATCGTTTGTTTATTGTAATATGTTTAGGTTCAGGAAAACTAACTCTATTTCCGTCTCCAATATTAGAGACAATATTCATTAGAAAACAAATAAAGATTTACAATTATTACAAACATTTAAACAAATATCTAAAAATGTAACATAATTCATGCTTCCTGTATGGAAGAAAATAAATTCGGGTGTCTGTCTTGCTTGAACATGTATATTTAAATGAATGTGTTAAACACGATGAAGAGTAGTTTAGTAATAAAAATAAACATATTTGAAAGAAGGAAGGAGGGAATGAAGGAAATGAGGAAGGAAATGAATGTTAAGAGAAAAGTAAAAGAAGGTTTAAATTTGGGGTGTAATGACTTCGAGGTGTGGGAAACGGTTTTAGCATCCACAAATAGATGTCATTCAGAGCATTTTCGTGCTAAAAAAGCTGTGGTGGAGGTTGTTTAAGTGCAGAGATGCAATTAACACTATGAGTTAACGAAGCTCTAATAAAGTGTATCCGGAAGTGATAATTTGGTACGAAACTTCCCAATCTGCTTTATTTTGATGCTGGCCAACAGTTTGTGAGAAATCATCAGCATCATCATCATCGTCGTCGCCGTCGTGATGATGATCATCATCATGTCGCGCTAGTAGCACGGATATCCATGACAAAATCTCGACAACCATACCTATTACTCATTGCTCTCGGGAGGTCTTCTGCGAAGCATCGGCTATACGCGCAGAGCAGATAAATGTATGTATCTGCTAGGCAGCCCACACTGCTATGCCCATGTACGGTTTCCATAGGAGAATGTCACATATCAGTTCGTCCTTGCTTCTCCAGCAGTTCACAGAATGTCTTGTTCGTCTCATTTGGGTGGTTGTACTGCAACTTTCTTGTGGGGGGCTTTCTCTACGATATGTTTAATATCGCGTCCAATACCCTCTTGTAGCCCCGTCTAGCTTCAATTAAACTAGAGTATATATATTTGTTGTATTATTCTTATTATACATAAGTGAACGTGTTGTTTTAGCCTTATATACAGTCTTCTTTCAGTCTTAATTAGAAGAATATGCATATCCTTCCAGACCATTCGGAAATCAATATGATCCTCCATACAGATCATAATGTCTCAGGTGTGGAAATATAAATTGATCTTTCAAAATAAGGTAATAGCTAAAAGGCATCTTATTCTTCCTCAAATTTTATCTTATTGACTGTGTTCTATTCTCTGCTCATATCCATTTGTTCATATGTGGAAGGGCGTGGTGTAATGGCTGTTGTCGTAAGAAATGGAAACGGCAAAATGAGTTCAGATCCTGGACAAGACTGTTTGAAAGGTATGAATGTCATAATCGGGCGCCTTCGCGGAAATTCAAACCTAACCATTTATTTAATCCATTGGGTTAGATTGTTCTTATTACGTTAACCATGACCGGGTACATGTGTTACGTTATGGTAAGCATTTTATGCTACACTCGTGAATAGAAAAAATGGGCCAAGATTGAAAGAAGGAAGAAAATAGATTTTTCCATATTTTTCAAGAATTTACTGAAATTTAACTGCAAATTCCTAGTTTTCAGATCATTAATATTATAGTATATAAAAATTTAGTTGTAAAAATGAGTTCTAAAAAGGTAAGACCGCATCTGGGCGAGGATATGAAAAACCGAATTGCAGGATTAAGGTAGTCTAATATGACTTACAAGCAGATTTTCGATATTTTGAAAAAAGAAAATGTGACAACATCTCTCTCTGCTGTGAAGCGAATTGGTCAAAGGTTCGAAATCGAAGGTTCAGTTAAAAGGAAATCTGGATCTGGTCGCCCTAGAGCATCCACTGTGAAGGACGACCACAGGCTTAAAATGACTGTTTTGAAGGACCGAAAGAAAACTTATGTTGACCATAGCAAACAATTCAAAACAGCGGATGGAAATTCCATTTCTAGAATGACAGTATCTAGACGATTGAAGGAAATGGGATTTTCTTCAAAAAGGTGCGCAAAGACGCCATTATTATCTAAGAAGAACATCAATGATAGAAAGACATTTGTCTCGTGTTATGGCAAGAAAGATACAGAATGGTTTAGGAATGTTTTCTGGTCCGATGAATCAAGAGTGATGCTCCCGAACGCTGCATTCGAAGATCCGGAGAAAGATTATCGCCAAGTTGCATAAAAACGACAGTGAAACACGGGAATGGAGGAATAATGGTATGGGGAACTTTTTAGATGTGAGGCGTCAATCAATGCAAAGGAATACATTCGAATATTAGAAACAGGACTGTTTCCAAGTATCCAGAAGTTGGGAGTATCCCATAACATTATTTTTCAACAAGATAATGCATCTGCACACACCGCTAAAGTCATTAAGAAATGGCTTGCCGCTAATTCAATTGATGTGATGTTTTGGCCTGGCCAAAGCCCCGATTTAAACCCAATCGAGAATATTTGGGCCATAATATCTCGTGCATTGGCTGGAAGAACTTTTTCGAACAAAGAAAAACTGTGGGAAGCTCTGCAAAATTAATGGAATAGCATTCTCTCTTCACAGTGTTCCAAGTTGGTTGAGAGCATGGTTAAAAGGATTAATCTTTTAAAGAAATCAAAGGGGAAAGCGATTCCATACTAAGCATTTATTAAAGTAAATGTCTTGTTCTGTGTATATAAGACTCGTTTTTGTTTTTTATTCAATTGTATTTTGTTTAATTTAGCTTTTTGTACAATGAAATATATAATACTTGCTTGGCCCATTTATTTTGTTCACGAGTGTATATTCGTCTCTAGTCAAGATTGAGCCTCCAGATGATTGTCACTTAGAACTGTTTTAATTCAACCCTTGTATACATTGCACCGTGTGTCCAACTGTTTATAATAAAATAAAGACGAGGAGAAGAATCCGAAAAATCTTAATAATACAAATTATAACGCCTCATGTAAAACAACCAGACAAAAAAAATCATCATAGGTTTAAAAAATATCAAAGGATATCAATGGTTCTGTTCATGTTTAGTAGTATGAATAAAGAATTAAAAAAGGGTTATAAAAAGTCTTATAATTATGAATAATGGAAAGTGGTATTTTATTTTTTTATCTATTTTTATTTTTTGTAGTTGAATTGGGTAAATACTATGATCGGTGGCGTGTAATCATATTTTTTATAGATCAGAGCAGAAGAACCAGTCACTATTTTGTAACACTGGTCGAATTTGATCAGAAACGTCAGCATAAAGACCCCGACAAGCAGTCGCCTTTAATTCTTGTTGAGATGACAGCAGAGCTTTAGAAAATTGTTCCACTTAGATGAATCAGGCTCAGAGATGGAGTAAACAAACACGCATTGGGAAAAAGTTATGTTTTAATAGTTATTCATAGAGTGTAACGATCACACACGAATAAGCTTGAAATGTCAGTCAAATCAAGGTACAGTGGTATATTGACTTAGGAGTTTTAAATTAGTTATACTCGTAAAGTAATGTACTCGTATATCAAATACATTTTCTCCATTTAAATAAACTGAAAATGCCATTAATCTGTTCCAGCATCCCACTCAAAAAACATCCTAATGTTTTCTTTAGATTTAAAAAAAATTTAAATAATAGCACTGTATTGTTTAAAACGCATAATAAACTAGAATGCAATAAATTATGTGCTATGACATGATTTAATGTTTATTTTGTTATAAATGAAATTTTGCCTTGGTGTAATAAATGTGTAAACTTAAAGGTTTATAGAGTATTCTTGGATCATTTCATGCGGAGTTCTTCTGTAGTTAGAGGTCATCCGAGGTGAGAGCTCGGTCTACATTGATCCGGTTGTAGAAATGGATAATGAAATATATACATGAATAAATGGATTTTTTGTACATATTTCCAAACTCAACTTTTTATCAATAAATTCTTTTTCCCTTTATTTGTTTCATGTTTTCCTGAAGAAGGTGCCTATAAAAACTGATACGTTCGAACATCGACATCACGACCAATAATAAACATCCATCCAGAGTAATATCCCGTGGTTATCTACATTTTTCCATATATATATATATATATATATATATATATATATATATATGGAGAAAAGTAGACAAACACGGGATGTTGTGGAAACTTGATGTTTATTGTCGACGGTGCAACGTTTCGGTCTCTTATTAGACCATCTTCAGGACTTGAATATAGTTCTTACTCCAATGATGGAAATTCTCAAAATTTCTCTTTTTGAGAATTTCCCTCTATATTCAAGTCCTGAAGATGGTCTAATAAGAGACCGAAACGTTGCACCGTCGAAAATAAACATCAAGTTTCCACAACATCCCGTGTTTGTCTACTTTTCTCCACATATTGTCGGATTAACCCCCTCACATTTCTACCATATATATATATATATATATATATATATATATATATATAAGCGGAGTTTAACAGCTAAGAATTAAGAATTCTCCTAGATTGGTTGCCAAACTAAGGTTAAAGTGTACAATCTTCCCTAATATGTATCCATAGCTGGAGGGAGAATAGTTGCATTCCTAGCTTTATTAGTTGTATGTGAATAGCAAACAGCCTCATCCAAGAATTGAACTCCTCTCTTCGTGTGCAAATCCGCTCACAGCCGCTTTCCCACTACTGCGATCCTACCGCACGTCAGTTCATTATAACTGAGCAGAACGACTCAAACAACAATAATAGGACTTTATTTTAATAGAATGTGTTCTGAGGTTAATAGATTGTGAACTTTGAAATATCCCATCATAAAATCCCAAGAAAGTTTGGTTACACCCGTTGGGAAATTGTGGAATATATATATATATATATATATATATATATATATATATATATATATATGTCATCCAAAGACACCGTGTTTCGACGTCTCACGTCTCTTCAGTGTCGCTAAACACAACAACTACCTCTGATCAGCAGCGAAACCCTACTGACTTTTCGTCCGCCCTATTCGTTACCCTCGCGGCGATTTGACAGCTGCCGTAAAGGGGTGGTATTTAAACTATTAAATACATACATTTGTTTATATATTTTACGATCATCAGAGAGATCCATTCTGTAAACAGACGATCATTGCTTATACATATATAGTAAGGACAGGCAACTTCTTTATAGTTTTACAGCTTACATTTTATAACTTAATTAAATATTCTTAAAATTCTATATAATGTTATTTATGCAGTCCTTGTAGTGGCAATAATTAGTGGCGAATGAAATAATGCCGAGTTAGTTCATCTGCACTCTTTCCAGAATAATTATCTACATCTTCTCTGGAGTTGTCTGAATCGTTCCAATTCTTAATTATATTGCTAATTCTTTCAATGGCCCGAAAAGAATATTTAAACCATTTCTTGTGCCAATTATCATCAACAGAATTCCCAGAAGATCTTTCTAAGTATTTCAATTTGTATTCCATTCTGGCACAAGTCCACTGCGGTGGATCAGTCAGTCATGATCGAATGAAATAGTCAACAAAACTAGTCTGCTAACTCACAGAACATACCAACCACCCTGTATATATATATATATATATATATATATATATATATATATATATATATATATATATAAAGGGCAATTGCGTGAATTTGTGTGTCTGGTGGAAACTTTGAAAACAAAACAATTGACGACAAAGTAAATAGATATACACATTAAATATCACAAATTGTTGTTGTTAGAGAGACCACGTATAGCTTTTTTAAAGATTTATGTACGGTAGAGCGTTCGGCTAGAAACCGCAAGGTTCCTAGTTCGATACCGGCCCTCGCCAACTCAGCGTACGAGCAGCACAGGGATCTGTGCGGTAAAGTAAGGAACTGATGGTAGGTGTGGCGCTCCACCTCAGACGCAAAAACAATTTCCTTGTTCTAGCGCTAGTGACAAGGGGATAGACTCCCTCGTTGATTGGCTGATACCGATATTAGGCCCCCGACGACTTGACATGGTTAAGAAAGGGAAACCTCAAAAGAGAAACGGAATCACTTATAATTGCTGCACAAAATAATGCCATAAGGACAAACTACATCAAAGCGAAAATTGATAAGACCCAACAAAATAGTAAATGTAGACTTTGCGGTAATAGAGATGAGACTGTTAACCATATACTCTGCGAATGTAGCAAAATAGCACAACGAGAATACAAAACTAGACACGACTGGGTTGGGAAGGTGATCCACTGGGAATTATGCAAGAAATTAAATTTTGACCACACAACAAAATGGTATATGCATAAACCAGAATCTGTTCTTGAGAAACGAAACGCAC
>CM042139.1:127359102-127404102 GCA_023376005.1 Doryteuthis pealeii
ACTAGAGTCTGAGTGACAACAAGTCTCCTCAGTTCTCCAGGGCTCTTCTGAGTATTCTGGCAGATTGCAGCTGTGCAGTATTCTGGATGGTCTCGATTCTCCCTCGGATTCCCAGATTTTCCAAACTTTTTTCCAATCTTTTTGGGACCGTTCCAAGTGCACCACCTACAATTGGTATAACTTTGACTTTCATATTCCATAACATTTTCAGTTCTCTGGCAAGATCCAGGTATTTGTCCATTTTTTCATTTTCCTTCAGCTTCACCCTATGATCTGCTGGAACTGCAAAATCCACCATTTGACAAGTTCTTTCTTTTTTGTTAATCAACACTAGGTCGGGTCTTCTTGCTGGGATAAGGTGATCTGTTTTTATCTCAAAGTCCCCGTATTATTATTATTATTATTATTATTATTACTCCTTTTGAGTTTTTCACATCAGCGTTAGCTGATGGTATTTCACTGGAGTCTGAGTGATAACAAGTCTCTTCATGTCTGCAGAACTCTTCTGAGTATTCTGGATGGTCTCAATTCTTTCTCTGGCGTTCCAGTCTATTTCCCATAAGGTGATCTGTTTTTATCTCAAAGTCCCAGAGTATTTTAGGTGTTTCATTCTCAAGAACAGATTCTGGTTTTATGCATATACAATTTTGTTGTATGTTCAAAATTTAATTTATTATTATTATTATTATTATTATTATTATTATTATTTCAATTCTTGTGAGTTTATCACAGCAGCGTAAGCTGATGGAGTCCGAGTGACAATAAATATCTTTAGGTCTCCATGACTCTTCTGAGTATTCTAGCTGATTTCAATAATACTATTGTTTAAACGGTCTCAATTCTTCCTCTGATTCCACCAATTGGTAACACTTTCACCCTCATAGTCCACAGTATTTTCAATTGTCTGTCAATGTCCAGGTATTTGTCTATCTTTTCGTTTTCTTTCATCCTCACGCTCTGATCTGCGGGACTGCAAAATATACAATTTGGCAAGATCTCTTTTTTCTTGTTAATCAATACTAGGTCTGGACTTCTGGCTTGGATTAGGTGATCCGTTTGTATCTCAAAGTCCCAGAGGATTTTAGGAATTTCATTCCCAAGAGAAGATTCTTCTTCTTCTTCTTCTTCTTCTTCTTCTTCTTCTTCTTATTATTATTATTATTATTATTATTATTATTATTATTATTATTATTATTATTATTATTTGAGTTTTCACATCAGTGTCAGCTGATGGTCTTTCACTGGAGTCTGAGTGACAGCAAGTCTCCTCAGGTCTCCAGGACTCTTCTGAGTATTCTGGCAGATTGCAGCAGTGCAGTGTTCTGAATGGTTTCAATTCTTCCTCTGATATCCAAACTTTCCAAACCCTTTTCTAATCCTTTTGGGACTGTTCCAAGTGCACCAACTACAATTGGTATAACTTTCACTTTCATATTCCATAACTTTTTCAGTTCTCTGGCAAGGTCCAGATATTTGTCAATTTTTTCATTTTCCTTTAACTTCACCCTGTGATCGCTGGCACTGCAAAATCCACCAGTTGACAAGTTCTTTCTTTTTTGTTAATCAACACTAGGTCTGGTCTTCTTGCTGGGATAAGGTGATCTGTTTTAATTTCAAAGTCCCAGAGAATTTTGTGCGTTTCGTTCTCAAGAACAGATTCTGGTTTATGCATATACCATTTTGTTGTGTGGTCAAAATTTAATTTTTTGCATAATTCCCAGTGGATCACCTTCCCAACCCAGTCGTGTCTAGTTTTGTATTCTCGTTGTGCTAGTTTGCTACATTCGCAGAGTATATGGTTAACAGTCTCATCTCTATTACCGCAATGTCTACATTTACTATTTTGTTGGGTCTTATCAATTTTCGCTTTGATATAGTTTGTCCTTATGGCATTATTTTGTGCAGCAATTATAAGTGATTCTGTTTCTCTTTTGAGGTTTCCCTTTCTTAACCATGTCCAAGTCTTTCCATGTGCAACCTCATCTATTTGTCGTTTGAAGCGTCCATATAATTGTTTTTCTTCCCATTTTTGTTTTCTAGTCTTTGTTGTTTTTCTGTTTGTCCATCTGCCGTTTCTACTATTGTTGGTCGCCATAAGTAATTTGTCTTTGCTCTTCCTTGTGTAATCTTCAAGTTGTTGGATTGTGGTTTCTACAGTATTATTATTATTATTATTATTATTATTATTACTATTATTATTATCATCATCATCATCATCATCATTGCTGTTGTTGTCGTTTTTGGGTTTTTTTGGGGGGTGGGGTTGCATTTTAACTCGAACAATCATTGCAGTTGAAGAACTATCCAAATATTTAACCTCTAATATTATATAAGGCAAAAAAGGATTATGCCATGGGATATCATAAGTTTCCTTCTTAAATTTGCGAATGATATAAAAGTTATTTGACATTATGTCAATGATGAGCAGAATTCTTTGCTTTCAGAAATGGTTCCATTAGGATATATTTTCTAATAACGGCACTTCTAGTTTTTGTAAAATTTTAAAAACAAAACAAAAAACTTGTTATGTTTTTTCTTGACACAAACAAATAACTTGAAATTGAATTCTTATTTTAGTAATGCAGACTTCAGCTTCATTATTAAACTGCCCCAAAAATCATTTCAAAAAGTAAAATGTTTCATAGGTTGATAGTTCTAGCATACATTAAATGAAAAAAATGTTTTAATTAGTACTTTATAGATATATCAAATTTTGCAGGAATTCAGATGATCAAGAAATAACGAATATGAATCGACTGAGATAGATAGATAGACAGATATGAATTGACTGAAATAGATAGACTGATATGAATTGACTGAGATAGATAGACAGATATGAATTGACTGAGAGAGATAGACAGACATATATGAATTGACTGAGAGAGATAGACAGATAGATATGAATCGACTGAGATAGATAGACAGATATATATGAATAGACTGATATAGATAGTCGAATGCGAACCCATATTAAGTCGTAAATCGGAGTCAAAATTATTTATTCTTAACAAGCAGAGCTATCCGGTGTTGTCCGGGATTCAAAAAGTTTAAATAAATTTATTATCTATATTTATATAGAGATAAATAAAATATACTTTTCTATATATTTATTTCATTGTATTTTATTCAGCTATGATATAAAGATTGTTATCAGGGACAGACGTAGGCGCAAGCACATGCACAACAAACACAAGAGTGTTGCCAATAGCCACAAGAAGAGTTTCCATGTGTCCTAAAAGTTTTGGACACTTTACTTTTGGGATTACCCTGAGCCAAACTAATTCACCTATATCAGTCGCAATAGCTTAACTACCGGCCGTCACCAAATCAGTGCATGAGTCGCACAGTTAGGATTAGTGAGGAGCTAATGTTAGGTATAGCGGTCAACCTTAGACGCAAAAATAATCTCCCTGAACTAGCGCAAGTGAAAAAGGGATATACTCCATCGCTGTCCTGGTGATACGAAAAATGTTTGTGTGTGTGTGTGTCATCTACAGACTCAGTGTTTCGCCGTTTAAGTCTCTTCAGTGCGGTTTGACTTGAACAGCTACTAATAGCCGGGAGCGAAACCGGAATGAATTTTTGTCTGTCGTGGACCTTACCATCACAGCTCCCGGCAACTCTCAGTAAGAAGTGAACAATTAATTGATACGTACCTCTGAATATGAATGTTGACGATCACCAGCGAACTCAAGTCTGTAAACAACGGACGAGTAAATGCCTTACGCTAAACGAGGAAAGTTCAATTAATATCTCCTCTGAGTGCTCTACTGGGATATATATATATATATATATATATATATATATATATATGGGTGTGTGCGGGTGTGGGTGTGTAAGATTACAGTTATTGCAATACATTCGTCTATATTATATGCACACACATATACATACATACACACCATCTCTCTCAAACAAACTCACACACATGCCCACGCACATATATGTATGTTTGTGTGCGTGTGTCAGTGTGAATATGTATGTGCGTGATCATATCAGAAACAAATTGAATGTACTCAACTTATATTTACCACGCCTCATATTTGTGATATACAGTTGTTATACCTTGAATTTCCACTGGCCAATACAAAGATGCACTCCTAAAACATAAGAAAATTTGGCGCAACACATTCTCTTTATACATCTTTAACTTGTACAAGCCTAACACAAACATAATACAAATCATTCAAATACAATAGTGTGGGTATGTGCGGATGTTCATATGTGGTAAAGTTCAAGTAAATTAAGCGAAGTTTACTCGAATAATGACGGACTTTATGGCTCCAACATATCTAATGGAATCAGCTTCTTATGCAATAGGCCATAATCCAAAGCCAGAGATCTGAACACGAAATATATGATTTATGTCCGTGTGCAGAGCAAACGTAAATTACACGAGATTACACTTAATAAGATCAGTCGTTGGGACACCGACCTTACAAAGAACGTTATAAATGCTGCTCGGATACGAGGTCAACGGTGTGCCGTTTCTCATCTTGTGACTTTGGGAAGCTTTGTAAAGTAACAAATGACACCTTTTTACGATAGATTCACAAAACGAACCTAAGAAATATCAGATAATAGTAATGTTACTGGGCCATAGATTAATGTCTAAATATATGTTACTTGAAACAGGAAATATTCGACGGGATAATCCGTGTTATGATATAATGATTATTCTTGTTTGAATTTTGTTATTATAATTCAATTTCTGATGGACGGATCTATTCCATCTGAGTTAGTTGTTCATAACTTTTCAGTTGTGTATTCTTTGGTTCTTATCCCTTACTAAAAAAAACCGCCCAGTCGGTGGGGCGTTAGAATGCACCGACTGCACCTCTGCAGAGGGGTAAGACTCCCCCAATGGGCCGCCTGTTGGCCGTGGGTGGCGACCCGTGATGCTTAAGGATAGAGCCCAGGTGGATGAGCAGTTCATGACATGCAATACTCCACTTTGGCCCTATCTTGGGCTAGATGGGCGGTCGGAGAGGCCCCCTCCGATCAATCGGCTGGTCACGTCAAGCCCTAGCACCTATATGATTTTCCCAACCCTATTGCCCTTATGACAAGCCCCACCCCTTTTTTATAATATGGATGCTAGAAATCGGTGGCTGCGGGTCTACATGTCCTGGGAATGACGTTAAACTCTATCTGATGGTGAGGTTCCAGTTTTGGTGGTTTGGGGAATGTGGAGCACCCCTCCATCACCATTGCTCCCTGGTCCACTCTGACCCGGAGTGGTAGTACCTGTTGGGGTCCCATCTATGGGTTAAATAGAAAAAATATATTTATAAAAAAATGTATTATCCATTAAGAATTGATTTATTTCAAAACTTTATCGGCATTACATGACCCACTGAGGTTGATATGCCACAAAACAAAACAAAAAAAAATTGACTTACTAAAAGAGCTGCCCGGCGTTGCAGGGGAGTTAAAGAGTTAAAAATAAATATCTTATCTATACACATATATAGATTAATACACATTATTTTTGTATATATTTACTTTATCGGGGGCCGTTTTAGCTAAATCGATAGAGCATCTGCCGCAGAAATCTAAGGTTCCGGTTTTGTTACTGGCTCTCGTCCAACTCAGCGCATGAGAAGGTAAAGGTATGCGGTAAAGTGGGGAACTGATGTTAGGTGTGATGTTCAAAACCTGACGCAAAAATGATCCTCCCAGATCTAGTGGAAAGGAGATTGACAACCTCGCTGTCCGGCTGATACCGACAATAGGGCTCTGCGCTTACTTATATATAGAGAGGCTACCCCACAACACTAATTAACCAAGGATTTGAATTAGCGGAGAAAATACCATTAGAACAATTAAGAACCCCTAAAAAACATAACAACGAACAACAACTAGCATATGTCTCAACATATAACAAAAACAACCCTGAAATATTCACAAATATATTACACCAACTCGAAAACAATGAAAAGATTAAAAATATACTAGACACAACAAAAATAATTAAAAGCAAGAGACAGTCAAAAAATCTAAAAAATATTAACTTCATCCAAATTTGGGATACAAACTACACAGGGTGCCTCAAAATGCGGAAACAGAAGATGTGGAGTATACAACATAATTATAGAAGGAACAACCTATACATTCAAAAAACCCCACACAACTTTCAAAATAAATAGAAATCTTGACTGTACCTCAAAAAATGTAGTTTACATTATAGAATGCACTAACTGCAAAAAAATATACATTGGATGCACATCATCACTAAACAAAAGAATCTCACTACACAAAAACAACATTAGATTAGCTAACAATAGAAACTTATACGTATCGAAACATATCCACGAATGTAGTCAGGGACAATTTAGAGTGATACCAATATATCAAACTGATAACTATACTCTACTCCTAATTAAAGAAAAACATTTCATAGACAAATACAAACCCGAATTAAATCGAATTTAACAACACACACAATAACATTACTCCAAAGCAAATATTATCTACTAAATAGAACCCTCAACCTATGTATGTGTGTGTGTGTGTATGTGTGTGTGTGTGTGTGTGTGTGTGCGTACATATATGTATGTGTAAAACACATATGTAGGAACACAAATAAATACACCAAAACACACAAACTATAAAAACAACTTTACTGCACAAACATGTAAAACCACAAAACAAAATATACAAATTATATAATATGAAATATATGAATGTGTGTGCGTATACATGTATATACAAAAAAGACGCACATACATAGGAACATACTAAGACATATACACAAACACACAACTAAACTAAACCTAACACACACATGCGCACATACATATACACACACAACAACGACAAAAACTTTACTAACATCGGATGAACTATACCAATTAAAAGAATAATGAAAGCTCAATTAATAAATTAATAAATGTATTACTAAGCCGTGACCTGCGTGCGACTTGCATGCAAAGATTGTGGAACATTACATCATCATTTTTTTTTTTTTTTTCTCAATTTTTGCGCGCATGTCACATGCGGGTCACGCGCAAATCGCACGCAAATCGCACGCAAATCGCACGCAAATTTGAAAAAAATAACGTAGCGTTCAACTGTTATTAAACAAGCATAACAGAAAAATTACAGAAACACGCATAACCTATGTATGTGTATATGTTATATATATATATATGTATATCAATATATGTATTGACCAAAGCCTGAAGAAGATACCATAATATCTGAAACACGTGTTGCGCATGTAAAATAAAAAGAATAAAACATTTTTTCTGAGAACGATACATTTTGCGGACCTTCTTCTTTTTTTATAAAATATTACATTTTCTCCCGTTGGAACCAGAACAACATTTATATATATATATATATATATATATATATATATATATATATATATATATATATATATCATCATCATCATCATGTCGCGCTTTCAGCGCGGATATCCATGACAATCTCTCTCCATCCGTCCCTATCGCTCATCATTCTCGGGAGGTCCTCTATGCAGCATCCTGCATCCGCACAGAGCTGATCAACGTACGTTTTTGCTGGTCGGCCCACACTGGGTTGTCCATGTGCTGGCTTCCACAGGAGGACGTCGCTTATGAGTTCGTCCTTGCTTCTCCAGCAGTGTCCCGCGTGTCTTGTCCGTCTTACTCGGATGGTTTGGGTGATATGTGGTAGGTGGCCATACAGCTGTTTTTTCGTAGGGTGCTATTTCCACGTCTTGTTCATGATCAGCCGCAGCATTCTTGTGCAGCTCCCATCTAGTTTATTCTCTAGTCGCTTAGCGACTAGAGAATAAACTAGATGGGAGCTGCACAAGAATGCAGATATATATAAGATATAAATATATATATATATATATCTTTCTATCTCTCATATATATATATATATATAATATATATATATATATATATATATAAGTTTTGGTAATTCTGAATTAAAATCCCATTAAATCCGCTTACGAAATTGTATTTGTATCACATCATACTCATTCTGGGAGCTTGAACAAATCTGAAGAAGTGTAACGCTGAATTAAATGCATAATTTGATAACCGAAAGGGTTTTTAATTTATCAATATTTTTCTCTATATATATGTATGTGTACATACACACGCACACACGTGCGCACAAACGCGCGTGCGCGCGCACACACACACACACTAATATATATATATATATATATATATATATACATTTATGTGTATGTGTGTGTGTTCGTGTGTTTGTACGTGTATGTGAGAGAGAGAGAGAGAAAGAGAGAGAGAGAGAGAGAGAGAGAGAGAGAGAGATTCCATATATGTGTGTGCATGTGTATCTGTTCATGTGTGGGATCATGACGAAAGCATGTGTAAGGAAAACACCTTATATTTAAGATGCAATAACCAATGTCAGTTTTTAACATATGGAAACATTTTCAATTTTCACTGCCCAATGAAATAATGCAAATTGATTACATAACCATCCAGTTTTACCATGTGTAAACCTGGCATAACCGTGATAAATATGAATTAAATATGTTTGTTTGTGGATGTATTTGTGAGGGTTTGCGCAGATATTCGTGTGTGGTTAAGTTAAACTACAAGTCGTACCGGAAGATATAATGGAATCGGCTTCCTTTGCAACAGCCAATAATCCAAAGCCAGATATCTGAAAATGATGATTTATGTCTTTGTGCAAAGTCAATGTGAATTATTTGAGATTATTCTTAATATGATCAGTGATATTGCAAATAACGTTAGAAATGTTTCACGCATACGAGGTCATCGGTGAGCATTTTCTTATCGTCTTATCTGATAGAGCTTTTAAAATGTAACAAATAGCATCTTTTTGACAATATATTCAACAGAATTTAGGAAGTATGATATCATAGTAATATCCTAATATCAGACTTAAACCGATATAAATATAACCTGAGATTTAAAAAAAACATACATGACATATTTAGATTAAATTTTTACTGTAATGTAGTGGCTGCTTCTCAGCACCAGTGAACCTTGTGCCCAGCTGTATGACTGGAAGAAAAGATCAACTACGAGAACTGTTACGTAGGTCCGTACGAGAGTTAATTATTTTTGAAAAGGTGTCGGCTAGTTAGTAATTGAAAGAGCGACAAGTAACTACTTATATATTGAGGCTAGCAAACACGACGCAAGGAGGGAAATACCACTGCTGCTGCCACACGTTTGAATATTCGAATCTTTCCATTGTTGAGGACAGCAACTAGACGTCCAGATGCTTTGGAAAATGTCACCCAGAAAGTCTATGCTATCATTCCCACCGTGCTAGAGACTTTCTGTAGGGATGCCATCGGGACCAGCAGCCTTATTTTTTTTAGGTTGGTTACTGCCATGTATATTGTCTAGTTCTGTTAAATTGAGCAGTTCAGAGTCATTGTCAAAGACAATAGGACTTCACTTTAGGTGTTGGTAGAGTTCAGCCCAATGGTCCTGTATTGTAGTCGCATTGGGGTGATTTTACACCTCTGCAGATGTGTGGGGTTTTCTTCTGTCCCAACCGACAGGGCTGACTATTCAGTAATAATGGATAAGCGAGACAAGGTTGTCCACCATTACCACCATTGAAAAATCATTTTATTGCCTCTTATAAACAACAGATTTGCATTTAGATTCTCACACGGCTAATTTGTCTCATGATATATATGTATATGTTTACGTTGTGTGTTTCATGTATTGTTTCCTGTGAGCGTCCAAGGGTGGTCATGTCCATGGGATTAGCTTCACGCTATTAGGCATGGTCTCCCTTCAATAGTAGTTTAAATCAATAAAGTTTGTCTTTTGCTTATATTTTTTAAAATAATTTGTACTACTATTGATATTTTTAAAAATAATTTGTACTACTATTGATTAATAAATTTCTTATTTCTTATTTATTATATATTATTTATTATTTATTACCCCACTGTGGTACGCTAAAACAACTGAATTCAGTATGATTGATAGATGCGTTGAATATTAAAAATCTTATACGTATACTATATTATTCGTAAACGTGATTCCATTTACATCTTCTATATTTATATTTTATGTAGAATAGATGAAAATGTCAAAGTCCATGAGGCCCAAGACCTTCATAGACCCAGTCTATTTTTAAAATTCACTGAAAATAGTTGATTCAATTTTATCACAGTATTATTAGATATTCAAATGAAAAGTTCACGCTCTTTATTCTTCAGACAGAGAATTGCTATAATGTTTTAGCTGAGAGTTTATCTGTCTAGTTCATAGGAAATGGAAAAAGAAACAAACAATGAATGCACTTTGATCTGGATTGCAAAAAATAATTTTCAAATACACCGTTCAAATCATTTCGTGTCATTTCAAAATGTCAATATTAACACACAGAGAATGCGGGATTTCTCGTCACTTTAACAATAGTTCAAGTCACGGCCGCCTCTCGTTCCTATTCTCATGGATTGGCTAATAAATTTGTCCATGTGCTAATTTCAGTTAAGCCTGGTATATGTGACTAAGGGTCAACTCTTGCTGAAAGTACCAATTACGACTTGATCACCAAAGTTAAGAATCAATAAGCTTGTCCAGCGCTTAGATGGGTGACCGCTGAATAAAAGCAGGGACGGTACGCACCTTAAGGCGTGCGTACCAGACTAAGTAAAAGATAATTCTAAACAGGTTTGTTTTCTTTGTTTAATGGCATATTAACCTTCATGGGTTATTTAATGCTAAAGTATTAAATGCTAAAGTAATCCATGTATTGGTCCTCTTCAAACCCTATCTGATGTACAGAAAAATAAACAGCAACTGCGTTTCCAGTAATCTTATTATTTTTAGATTTAGATACATAGTCTGTTTAAAATTGACGTTATGTCACCTCATGAAACATGAATTAAATAAACACACACACACAATAGTATACACGCACATATATATATATATATATATATATATATATATGTGTGTGTGTGTGTGTGTGTGTGTGTGTGTGTGTGTATTTATGTGTGTGTGTGCTTGTGTTTGTGTGTGTGTGTGTGTGGAGATTATGACGGGCGGGCTTTTCGGGCTCACCCTGATTAAGCAACATTCTTGGTTAGTATTTAGTAAATATAAACATACAAAACATTTAAATAAAAATTCACTGATAGAGAGATACATACTAACGCATAGACATATATACTCACACATGATAGAAAGAAGTACAATTCAGTGTTTCTTAACATGTTTCTGGACATAATTCTGGACATGATTGAAATCAAATGCGAGTTCTGTGTAATCAAAAATCGCCTCGCGATGTATATACGGCCCCGTCGAGACACTTAAAAAAAAAGAATAAAACGGTTTAGATTTATTTAACATTTTAATTAGATGATATAAGGATCATTAATAACAAAATACTCCAAATATATATATTGTGGGTCCTAGATTTAGACTCCTGTATATATATATCTACACACACATATATATATATATATATATATATATATATATATATATATATATATATATATATATATATATCTCATCCACAAAAACCGTGTTTCGACGTATCACGTTTCCCCAGTGTGGCTATACTTAACAGGCTACCTCCGGCTGAGTGATTTTTCTTAAGTCCAGCGTCTTAACCACTTGACCATCGGCCATCTGCAGGGAAGAAGTAGATTTTAACGGATAAATGAATACATAGATATATATGTTATTGTCGCTAGTTTTTCATCGGTCCGGCGTTTTAACCACTTGGCCATCAGCCGCACACACACACACACACACACACACACACACACACACTCAAGAACTCACACGCACACACTCTCACACACACAAAACACACTCACACACACATGCATATATATATATATATATATATATATATATATATATATATATATACGACTTAGTATGCATGTAGGATATGACACAATATCCCAAGTATGGGGCCTCCAACGAGGATTGAACTCGCTATTCATTAGTAATTGATCACTGAGGTATAATGTTTAGCAAGCTGGGTAAACATTACACCACGATAGGACACCTTGTCTTAGTATTAATATATGTTTATTTTCTTATTAAAGGGTCACGTGGGTCTATATATCCCAGCGCATATATGTAGGTAAATTTCCTGAATGAATTCCACTTAGAGTTTGATTACAATTCTCATAAGGCGTTCTATCAAAATAAGATTCCATTGAATTTGTTTGATATGAACTGTACCTATCTCAATTAACTTTATCAACCTTAAGACTTTTTCACTAAAGGAGGAAGTATGCGGAGAGACTTGAAACATGATACATAATAAGCTGGTTGTTCCGCAAGACAAAAGTAGCTTTATTCCAATAACCTGAAAATTAGTTGGATCCAGTCTCCTGGTCTCTGTGTTAATAACCGCTTTTAATCAAATATTTCGCCAGTGTAAAACAATTTGCAGAAACATAATACAACCAAGCTGCATCAGAATCAACATTATTCAACAGACGATTCATCTTCCCTTCTGTAATTGCTGGGTACTGCGAGAAGAGAGCCAAATTTCTTCTGACATCGGCCCATTTCCTGTATTAATCAAAATAAGAATCATGTATGAATAGACGGCTTGGTGGTTTCCTTAGTGTTTCAATTAATTATTATCACTGAGCAGGCTAACCTTTCGAATTGCTTGCAAACTTCAGTCTGATACCCAGACTCGGAAATAAATGTATTTAAGGTGAAGTAGCAGCATGCAAAAGGCAACATGGAATAAATGTTTTCCTGGCAGGTTTTCTTAAACAGTTCTTGCTAAACAGTGGCATGTTCGAGGTAAAAAAAGAATTAACCTGTTAAATTTATAGTCACATGTAGATATATTGCGAAATAGGCTTAATATGGCAAAGGGCCAGAATTGAAGGTAATTTAGAGATCATTGAACTCTTTAATAGAGCTTTCTATTTTATGTAGAACTT
Organism: Doryteuthis pealeii; assembly: GCA_023376005.1. NCBI lineage: Eukaryota > Metazoa > Mollusca > Cephalopoda > Myopsida > Loliginidae > Doryteuthis > Doryteuthis pealeii. The sequence goes on from CM042139.1 coordinate 127,371,992, forward strand.
GTATATCAGTTTAATTACATATTTACCAAACCTTCCATACAAGCAAGATACAACACATGGTCAAGTTTTTATGTGCAGTTTAATAAGTTTGTATTCAGAGTTTTCCTTCTCCGTGACTGGTTGCTAAACCAAGGTGAACGAGTCTAGTTAGCCCTACTATTTACCTATACGTTGACGGATAATAGGTGTATGTATACCTTTCCCGCGGATATTAACTATAGGAAATTCAAACAGCCTCCTCCAGTATGTGAATTTGTGTCGCTGAATCCATTTTCTTTCGACGATAACAATTACTGCATGCGTCTCCGATTTCTCTTTTATGCAAGATTACTCTTAGTTCTACGATGGAGCATAGGGGGTGTCCCTGTGTTGTGATTATCGTCGTAGAAAATAAATCACGAACGAGACTCATTGTATTTGACATAGCATTAATTCTCTTGGAAAAAGTATACATCTAATCATCCTCCCTCAGGTTATGGGAAAATAGTAGCCATGGTATGGCAACCAGCCTAGGAGAAAGCTGATTGGTCTGATGGGGCCTCTGCGATAGCCTATGTAAGGGTTGTAGATGAGTGTTGCAAGTCACGGTCTGCTGAGATACCAGGATCTCGTCCTCAGGCTTTACGGGTCACCATACACGGCCAACTAGTGGCCCCATGGGGGGTTACCACTCTGAAGAGGTGCAGTCGGTATATCCTACAGCTCCAGTCGTCAAGGCAGTATGCCTTTTGAATAATCAATCTTCATTAATTGCAAAAGAGATTCTAGATCTAGTCTTTAGCAGTCTTTTTCTCTTCTCAATTAGGATAGTCTACCGAATGAGAACGTATATTTGTGCCTCAGATATACGTTTTTAACCATATCAAAATTACCTCTTATGCTGCCTTATCATTCGAGTAACGTTGATCAATGCGTTTTGTGCCTCTTTCATGAGCACAAATGGACGAAATCTGAGGGAGTAACAGGGTAATACATGGCTCAACAGAAGTTTAAAAGTCCATCAATGAGAGATGGAAAATGTTGCCTCAGGGACTCAAACAGATAGAATAATGAGAGTAATACCTCAAACTGACCTATACTAGAAGTTGTATACCTTAGATATTCAGCCATGATGCCATATCTCCAATACATATTATTATTATTTATTTACTCATTATTATTATTTTTATTATTTACTCCTTTTGAGTTTTCACATCAGCATTAGCTGATGGTCTTTCACTGGCGTCTGAGTGACAGCAAGTCTCCTCAGGTCTCCAGGAATCTTCTGAGTATTCTGGCAGATTGCACCAGTGCAGTGTTCTGAATGGTTTCAATCCTACCTCTGATTTCCAAACTTTGTAAACTCTTTTCCAATACTTTTGGGATCGTTCCAAGTGCACTAACTACAATTGGTATCACTTTGATTTTCATATTCCATAACTTCTTCAGTTCACTTGCAAGGTCCAGATATTTGACCATTTTTTTCATTTTCCTTCAGCTTCATCCTGTGATCTGCTGGAACTGCAAAATCCACCAGTTGATAAGTTCTTTCTTTTTTGTTAATCAACACTAGGTCTGGTATTCTTACTGGGATAAGGTGATCCGTTTTTGTTTCAAAGTCCCAGAGAATTTTATACATTTCGTTCTCAAGAACAGATTCTCGTTTATGCATATACCATTTTGTTGTATGGTCAAAATTAAATTTTTTGCATAATTCCCAGTGGATCACCTTCCCAACCCAGTCGTGTCTAGTTTTGTACTCCCGTTGTGCTAGTTTGCTACATTCGCATAGTACATGGTTTACAGTCTCATCTCTATTACCACAAAGTCTACATTTACTATTTTGTTGGGTCTTATCAATTTTCGCTTTGATATAATTTATCCTTATGGCATTATTTTGTGCAGCAATTATTAATGATTCAGTTTCTCTTTTGAGGTTTCCCTTTCTTAACCATGTCCAAGTCTTTTGATGTGCAACCTCTTCGATTTTGTCGTTTGAAGTGTCCATATAATTGTTTTTCTTCCCATTTTTGTTTTCTAGTCTTTGTTGTTTTTCTGTTTGTCCATCTGCCACTTCTACTATTGTTGGCCGCCATAAGTAATCTGTCTTTGCTCTTTCTTGTGTAATCTTCAAATTGTTGGATTGTGGTTTCTACGCAGTCCTCTATGTTGGCAAGACCTCGTCCCCCTTCCTTTCTGACACATATAATCTATCTCTATCGTCTCTAGGGTGGAGAGCCTTGTTCATGGTCATTAACATTCTCTTCCTTTGGTCAATCTGTCTGAGTTCTTCTTTTGTCCATTTTAAGAATGGTCATGAGTATCTTATAATGGGGACGGCCCAGGAATTGATTCCTTTGATTAGATTTCTGCTGTTAAGTTTGGTTTCTAGTGTTACGTTGTAATACTCACGGTACTAAAACGATACATGCACCGTAGTCCTCTTTTCTTTCTTGGTACTAACACTCCGATAAAAAATCATAACACGAGAAACATGTCGTCACAACTCCCAGCCTTTATTAACGTGCTCGTCTAGTGGCTTCTACCAGGGAGGAGGGGAGGCAGAGAGAACGAGAGAGAGAGAGAACACTACTAGATTACTGGGCTCTCATCAGGTCTGTGCCGCACGACGGACGCCGGCCAAAAGAGGACTAAACCCTTTCTTCCTTCCCCCACGTCACCACGTGACTTCCGGTCAACACCCGACTTCCGGTCAACACCCGACTTCCGCTTGCCCCTCAATTCTTCGTTCGGGGTCACGCTACGGTCAAAACATCGCTCTCCTCTTTGGTCATCACTATTTTTTTAAGCCTTTGTTATTTATTCCTCCTCCTTCCATTAGCAGTTCTAGCTCACAAGGGTCATATTGCAACACTCCTCCCTTACCATCATTCTAAAATTTTTACCCGTAAAAATTTTCAAAAGTATCTCTTTTTTTTCAAGAATATGCGTAATTATTCATTAGATTTTTTTTTCCTTCTATCCGATATAGACCTTCCTCTCTCCGATAGAGCCACACGAGCATTCAATTTTACAATAATACAAAAAACACATACATATATAAAGTAAAAAGAACATTTACAAAATCATTAATGCAGGTGATATTCTCCTCTTTGTTCCACAATTGTGCTCTGACCTTCCTTACTTATTTGTTCATTTTTTCTTCTTTCTCTTTTCTTTTTTTTTTTTTTTTTTGGGGGGGGGAATACTCTCCCCAATTTGAATTTAAAAAAAAAATTACTCATTTATTTTTCATTCTTATCAATTGCAGACCTATACTGATTTATAGCTTTTTTTTTTCAAGCAACGGCGTTATCGTCGCCTTCTTCAGCTGGTCAATAATTCTTTCTCTATTATTCCTTTTCTTTTTGTATCTGTTCATTTTAATCCCTTTCAGTTTTTCATTTATTTATCTTTTTTTTTTCGTCATTATTCCATCTCATATTCCGTGTAATTCGTATTTTCATTTACTCATTTTTCTCATCCTTTTTTTTTTTTCATTCATCTATCTCTAATTTATTTCCGAGCGCCAAAACTAGGTTTTTCTGGAAGGTATCTGCTGTGTGAACAAACACTTGAACCACAGGCCTTTAAAGCTATCTTCATAGTCGCTGTCTGGTGGGGTATCATGTTTCCTTGTGGGCAGCACTGGTTGACCCCGGGTGAGCTCGCTGCTACTACCATAATCATTTGTACTCCCAGCGTTTTTAATACTTTCTTCCATTGCAACTCTAAGCATAGCTATTTTCCTTTCCATTAGGGGAACATATTCTTTTATTTCTCTGTAGTCACTATCTGACGGTGTGGCTTTTTCTTTAGCCCTTACTGTTTTAGGGGAATCTTTTGTGATGCTATTCACTGTTGGAGTTATTTTGTGGTTTTCCATTTTAGCCATTTCTCCAAAATTATTTTTATCATTATTAACGTCCACCTGTCTGTTCAATTTCTCTTTCTTTTTCTTTTTTCTATTGGGACATAGTTGTTCATTTTGCCTATCACCTTCACCCGTGTGATGCGTACCCTCAGTATCCACATCACTATGTGAAGTATTAGTATCCTTATCGGAGTTTTCTCTCTTAATAGCCGTATATTTATCCTTATTTTCTGTGATATGTTCAGAGGTCGTAGAATGGACTTGTGTGCCCTCCTTAGTTTTGCCATTCATATTAGACAAAGCGTGGTGCTGATTTTTGAGGGCTATCCCATGCTTGCCTCTATTTTTAATTTGTTCGGATGTGCTTTTAGGGGTAGGTGCCATCCACTTTTTATTAATTTTTACGGGACAATTTCTAATGAGGTGATACTTGCTATTACACCCCCAACAACGTCCAGTCTGGTCTCTATTACCTATCTGAGGATGCACATTGCGATTCCTCACTGTAGGTACGTTTCTACTCTGCTTGTTAAATTTTTTCCTATTGTTACTTGTTCTTAATCTATCCTCTAAAAGATTTCTTTGATAGGCCCTATCCAACCCCTTTTCAACGCTTTTTAAAGCACTCGTTACAGAATTTAATGCATCAACCAAGCCTGCGGTGAGATTCTGTAAGAACTCTTTAATGGTCTGAGACTCCATTTCGCATAAACAATTTCACTCACCAGATAATAGAAAAACTTACACTAATACGAATGATATTAATAACCAGTGAAGAGAAAAAAATACACAACTGTAGAACAAGAGAAAAAAAAATTATCACCTACCTTGTCACTTCTACGTATATTTTTCCTTTTTTTTTTTTTTAAAGTTCTTTTCTTGTAAAGTTCATTAATTCCGTCTTTTCTTTTTTTTTTTTTTTAAATTCACACGTGGACGTATTTTTTCTCCACGTGGGTTTCTCCTTCTTCTTTTATAAGTCCCTTTCTTCTTCTTTAAATCTTTTTGTTTTCTTCACACATGGGTCCGTTTTTTTTTTTTTTTTTTTTTTTTAAGTTCTCAATTGTCTATTGACGCGTTGTTGTCGTTCATCTCCTTTAATAAGATTTTAAAGGTTGCTCCCTTTTCTTTTTTTCAAGGTGGGTCTTTTTCTTTGTTTTTCTTTTTAAGCCCTTTTTTTCTCTTCAAATGCTCGATGTTGTTGTTTTTTCTTTCTTTTTTCTTTTACTTCTCCTGTTTTTTTCCTTTTCTTTCTCTCTCGTTTCTCAACAGGTCACTCCCTTTTGTTTTCGTCACACGTGGGTCCTTTTTCTTTGTTTGTTTGACTCGCTCTTTCTTTCGTTTACGTTAGTTTCTGTTACAATTACGGCCGATGTCTTTTCTTTTTTCGTATCCCCTCGTTGCGTCGTGGTAAATTGGTTCCTTGTGAGTCCGTGTTTGAACTCCGAGGTCAACGGGCACCAAAACGATATATGTTACGTTGTAATACTCACGGTACTAAAACGATACATGCACCGTAGTCCTCTTTTCTTTCTTGGTACTAAAACTCCGATAAAAAATCATAACACGAGAAACATGTCGTCACAACTCCCAGCCTTTATTAACGTGCTCGTCTAGTGGCTTCTACCAGGGAGGAGGGGAGGCAGAGAGAACGAGAGAGAGAGAGAACACTACTAGATTACTGGGCTCTCATCAGGTCTGTGCCGCACGACGGACGCCGGCCAAAAGAGGACGAACCCTTTCTTCCTTCCCCCACGTCACCACGTGACTTCCGGTCAACACCCGACTTCCGGTCAACACCCGACTTCCGCTTGCCCCTCAATTCTTCGTTCGGGGTCACGCTACGGTCAAAACATCGCTCTCCTCTTTGGTCATCACTATTTTTTTAAGCCTTTGTTATTTATTCCTCCTCCTTCCATTAGCAGTTCTAGCTCACAAGGGTCATATTGCAACACTAGAAGTTTTCTACTTCTCCTGAGATATTCTTTTTTTAACCTTTCCTTTCATTTCTGTTTGCATGATATTGTCCGCTTCTAAAATTCCTAAGTATTTGTAGCTTTGATTTTCCTCAAATGATTTTATAATTTCCTGATATGGCAGTTGTATTCCATTCATTAATTTTCTTTCACCCCGTTTTATTACAAGCATAGCATATTTTTTCAATTCCAAATTTCATCCCTATATTCTGGCTATATATTCTAATAGTTTGTAGGAGGCTCTCCAATTCTTTTTCATTTCTTTTCAAAATTTTTTATGTCATCCATGTACATAAGGTGTTTTATCTTTTCTTGTGAATGTGTATCCCCCTGTACATTTTTTAATTATATGATTGAGCGGCATCATTGCTATAATAAAGAGTAGTGGTGATAACGAGTCTGCTTGGAAGATACCACTTTGGATTTTTACTTCTGCCAGGGATTGTTTTCCGGCTTTTAATTGAACTCACCAGTTTTCCATGGCTTTTTTAATGAAGTTTATGATGTTGTTGGAAATTTTGTACATTTTTAGGCATTCTAATATCCAGGTATGTGGGACCATGTCATAGGCTTTTCTGTAATCGATCCACGCCATTGCAATATTTTCCGTCTATTTTTGACTTCTTTAAGAATGTATTGGTCTATATACAGTAAATCATGGGTTCCTCTTTTCCTCTTGCGGCATCCTTTCTGTTCTTCTGTGAGTATTATTATTATTATTATTATTATTATTATTATTATTATAATTATTATTTGGGTCACTCGAAGCTGAGTAACAGCATGTCTCCTTAGGTGTTTCGGATTCTTCGAAGTATTCTAGTCGATCTTAACAATGCTGTTGTTTGGATAATCTCCATTATCACACTTAGCGATTTTTTCACTTCTGCATTAGGGGATGGTCTCTCATTGGAATCCGAGTAGCAGAAAGACTCAATTCTTTAGGACTCTTCCGAGCATTCTAGTCGATCTTAACAATGTTGTTGTTTTGTAGAAATTGTTTTGATGGACTTTCACTCTGTGATCCACTGGGATGTCTAGAGGGCTGAAAAGGTCGTAAAATATTAAGGTTTCGTTGACACCAATTTTAGTTGGTACATTAGGAATAAGGCCACTAGTGTTTAGAAAAGACTGGAGGATTTGGAAATTCAGACCATAGCATTGTTACAATAACCAAGACCTGCTGGAGATCTGAGGAGAATTACTGTCACTCAGACTCCAGTAAAACACCAGTTGTAGATTTATATTTGTATTTAAGAATTTCCGACCATCTTCGCGTAAGTTTTCGAGAAATAGTTGATCTTCTCTCACTTTAACTTGATTTCTTTCTCTCACTCTTTCATCCTTCTCTTCATTTTCGTGTACTCCTTATTTCTTACAAGTTTATATTCTTCTTTTAATGAAATATTACCTTATTTATCTGAGGTGACAACCGGGCATGACACTTGAACGTACACATGTATTAATTTATGAACAATAAAAATGTATAAATATATTAATATGCGTGCTCCTTAATTGTACGACCATTATCATCTTGCAACACCCTCAGGTTAGAAATGAGAGTGTCCATGTCGTGCAAGAGGAAATGCGAAAATATAAATCCTTATTATCTGGAGTTGCTTATCCGCTAGATTCTTATTATTTATGAATGTCGACTCCTCAGCTAAATAATGAACTATTCCATTTTATTACAAAGAACGAAAGGGAGGAGAAAGGACATGATACACAGAAAAATATAATTAGGAATAAAGAAAGAAAGAGAGTAGGGGAAAATAGAGAGAGTGGATGAGCGCGAGGAAGAAATAAGGCTGACCTGTTTCAATCGAACATAAGGAATTGATTAAAAAGAAGGAAAGAGCGAGCGAGCGAGCGAGAGAGAGAGAGAGAGAGAGAGAGAGAGAGAGAGAGAGAGAGAGAGAGTTTGTGTGTGTGTGTGTGTGTGTGTGTGTTAAATAAAGACTATTATACTTATTACATTGTGAACTATTTGGCACCAGCTCTTAAGTAAATATTAAACGTTGTAATAATCAAACTATGGCACATCCACAGGTCCTATAATTATTATTATTATTATTATTATTATTATTATTATTATTATTGATAATAATAATAATAATAATAATAATATTCAGCAACCACTCCGAATGAGTTTTCCTTCTCCTAGACTGATTGCCATGTCAAGTTTTTAAAATCCAGTTTATCCTACAATTTACCCATAGTTGGAGGAAGAAGAGCATGAAACCAGTAACCAGCGAATGCAACAAACTAGCACAACAAGAATACAAGGCTAGGCATGGTGGGTTTGGAAATGTGATCCACTGGGAATTGTGCAAGAAACTAAATTTTGGCAACACAAAAAATGAGCCAGAATTTTGGCAACACATAAGCCAGAATCTATTCTTAAGAATGAAAGACATAACATTTTCTAAGACTTTTGGATAAATACAGTTCAGCTTATCCCACCCGCAAGACCAGATCTAGTATTGATTAACAAGAAAAAGGTAACGTTTTAGATAGTGCTGTCCCAGCAGATTACAAGGTGAAGATGAAAGAAAACAAAAAGAATGACAAATACGTGAACCTTGGTTGGGAATTGAAGAAACTGTGAATTATGAGGATGAAAGTGGTACCAATTATAGTTGGTGCACTCAGAACAGTAACACAATTTAGAAAACAGACCAGAAGAACTGGAAATCTGAGGAAGAATTGAGACCACCCAGAAAAACAGTATTGTTGAGATCAGCTAGAATACTCAGAAGAGACCTGGAGATATGAGAAGACGTGTTGTCATTCAGACTCCAGTGAAAGGCCATCAGCTTAAAAAAACTCACATGGAATGTAATAATAATAATGATAATAACCCGAATGGATAACAAAAGTAATAACTTCCCTAATCCAGAAAGACCCACAAAAAGGAACCATTCCTAGCAATTATAGACAAATAACGTATCTACCCTTTATGTGGAAAAGACTGACTGAGCTAATAAAATGAAAAATATATTTCTCACTTAATTGGTGCAAAATATTTCGAGAAGAACAGAAATGCTACCACAGATAGAGAAGAGGAATACATGACTTACTTTATATAGATCAACACACCCTCAAGAAGTTAAAACTAGGCGCAAAATATCGCAACGGCATGGATCGACTACAAAAAATCCTATAACATGGTCCCGCATAATTGGATTATCGAAAGCTTAGAAATGTACAAAATATCCGAAAAAATCGTCAATTTCATTAAAACGTAATGTGAAACTGGCAAGTTCAGTTTAAAGCATGAGGGCAATCCCTGGCAGAAGTAAAGATCCAGAGGCATTTTCCAAAATAACTTACTATCGACACTACTATTTATTATAGCAATGATGCAACTCAACTATATACTTCGAAAATGTACAGGTGTCTACAAATTCACTAACCGACAGGAAAAGGTAAGCCATCTTATGTTCATGGTTGATATAAAGATTTTTGAAAAAAAAGAAAAAGAACTGGAAATCCTTATACAAACCATAAGAATCTACAGCCAAGATAGAGGAATGGAATTCGGAATTGAAAAATATGCCATATTAGTAATGAAAAAGGAGGAAGGAGAAACGATGGAAGCAATAAAACTAACAAATCAATAAAATATTAGAACACCTGGAGAAAAGAAAAGTTATAAATGATTAGGAATTTTAGAAGTGGACACCGTCAAGCAAGCAGAAATAAAATAAAAGGTTTACAAAATACCTCAGAATGAGAAAACTCCTAGAAACCAAGCGTTGCAGCAGAAATCTGTGTGTAAAAGTAATGAATAAATACATGGACTTTCTGAACCATTCTTAAAATAGACAAAATAGTAAATCAGAAAAATTGACCAAAAGACAAGAAAATTAAGGACTATGCACAAGGTATTACACCCTAGAGACGATAAAGACAGATTATATGTCCCAAGAAAGGAAGGTAGAAGATGTATTGCCAACAGAGAGAATTTCTAGAGAATTTAAAATACTGTGGAATATGAGAGTGAATGTGAAACCATTTGTAGTCGGTGCACATGGAATGGTCCCCAATAGCATAGAAAAGAGACTATAGGAACTGGAAATCAGATGGAAAATTGAGAGCATCCAGACAACAGCATTGTTGAACTCGGCTAGAATACTCAGAAGAGACCTAGTGACCCGAGGAGAGTTGTTGTCACTCGGACTCCAGTGAAAGACAATCAGCTAACGCTGGTGTCGAAAACTGACAAGGGGTGAAATAATAATAATAATAATAATAATAATAATAATAATAATAATGTTTTTAATAATAATAATACTGTTTTTAATAATGATAATAATGTTTTTAATAATGATAATACTCTTTTTAATAAATGTGGTGATAAGACAAATTGATTGCTCCACTAAATATAAATATGATTAATTTTCCATTCACAATGTAGTGAGAGAGCCTTGGTATACGAAAATACGCAAAAGGTGACTTGTACCGGAAATGACAATGATGGTGTCGGTAGACGGAAATGTGGAAGTCATATAATGACAACATTGTAAATAGATATTTCTCTAGAAAGAGAGATAACAATTCATTGTAAGATGACAAATGCTGCCCTATAGGATTCATTGGTATACTTAGATCATTTTTACTACATCAGAGAATGGTACATATAATTGCTAACTGTAAGCATCTTATAACATATTTGTTTACACATACAATAAATGTGTGTCCTTTAAGTTGGCAGACATTAAATTTGCTCTATATTCTCAAGTGGATGTTTTGAAGCCCATGGGATATTACATTGGTACCTTGACTTAGGAGTTTATTCATTCCGCTCGATGACGTCTATATTTTAAGGAAACGAATATTTTCATAAATATGATTGGTTCCTTCATTCATTAATTTTAACGGCACGTAAACCCGCCTGGGTTTATTTCATGCCCAGATGTACACGGCATTGTGTAAATTATACATTTATATTAATATTTTCGAACATTTTTTAAATAGTTATTGCACAGGGTTTCTTGTATCAAGTGAAGGCGCTTTGTGTAATGGTTATCGTCGTAGGAAATGGACACCACGAAACGAGTTCAAATTCTGGGCGAGGCTATTTTCTAATAGCATTGGGAAAGCTATACATCCATCTATTCTTTCTCCAGCAATGGTCAAATAGTAGATAAGACTGATATTTTTAACCTTTTATTTTTAGGCAACCGATCTAAGAGAAGGAAAACTGAATAAAAACCTGTTAAACTCTGCACAAATATTTATATTCTGTCACATCCTACTCGTTGGGAGGGGTTTGGTAAATATGTATATGGTATCAAGTATTCCTATCTAATACTAATCATTTTCAAACAGATCCATTTGATCCATATTTTGGCGGATAAAAAGACATAATAGAAAATATTTAAAAGAGCAATTTGGTAGAAATAAAAACCTAAAATCTGAAAATTAAATGTAAAAAAAAAAAAAATGATAAAAAAGGAATTTTTCGAGATTTGTGTTTTTACACTATCATATAATTTTCTTTTATATTTTCAGTGATAAAATCATACATTCATATGTGATCTGTTTACAAAGTTGGAGGCCTAATTTTTCTATTGAGTTTTCTACGATAATTATTCGATAGCCATACTAAAGTAAGCTTGTTATTAGATAAATATTTGTTTTTAGAAACTAGAAATATGAAAGTTAAAACTTAAAATTAAGCGATTTATATTTTTAATGAATTTTACCTATTAAGTAGGTATATAAATAGTTGCTATCATGGTGCATATGGATTGCACGAATGTTAATATTCATTTTAAAGAATTTCGATTTATTTCCATTGAATAAGTTTGATTGAAACGATTCAGAAATCTGAAAGAATAAAATCATTATGTCAACACTGAAAATGTTATTAAAATCAAACAATTCCCTGATTCTTGGTAATTTTTTTTAATTATCAATCTGGAGCATTTAACGGCGATTTTAGATTTTAAAATATTTCGCGCAAATTTTTGTAAACAAAGTTATTTTAGTGCGTTTTAATTTTTGATTTAAATAAGATATCAAAAACTTAGAAATCTTCCTGTACATGGTTTATTTAATGTTTTTGTTATTTATATCAGAGAATACACTCTTTAAAGTGTTTTAGAATTTTGATAAGAGGGTTTGTGTTGAGTGCGTCATAAGTCTTTACTTAGACATCTTGGGGCAAACTAAATTGTTTAAAATAAATAGAAAATAAATTACAAATGCAATATTATTTTGCTTTTTACTAATGCTCATTATGTTACTAGTTTTTGACTTAAACAATTTTTTTTTCATTAAATAATCGACTTAATTATTTTTATTTCGTTTTTAAATTTAAATTGGCGCGCATTTTGTTGATACACACACACACACACACACACACGCATATATATGTATATATATATATATATATATATATATATGTGTGTGTGTGTGTGTGTGTGTGTGTGTAAACTAAAGTGATAAAACAAATAGAAATATCTAGTTTATGTTATTTATTTTTTCATTGTTCTCAATTGGTTTCGACCTCAGTTACTCATCAGGAGAAAAAGAGTCTTTTTATGGAAAAAATATTTTAGAAAGTTCTAATAACGTCGTCAAAGTAGTTGATATGGCCTTAAAGGATCTACAATGAATTCATTGGTGAAGTGACATATCCATTTCTTGAGAGAAAACGATATTCTTGTTAAATCATATTCAATTGTTTTTTTTTTATACACATGTATCCTGTGGGGAAGACACCACCCTGAATTTTTTTTAAGATTTCGGAGAGGTTTGTTTCTATTTAGTTTTGATTTACCAGTTGCTGATGCATTTTCTTTATATGTATTTATGAAATCTACATTTTATCAGCAGGGCAGGTACTTAAGTTTCACATTAAGTCCAAATGGATTATAGGTTTTTGAATTTTTTATCTATTTGTCTTTCAGCATTTCGAAAACTGATTTTATGCTGATGTTTTTTCCATACATACAAAAAAGAACAAATAGAATATATCCAAGAACAAATAAATAAAATCAGAAAATCAGTGGAATGCACACAGTCGCGATTATCATTGCAAACAGTAAGTGAAATCAGTTGTAGGAAAAGTACAACTAGATCAAAGCTAAAGGCAACCAGCCAAAAAGATAGACTTCAGAAGTGGAAAGACCACTTCCAGAAACTTCTAGGGACCCCACCCTAAAATCATAGAAAATAATACCCAAAATTCGTAGACAGACAACTAGAGATCAAACTAGGGGATTTTACACCAGATGAACTCAACGAAGTCTTAAAGAAACTAAAAGGTAGATAAGCTGCTGGTTTTGACGAAATGCCCCCCCCCCCGAGGTATGCAAGATGATGAAGTTTAATGATATACTACTTAGGCTATAGACAAAATAAAATTCCTCATAAAGGGAGACCTCGGAATCGCTAAGAACTACAGAGGCATAAATCTTACTGCTATTGCAGCTAAGATATATAATGCCATTCTTCTTAATCGCATCCGACCCGAAATAGACAAAATCCTTAGAATAAACGAAAACGGATTCCGCAGAAATCGATCCACAATCACTCAGATCCTGACTTTTCGTCGGATTATAGAAGGGGTTCGGACAAATAATCTAGAGGCAACGCTGCTATTTGTAGATTTTTCCAATACACAGAGGGAAAATGGAACAAATACTACTAGCATACGTTCATCCCAAAGAAACGGTTGCCGCTATAAGTATGCTCTACAAAGACACTAAAGCAATGGTACGTTCACCTGATGGTGACACAGATTTCTTGGACATAGCCGCTGGAGTCCTACAAGGAGATACACTAGCACCATATATATTTATAACATGTCTAGACTACGTACTCCGAACATCAAAAGATACTATTAGAGAGAAATATTTCACACCAAAAAAGACAAGAAGCAGACGATATCCTGTCACAGACTACGCTGATGACCTAGCACTTCTTGCAGATACACCGGCATAGGCCGAGTCACTACTACAGACATACAGACAGAGGAGATTATTAGTTAAATACATACCAACAGACTGACACAGATGTGTACGCACAGCTAGATGGATATTAATGTGGTAAAATTATAGATAGATGAGAACACACTGAGACAGATATTATGTAACGTACTGCACCAATTAGGGATGTTTAACGTAATGCCTTTTCTTTCTCGCACTACAATTCGTATCTTTTCGTACGTACGGTGTTTGTTTACATACACAGACCCAGATCTAGCAGTCAGTCTTAGCTAGCCCCAAAATTCTTCTCCACTTCTTTTGGTCAAGGGAGGATATCACTTTACGCACGCCGCGTGCTCCTTCGTTACGGCCAATTGACTTGTTGACAAGTATACACTTTAATGCCTTTCATTCATGAGTTCCCGTACGATTTCTTTGGCGTGTAGTAAATAAAGATGTGGGCAGTATTTCTTGCTTTTCATGAATTTATTTACTTAATGGAAGTTATTGAGAGAGAGAGAGACCCTAATATTATATGCGCTTAATAATTACTTAATTGTATACCAACTGGATTCAACTTCGAGTTTCTAGTCCTTAGCAAACTTCTCGGTGAACAAGCTTTTCTCAACAGCAACAGGCCCCTCCTTATCGTCTTCAGCGACAACAGCTTAACTAAATCTCCGTATGACTGGCCCCGATCACTGCCTCTCTGGCCGACTGCTCTGACTGGCTCTGACTCTCTCCGGCCACCGACTGCAACTGATCCTGATTCTATTGACGGGTTTCTTAAATAGTATTTCTAAATAATCTTCCAGAAGATTCTACTTTTAGAAATTTCGAGCTCTTTCTCGAACGAATCGAATATTCGATTCCTTCTATTCTCACTGGTCAACCAGAGTTCACCAACCTAAAGATCAAAGATTTCTTGGAGTCACTCATCCTATTTTTTCGTTAAATCTAGACTTATCGTCTCCTTTCTCTCGTTAAAAAGATGTTATCTTTCCTAACTACTTTTTCGGTGATTCCACAAAGACCACCCAACAACACAAGATAATCGGTAGTACATTTTTCTAAATCTGGCACAAGGCCACAAATATAGGTGCTGGGCGGCGATTACATAACACTTACCTGAACGATATTTATTTTTCTTTACCAAATATTATTGTATGTTAAAACTACATTTGGTTTTTAATCTGGTTCGTTTTTGTTGTTGTTTTTTTTTTGTTATTTCTTTTGTATCTTTTCAGCAAAATATATCTAATCTCACCAGAGGGTATGCAATCTATTAACTGAACAATTTCTCTCTCCGTTTATTTGGCCTATAAAACACAATGCATTTGCTTCCATTTAGTTGTCTTCCTAGGCCATCGAAAAGTGTTAGTACGAGGTGGCACAATGCGATCAAATATTGCTAAACCTCTCCGAAAGAATAGGACTCAGATCATTCACACTAGAAAGAGGGCAAAGTTGAAGGTAAATACTGCAATTGAGGTGAAAAAGTTAACCTGCCTCTGGAGAAGAATTATGAAAATAGCCGCGCAAGCATTCTTCGTGTATATTTTGAAAGCTGCATGATCTCGTATATTCATCAAAACAAAATACAGATACTGCTTTCGGTAAGGATCTGATTACATTGAATGGGTTACATATTTAGCGGGAGGGGTCATCAAATCTGAAAAGTCCACCGCAGATCCTTCCTGGTTTGATTTGATTTCTTTGGTTTTAAGGGTATATCAACCTTCGTGGGTTATTTAATGCCAAATATATCCTTGTAGAACAGTAGTGGTAATATTTAACCAATGTCTGGAATGATAATTGTATTCATAACTTTCCCAATGGTAGTAGTCCGATAGTAATCGTAGCAGCGAGATTCGAACTCGCTTACTAGGATCTTGTAGCTCAGAACATTAGCCACTACACCATTAAGACTACCGCGATACTTGCCTGGCAGCATAGCACTATTAATAGCTCTAAAAAGGAGTAAATTCATCGATACTTGTAACTAAGATTAGGAACCTTAAATAATGTTTAGCAAAGTTTGTAAAATATTTATTTTCTAACATTTTACATCTGAGTGGAATTAAATTCCTAGCCAGCTGGGACCAGCCATTGATAATATCCAAAATTATCATTTGTCAAATAATCGTCCCCAAGATATTGAACTATGAAAGATTGAACTTGAAGTCTGTCCTAATCATCTAGTAAATTGACTTTAAAATTTTCCAAATTATTTCGTAGATCTACATCAGATGTTTCTCTATAGAGGACAGAAAGTGCGCTTCCATATTACAGATGGAATGAGAATTATTAAAGATTAGAGAGGATGAGGGTAAGGGGGAACTCTCAAAATAAATTTGACTAACGAGAGGTGATAATTTTTTGGTTTGAATTAAGTTTTCCTTCTCCTGGACCGGTTGACTTACTAAGGTTAAAGAGCTCAATCTGCCCTACCATTTACCCATAGCTAGTGCAAGACTATTTGGATTTGTACTTTTCCCAATTATTATCGCCACGTGAAATGCAAACAGCAGCGCCCAGGATCTGAACTCGTCTCGCCGTGTTTGTTCATTTCCCTACGACGATAACCATTATAGCAGACACCTCTAATTACTGAAAAAAAACATGCACACAGTATGGGTACCAATATGTATTTACTGGTTTTATATACACGCTTTTATCTCGCTCAAATCTACAGGAATCGTAGAATAATTCTCTTGCCCGAATCTTCATAATTGGTACTACCAATGCAATACTAATCTGTTTTGGAATTGAACTTACTATTAATGGCTTTAACTCAGTTTTGAATACGCTCGATAACATATAGACAATCACATCGGTAACTAAGCAAGCACCGTACGATATTTATAGTGTGTGTCCCGCTGAAAACATATTTTTTTAAGTTGCATATTCATTCCAGTATTAGATCACCGAATGAGAAAAAAAGTAACAATATCACATAAGTTCAATACAAATCCCAATTTCTAGAGTAAAGTAAATAAGAAAAGCTGAAAAAAAGAAAAAAAAAAAGTAAAAAAGTAAAGTAAATAAGAAAAGCTGAAAAAAATAAAAAAATAAAAATATCTCTAAAAAATGAGTAAATCAGTGATAATGTAATAAGTCTTGGGTCAGTTTCCTATCGCTCTTGCCCCGAAGATATGACAGAAATAATCTCTTTTGAGAAGGATCTCAAACGAAATGAACTATCTAACATATTTGTTTGTGCTTTTCAGAACTTACCGTGTTTCATTACAAAAGAACGTCTGTCTTTTACCCCGCTGTAGGAAAATGCCGAGAAGCTCGTAAAGAAGAAAACAAAACAGTATTTGAAATAAAAGACATTGTAAAGAAAAATTATCCAATATTACTAATGTATTAAGCGGGAATTTATAGAAAGAAGAATAAAATATGCAAAGAATTGGTGAAAGAAAAACAATTAATGGAATTCAAATTCGTACTGAAACAAAGAATCCAGACTTTGTCCAGTGTATATTTATCAGAACTAGAAAAAACAAAGATGGATATGAGATGCGCATGTACCCTAAGAATTCAATAGCATATGACGTATAGAAGATTTATTTTATAAGAAAAATTCATACTTTTAAAGATTGGTTGTTAGTTCATTTAAAGCTCTAGTAACTATTAACAAATAGAAAAGTATTTCTGTATAACTGAAGATTTCGATCTTAAATATCTGTGAGGATGAATTTAATTTCATCAAAGGAACATCGTAATCCATCATTTATACCACATTGATATAATTAGTATATGGATAATATAAACATTAAGATATATTCAAAGTAAGAAATGTTTAAGCCTTATAGACGAAAATGTTAGTTAATTGCTTTAAATATGTATTTTATTGTAAAATATATTAGTTATTTTAATTTGTTAGTTATATACGTTTATTAACTATATATATATATATATATATATATATATATATATATATATATATATATATTCATCGTCCAAGCCCGTCCTAAGGTCTAAATACTCCTCCTCGTTGCAGGGCGATGTAAACATGGTAGTGTCAGAGCTATGATGTCGGGAAATTAAGTTCCTGACAGGGACACACAAGGCGGACAGGTCTGGTACCCAGTGGTATTAGGTCACAACCCGGGCACAGGGTCTCGGGTAAAAATTCTTAGCGGCGTCCACAGCGGCGTCCACATTGGAAACATGCGGTTACATCTGCCCCTCTCCCCCTGTGACTACTAGATAAGTTGTGACAAACAAAGTGTGACGGAGAACGAGAAAGGAAAGGGAGCAATACATTGTCTTGCCTGCCGGGATCGAACCCGCGTCCTCCCGCATGCGAAAACAGATGCGATGTAGGAACTGGACGGACGCGAGGTTTGACTGGATGTTTGGCTTATATGCCCATAAAATAACAAGTGAGTCGAGCGCTGGACAGGGTCAGCAGCAGCAGAAGCAGTCGACGACGAAGCGCTTTTCAGTAAAGAAATGGATTTTAGTCGAACAGAAACAAAACTAAATAGGAAATGCGATTTTGAACTGCTTAGGATTATTTCGTCTACGACGACGGATTTTCCAGCTGCTAGACGAAGAATATGTTGACCAAAAAAAAAGCCTGGCTTGTGAGAAGACGGAGAACTCGCTGGTTTTTGGTCCCCCCCCGCCCAGCAGGAACTTCTTGATTCGAACATCTATTTCCCCCCATATTTTTCCCACTTTCTATACAAAGGTATGCGGTATTTTGGGGAATGATTGTGAACTTTCTGTTACTATGATACTCCATATTTGACTTTTGTGAATTCAATAAGCTCAACCCAAAAGACAAGAACACAAGATAATTTATAGCATCTGGCACATGTTCTGCACGGCATTCAGTATCACCACAGAACTGTGAGATTTTTTCTGGTTTGTTTATACTTGTGTATACACACGAGAAGGTGACCTTGGAGTTCTTCCTTACTTCACCAATAAAGTCTAATATGTCTTGTTTGTCTTACTTGGATTGTTTGTGTGATAGGAGCTACGTAGCCGTATAACTACTTTTTGTCGGGTGCTGCTAACAGGATTTTTTTAAAGACAGCTTACAACTTATTGTAGTTTCAATGTAGCTTTTTCTCAAAATATTTTTATATAAAGCATTCCAAACAAATTAAGTTCCATTTCTAAAAGAATAAATCCAATTTTTTTATTGGTAGTCTTTTTCAAAGAATATGCGGATCCATTTCTAAAAAACAAAAAATAAAATACAGAAACCAAACACATTGTTCCATTTTTATCTAAATATTCATTTCGAAAATATACAAATATATGTCCCTAAAAATTACATCAATTTTTTGTACATATTTTCTTTAAAATATATCCTTTTCTAAAAAGAACCTACGATCCAATTTTAAATTCACTTCTATTTTAGAATAGTATTCTCTTAGAAATGAAGATAGGATTTTGTATCTAAACTCCATTAAAGGCTCCTAAACTTAAAGTACTTAAACAAAAAGATTTTACTTATAGTAAAATCTTCTAAACTCTTTTTTTTTCTAAAGTTATTTCATCTTCTCTTCTTCATCATCAATTTACCATAGAAATATTAAACTTTTAATGTAACAGCTAATTTAATTTTGAATTATTCTTTATAGTGAAGGATCTTGTTATTTTTGAAAGAAACGACATATCAAACAATTGGATTTTATTTTTTAGAAAGGGATTAGACTATTTGGAAATGAACCTTCATAATTTGGGAAACAATGTAACAATCTTTTTTGCATTTTATTTATTTAGAAATGAATTTGATTACTTTGAAAATTCAAACCAATGAAAAAATTCTAAACAATTTTAACATACCTTAAAAACTTCTCTTCTGCTGTTAACATTAGCTCTAATAATGAAATCCATCTAATATGGACTGTATTTATTTGATTGGTTGATTAATTGTACCGGCACGTTAACTCAACCAGGTTTAATTTAAGCCGAATTTTTATGAATTTTTTTATGTTATTCTATGAATTTTATGTTAATTTTATGCGTTATATATTTCTTTGAAAATCATCTATACTGAGATAAATGAGGATATTGTGACTGACGAGATTAATGAAATTCTGAAAAAATATTTTAATCAGTCATTTTCATTTTGAGTTAGTGAAAATAAAATAAGATTCCTTATTTCTATATGGACTAATACATGTAGTTTTCATGTTATGAATGAATCTGTCCTAAAATTGAGGATTAAATCTAATGTGTATCCCATTACAAACGTTATAAAGAGTTCTAACCGATATGAAAAGTTTTCAATTATATGTAAGAGTGCGCCCATTAAGCCATCAACTAAGAGAAATAACCTTAAGTGGGCTTCATATTACAGACCCATGAGGTAATTATCATCATTTTCTAAGGTATTTGAAAAGTTAATAAATCAACAAACGATGGATTATCTGAAAGTAACAGATAATTTTGATAATTTGCAGAATGCTTATAAGCATATTTATTGTGCAACTGTGGTTCTTTTAAATGTTATTGATGACATGCATAAATGCTGATATAATTCGAAACAATTTTTGTTTTTGATTGCACCAACCGCCAATACTTGCATAATATACAGCTACTGGGATCCTTAATTATGCCCTTAACTGGATATGCACTTAGCTTAAATGTCGATATCAAAAGGTTATTACAAATTAGGGCGAGTCTCGATGGTCAATGGTGTGATGCAGGGTTCGTTCTTTCGACCAGTATTTTAACTGTGTTAACTGTCTAGCCCAGATAGGGCCAAGGTGGAGTATTGCAAGTCATGAACTGCTCATCCGTCTGGGCTCTATCCTTAATCATTACGGGTCGCCACCCACGACCAACAGGTGGCCCGATTGGGGGAGTCTTATCCCTCTGCAGAGGTGCAGTCGGTGCATTCTAACGCCCCAGCCGACAGGGCGGTCCAATGATATTGACTACAATTACTTGTACGCAGCCTTATTATATAATAATGTAATATTAGATGTGAATAAAGTTGTATTGTATGCGAAGTCAGTGTATTTGGCGGCTATTGTTTACTCAGATGCCATAGACTAAAATTACTTGAAATTAGACTAATTCCATATATAATGTAATTAAAGATGATTCTATATTCAACTGGAGATATCTGGCGGCTATTGTTTACTCAGATGAAATAGATTAATAGTACTTGTACGTAGGTTAAAGTTATGATACTTTAATATTAAAGGGTATGAATAGAGTCTTAACATGCAAAGTTTAGTTATATGGTTAGGTAATGTTTTCCCATATGTGCATAGCCTAAGGCTATAATACTATAATTTCAAACATAAACTAAAGGTGGGTATATGCAAAGTGGAGGTATCTTCTGGTTATTGTGTACTCAGATGGCATATAATACATGTTGTTCGTAGCCACATTCTATATTAAACGGAAAGCAATAATGTATTTTATAAGAAGTAGAGATATCTAGTGACCATTGTTTATCCCGATACTATATACTACCAGTACATGGACGATGCCTCAGTATATATTAAATGTAAATGAAGAGGGTTTTATATGTGAAGTGAAAGTCGGCTAATACTCATATCTGATAGCCTACTAATACGTGTGGAGGTTAGTAATTATATATAATACTGTAATATTGAAAGTAAATGAATAGGTACTTATATATAAAGTGGAGGCATCTGGTAGATATTATTCAAGTAGATGATATAGACTTTCACTACTTGAACATAAACTCATTATATATTGAATTTAAATGAAGACGTCCTCATATGAAAAGTGGAGTTATTAGGTGGTTATTGTTTACCTAGACGCCATATCCCACCAGTAATTGAAGCCTGATTATATATTAAATGAAAAGGAATAGGGTCTTATATGCCAAGCGGAGTTATCTAGTAAGCTAATGCATATCCAGATGCGATATACTACCAATGAGTGTACATATTCCTATTTTATAATATTATGTTATTGAATGTAAGTGACCAGGTTCTTATATGCGAATTGCATGCATCAGGTAGCTATTGTTTAACCATATGCCATCGACTAACAGTACTTGATCTTAGCCTCATTTTATATTATATGTACATGACATGGGTATTATAAGTCAAGTGGAATTCTCTGGTTACTATTTTTTATCCATATACAATAGACAAGTTGTACTTGAACGTAACTTTATTCTATATTACATGTAAAATGAAAGGATTCTATATGCGAACTGGCTTTTGTTTATATTAAAGTTCTGGAACTCTGGGGAGTGTGGAGTGCGCCTTTATTGCCATTACTTCCAGGTTCAATTCGACGCGGAGTGAAAGTACCTGTTAGGGCCCCTATGGGTTGAATATTTAAAATACTAATGTGACATTTTTTGCACTTTTTATTTCAGAATTCATGATTTTTTTTCTACAAATCTACTTCCTTGAGTATTATACAAATTTGTTGATATAGTTATTCAGACTTATCTTTATAGAAAAAAAGTAAAAATCGTTTTTTGAAGGTTCATTTTTTTAATATCTCATAAAATAAAATGGGGGGGGGGGATTAGACCTCGTAAAAAATTCATTTACCCCAATATATTTTAGAAAAAAAAAAAACAATTTTTAGACATATTTACATCCACAGGTAAATAGTTATGGCAATTTTCGTGACAATCGGACCATTAATTTATTTGTCATAGCATTTTTTTAAAATGCTCTTGTCATAAGTTGTTTTTGGCTACGTTAAATTTCAGTTGATGTAACGGTGCAAAAATGAAAACATTGTTTTTCAATCATAATTTTCATTTTTTGAAATTTTTTTTTCTTATCATCCGGAGTTTGTTTAGTGTTTCTTCTTTCGAATTAAAAAAAGATTTTCAAAATAATATTAATTTTTTTGCAAGTTTCATTGTGTTAAATGAAGGAGGGGGGGTTAAATATCACTGGGAAAATTGGTGGTACCTACTAAGTATAGTATTTTAATTTTTAAATAAAAAAGTGCACAGACATGAAACGTTTGAGAAAAATTAATGTCTCTTATTTAAAATATTAAATGTAAAAAAAAATAATCTAAAAATCTAAACTAAACTTAGAAAGAATTTTATATTTCACCGTAATAATTACAATGAAATATGATATCAACTATTAATACTACTACTATTTGTTTACAAAAAAGTAAAACGCCAAGAAAATGGCGTATTATTTTAAGGTCAGATTATATGGCTGTTTAATTTTTAAATGTATTCGAAAATATAAATCAAATCTTCATATTTTTGGTCTAAAACCGGGCCCTGGTGATATTTAATGTGTATATCTATTTACTGTCGTCAATTGTTTTGTTTTCAAAGTTTCCACCAGACAAAGAAATTCACGCAATTGCCCTTTATATATATATATATATATATATATATATATATATATATATATATATATATATATATATATAGAGAGAGAGAGAGAGAGATAGATAGATAGATAGATAGATCGATATAGATATAGATATAGATATAGATATAGATATAGATGTAGATGTAGATATAGATATAGATAAGCCTTTCATTCATCAACATAACAGTAACTTATCACATGCTGTTCATGAGACCCGTCGGAAAATACCTTGTAACATCTGAAATAAAACGTGAGTAGACTATTATAACAACGTGTTTGTTTGTTCGTCCCTGTCATCAAGCGACAACCTCTTCGAATTCTATTCTCTTTGAGTTTGAAGAACTGACAGTGCAAGAGTACTTAAGTGTGTTTTGTCGTTTAATTACATATCAATATAAGCCTATATACATTTCTATGCTGATTAATTTTAAATCAAAATTGTTTAAAAAAATGTATAAGGTTATTTTATGTCTAGTTATTAGATTATCACGTTTATAGTGCGTACATTATTGTTGAGTTTATTCTTAATTATTTTTGCACGGAATATTCTTATCTAATACGAATAACTTGTGTACATTTTTATGGCTTCAAGTATACGTATCTAATTCTAATTATTATGTGGCTTCAAGTAATAATTTCTATGTAATCGTAATCATTTGTTTGAGTGGGCTTTTATAACAACGAGTTTGTTTGTTTGTCATCGAAATTAAGTAACAAGCTCTTCAACTTTTCGATTGTTTTGTATTTCAAGTTAATGCAGTTAGAGTATTTTTCGATTGTTTAAAGAGGGTTCGGTTTAGCTAAGCCAATAGAGAATCCGTCTAGCAAACCACAAGGATCTTGGTTCAATACTACTACTCTTCAAATCCGCGCATGAGTAGCACAGCTTGAATTTGCGTGTTAAACTGGGGAGAATATTGTAGGTGTTGCACTACACTTCAAAACCTTCTACCTGGTCTAACGCCAGGGTAAAGGGGATATACTCCTTCGCTGTCCGGCTGATACCTACAATAGGCCTTCTGCCGATATTACTCCTTACATATTTTTTACACATTTACAAAAGTCAATACATTCAAACACATCCATCATCTTTCTAACTACATAAATCTTTTTTCTCCTTGACTAATTTCATTGTCCTGAAGAAGGTTTCTTTATAAACCGAAATGTTCGAACATCAATACTACGGCTAATAGATTTCCATCCATTGTAGAATCCCGTGTTTGTTCAACAGTTTCTACACATATCAATATAAGCATACATTTTAATGCTGGTTAATTACGACTGTTCATTACCATGTTAATAAGATATTAATTAAACACCTTTAAATTTCTTGCTTAATTTACAAAATAAGATCTTACCTGTCACTTGCATGATTGACTGAATGATTTTAAATATTAATTAACCTGTCAAGGGTTATTTCACGGCTAGAGACTACGGAATTGTTCATATGTTAATTTTATAAACGGTTGCTTTTTAGTTATTTTTCACACAATATTCATAATACCAATAACTTGCACACATTTATATGGTTTCAAGTATTCCTATCTAATTCTAATAATAGCATGATTCCAATTGATTATTTCTATTTAATGATAATAATATTTTGTAGCTATATGACCTCTAGTAACTCGTAATAATCCTTTGTAAACAGTTATATAAATATTCTTAATTTATGGTTATATGGTATCAAGTATTCCAATCAAAATCTAATAATTTAGAAACGGATTTATCTGGCCCATATATGGTAATCTAAAATGGAGGCGCGTGGTCTAATAGTTAGAGTCATAGGAAATGGACTCGTCGACTCGAGTTAAATTCCTGGACGAAGCTATTTGAATTTCCCATAACGCTAATACCCCTGGGAAAGGTATAAATCTAATTATCACTTCACCTATGGGTAAATAGCAGGGCAGACTGGGCTCTTTAACCCTGGCTAAGTAGCCAGTCTAGGAGAAGGAAAACTCTGAATTCAAACCTGTTTAACTCCGCTTAATAAATTGACCGTGTGGAGGGGTTGGTAAATATGTATATGGTAATCTAACTGGGTTCATAGTGCATCAAAGAATAATAGCAATCACGTGTATACTAAACTCTCCAAGTCTTTAGAACTGATGTCTCACCATCAAGGCAATTTAGTCTTACACCCATCCCTCTCCTTTGGGGTTTGAGAGAGGGGTCTTACCTGTCTGCACGTGTTAGAATCATCGTATTCTAAGCCCCACTGAGAGGGCGTGGTATTATTTACGTACATTATTCTTCAAACGAAGATTGATTCCACAATAACAAGTAAGACCGTTGCTAATGATTCTCACTGGGTGCTATATATTTCTGACTTTGAACCAAAGCTCCTGCAAGCTAAGTAAATTACTACAACTAGTAGCACACATTACACGAGACGGGGACTATTCATTTAATAAAGAATACTGCTCTGGGCGTCCGATTTCAGCATTAATGTTCGGCGTGTGAGGGTTCACTGTTGCCATGTTCGATGTCAGCCGAATTCTATATAGCCTACAGTCATCAACGATCTGTTTTCCCTCGAGGCGCACATCACACCAGGCACACATTTGATGCGGTGTGTAAATGGCCGAGCGTTAAAAGAATAACGAAATGGACAATATTACTTCTCACTTCGACATGTACGGCCTTCATTGTATGCGCGGGGTCATCACTGTCAGAGTAAATAAGAGGATAAGTACATTTATACTAAACGAAAGCAGAATGTATAATAAGACAGGTGTTAACTGGCCGATGAGCCCAAGAAGTACCGAGAAAGAGCAAAAATGATCAGTTCTCAATTATTCCCTTTTAACTAAGTGCTTATTGATAGCGTGAATTCACACCAACAATTATAGCCTTATATTATGAATTCATATAGAACTACAGTGGTACTTTGACTTACGAGATTTCCCAATTACGATTTGTCAATTGGTCGATACTTTGCTTTGTGTTAAGAGTTAAAATTGAAGGTACTAGCAAAATTCAGATACTTGTATAGATAAGTTCACTAAAACATTTAGCAGTGATTAGCCTGTTCAATACTTAATTTAGTGATTTCTTAAGCAACGGCGGGTACTGTAGGCAACCTGACGACTTTGTTTATCAAATTGGTTGATTCGGTAATAAATGACCCGAAAAGGGTTCATATGCCGTAAAACCACCAACCAACCAACCAACAAAAATATTTAAGTTTCAAAATTTATCACACCATAGAACAATATTATTAATAAAAAATGAATATTAAGACATATTACAGCACATAATTTATTATATTCTGTCTTATTTTGTTCTATTATTTTTCTTATTAAAAAAAGCGTAGGGCATTCTTGAACGGATTTATGGCATTTCAGTTAATTTCAATGGGTAATAGTGATTTGAAAATACGAGGAAATTGAGTTACGATCGGGACGAATTAAACTCATGTCAAGGTGGCACAGTATATTTATATACATTTTAGAAGGGTTTTAGAATTGTGAAAAGCGATATGCCAATTGAGTCGAAGTTAAGCAGCGAGTGATTTGCCCACTATTTATATGGGTGACCTTTATGAATATCAGGTACCATATGATATCCGAGATTTATGTGCCACAGTAAGTGTTGCATAACGGGGTCTCGACGAATGATGACGGAGTAAAAGACTCCAAAAATATTTGTGTTTTGTTTAGGTTTACTACTTCGATGTCGCAGTCCAGAACGTTAGTCACTACGCCACGTAGACACAACAAGTTTATTTCCAAGAAAGAATTTTCATTAAAGTAATAAAACGGCAATTTGTTTAGAAATAAATAAGATTTATGAGTGATTAGCATCATTCTTGGAGCTAAAAGTTTATTTAGTTGCCACTCACTGATACACAGCAATGTGTAAACAACTGAAGTGTAAAAAAAAAAGGGTTTGTATTCCCAAGTGTTGTTTATAGTTGGTGTCACTGGAGATGACTACGATTTCACACAAAGAAAATGGTAAAAGGTGATCACTGGAAGGAATAACACCCACTATTAACCTCCTTCTAGACATGTCTCAAAGGATTCTTTGTTTCTTTGTTTAATGACATATAAACCTTGCTGTGTCAGTAGCACTATTTAACCTATGGAGTGCAGGGTGTTGGATTCAAACATTGTCAAAAAAAAAGAACATAATAGCGCAACTGGAGTTCGAACTCACTATCTACGATTTTGCAGTCCAGCTCAGTAACTACTACGACAGGGAAACTAATGATCCAAATTTATTATATTCTCCACAATTTGTTGCAAAAAAGACAGTCGTGCACCACATTTACAGATCAAACAGATTTCTGATAAATAAATACTTGGATAATATTGAAGTCAGTCAGTCAGTCAGTCTATTATTGGTTTGAACAATGTGACTGGCCAAGCACAACTGAACCAGTGTCAAGGCAACTGGTACTTATGGGAATTCAGAATAGTCCACTCATGCATTTGGGTGATTCCATTCCCTGAGTCTTGATTGGCTGCTTGGTTTGTATGATCCTCTGAGGCTTCATAAATATCCTGCCATTTTGCAATAGTCTTTGCAGCAAACCAGAATCGTATTGGGTTAGGACTGCTTGCTGTCTTGTCTTGCCAATTCGACGGTAATTGGAATTAGTATGATTATTCTACAAATAAATAATGTCATTTCACTGATCTAACTTATACTAGCAAAGTCACAATGATACATGTTGTATAGATGGACGAAATAGAGAAAAGAAACAGTTCACATTTGTAACCTGAGATATTCATTGGCATTATATTCCAGAATTTTAAATACAAATCTCTGGGAGAGACAGATAGATTTTTACATGAAATGTTTGGTCAACGAAAGCATTTAGTTGACATTGATCTAGACTCATCTAAACATGTATCTATATATTATATAGGCGCTCAACCGTAACGGTTATCGTCGAAGAAAATATACTCGGTAAACCGAGTTCAAATCCTTAACGTGGCTGTTTAGGTTTGACATTTGCGCTAATACCATGGCCAAAGGTATGAATCCAAGTATTCTCACTCAATTTATGTGAAAATATTTAGGTAGACTGGGATCTTTAACTTCTGTATAGAAATTGACCACAGAGAAAGGAAACTTTGAAGTTAAACCAGTTATAATCCGTTTGTTAGATTATCGTAGTATAGTTATTTACTAAGCGTAGCTTAGATGCAGCACAAGGCCAGAAATATGGGGCACCCAATGAGAATCGAACTCACTAACAATGGTGTGTTAATGTAATTTGCTAACCATTACACCACATGAGGTGTCCAGATTTTCGTAGTATAAGCTGTACGCAAAATCGTCCCTTCTATTTATGAATTTGCTCAATAACAGCAGACACTTCCGATAAAAAATTGACAAATGAGAGACGAGGACAGAAAGCATTTAACATCGTTTGCACCTATCCTCAAATCAATTACTGGTTGAACTTATGACTATCACAACCTATATTTTGGAGTAACACCAGAGGAATACTATGGACGTGGACATGTACATATTACAAGGAACACGGTATACTTGAACTTATACATATTACAAGGCTAACCTACAGACTTGGAGTTATTTTATTACAAGGAAACCAACTGGGTTCTGTGAACAACAACACAACAGCTGAATCATTAAAATTGGGATACGGATTCTTAAAACGCTTAAAAACATTGACATTTTGTTGCATCCTGCTCGTGGTGGATGGTTTGGATAAATGAGTGTATCAATCTATTGATAGAAAATAAAATCGGGATGGCCAGAACCTTGGCTTTCATTCGATATATTCATGAAATCTGAGTTATATTTAGGCTGTGCTTATTTTGAGTCTACTCTATAACATGATTTTATTACATAATATAAGCGTTTCGTGAAATGGTTATCGTCGTAGAAAATGGATATGGTGACCGGAGTCCGAATGCTGGATGAATGCTTGACATTTCACATAGCACGAATACCCTTGGAAAAGGTATGAATCCAACTATTTTCCGTTTTGGTACGGTAAAGAATTGCGCAGACTAGAGTCTTTAAAATTGATTAGGCAAGCAGTCTAGGAAAAGGAAAACTTTTATTTCAAACCCGATAACTTTTGCTTCAGAAATTGACCTTGTTTTGCATCCTGCTCGTGCGTAGGAGTTGCGTAAACACATATATAACCTATTCTTTTTAATACACGCTCAAATAATTTGTCACATTTTGAAAGTTGCGACAGAGCTTATGAAAAAGCGGAAAAAATCATTATCAATATACATCGAATTAGAAATTACAAAATTAATTTTGAATACACTGGATACACGTCAGAAGGTTCATTTTTGTCTAAAAGAAAATGAGACCCCAAATAAGTTCTCGGATTCATTGCCATGTCTTCGTCAGATTTTAATCATCACAGCTTAGAAAGCAACGTTGTTTTAATGAACCTTCGGCAACTTATCAACATACATAATTGCTGTAGAGTGTGGACTCAATTCCTAGAGTTTCTGTGGTATGGTATTTCAGGAAAGGAGAAATTCAAAAAAATTAGGGTTTCTTCTATTGTTCATTTACAATAATATATACGGGGATATATTAGTATCTGTACACATCCCCCCTAAAGGCTAAAAATAATCGTCTCTCTTTTTCTCGGTTTATATATATATATATATATATATATATATATATATATATATATATATATATGGGGGGGGTCCTATGCCAGTCATGATACTTTATGAGATGACTTAGTTTCGTGACTATCACATGTGTCCCCGGCTAGTTGCCGCAAAATTGGAATCGACGCAACTTTGTGGCAGCTCAAGAGATTAGTGGAAATGAGCTGTCGTAGTTTTTGTTAACTAAAAGAACGAGACAACACACCGTTAACAATAATAATGGTTTTATTATTATAATAACGGAGAGGAATTTGTTTTGCACACTAGCTCGGAGAGAAAAGACACGATGAGGAGCTTTGTCTGGCGTTTTGTTCTATGCTAATTAACATTGAGTGATTCAGCAAAGATTAACTGGACGACGTTACGTCTTTCATCTGTGGCTTTTTTTTTTCTTGGCGGGAGGGTCTATTTCTTTTCGTGGCAAAGATTTCATATTTCTGCAATTTGAAGTTTCGTGGTTCCCCTGACAACCTTTCTGGTCTGATTGATTTTAACAGCTCAGACCATTCTTTTTTATAGGAACATTGTAGCTGTTTTTTTTTAAAAATCGTCAACAAGTGTAAACATGCTATTCCCCAGCCCACAAAATCAAGTCTACCTCTATGACTTCCGATAGCTTTGATAAGCATATCCCCTTACTGGCTTGCAGTCACATTTGACTAAATCTGTAAACACAGTGAGCAGAATTAAAGCTGATACAATATTTTGATTTTAACAAAACCATTTCCTGTGACTAACAAAACAATTTTCACACTTTCGTCAAAAATTAGTAAACGCCAACAAAAAAGATTCTTGCCATGTCACACACACACATATACACGCACACACATACACGCGCACACTCACACACACACACACACACACACACACACACACACACACATATATATATATATATATATATATATATATATATATATATACCGAAGAATTGGAAATAAATCCGACGTTCTATAAGTATATAAACATATGAAAAACACAAGCTATTCAGAATGATATTTTATCATAGGAGCTAATCTTATTCCGTATCGGTGTGTTTAGCAAAAGGCATCGTTGGTGTACAGTCATATAGGAAAAAATGAAAACAGTGGTTAGTATTTTTTTTAGAATGTTGCGGCATCTGAATATTACTTAAATATAAAAAAGATTTGTCGCTTCGATATCAGAGTGACATTTCATATTATATAATTTGTATATTTTGTTTTGTGGTTTTACATGTTTGTGCAGTAAAGTTGTTTTTATAGTTTGTGTGTTTTGGTGTACTTATTAGTGTTCCTACATATATGTACACACACACACACACACACACACACACACACACATACATAGGTTGAGGGTTCTATTTAGTAGATAATATTTGCTTGGAGTAATGTTATTGTGTGTGTGTGGCTAAATTATATTTGGAGTAATGTTATTGTGTGTGTGTGGTTAAATTATATTTGGAGTAATGTTATTGTGTGTGTGTGGTTAAATTATATATATATATATATATATATATATATATATATATATATATATATATAAGCTTTCCCATCATACGCCCCAAAAATAATCACCGTTCCAATGATTCAACACAAAACAATATATAATGATAAATACAATTGTACTTAAATCAGTTGGTTTAAATATTGCGTAGGCGACTGACAATCAACAAACACGGTTGTCTTTATGCCTACGCTACCCTTACTTATATGATATATATGCTCTATCAAATATATAGAATAGTTTTTACATCTAAATATAGCAAACTACACACACACACACACACACACATATATATATATATATATGTGTGTGTGTGTGTGTGTGTTTCTCCTAGATAAAAGCGGGAATCTCCCTTGTATCCTCCACAGAGCTACGGATAAAAAGTGGCACGGACTGGAATCTTTTGCCTTATAAACGGCATTAGTATGGGAGAAAATAAAACGAAATGTGATCAACCACTTCAGTCCATATCATGTAGTTTATGCTAAAAAACCGCAACATCTCAGATGTTATGTGGGTTCAGGCCTAGGTACACAATCACGTAAACATTTGGCTTTTTAAATGTGTGTGTATATTTAAAATGTTCACACATACAAAGGTGATATATATATATATATTATATATATATATATATATAATAAAAACAATTTTTTATTGTGCCACTTACCACCTGATCATAATTAATCCCTTAATTTTCGCCCTCCTTTTATTTATTAAAAAAAATCATCTGGACACCGCGTGCATTAAGACTAAAGCTAGTTTGTTTTATCATCATTTTTAACACAGATTTAGCGTCATAGCATTCCATCCATCATTTGACTCATCTGAAGATTGCGTAAGTATGAAACTTATAGTTATGAGTTTATCATATCATTATTATTGATTATATATATATATATATATATATATTATCATAT
>CM042139.1:127409102-127446602 GCA_023376005.1 Doryteuthis pealeii
AAATCCTTGTTTTTACAAACAATTTTAACCCATTTCACAAAAAAATTGCCAAAAATCTGCTCCGACCAATCTATGAATAAGTATTTGTCAATTTTATTTTATTTTTACTTTTAGCCCTTAACAAACTCTTATAATAACAGAAGTTCAGAATTAAAATTGTGTTCATATTAATAGTTGAAAAATTTCACCATTTTATTCAAATGAAAAAGTAACCATAAACTTGTTTTGAAACAATTTTAATTTTTCCACAATTTTTTGTACATGACAACAATTCACAGCTAGTTCTTAATTGCATGTTGAGTTTAAAAAGAAGCTGAGAATCGAAAATTTAAATTCTTCGTATTGCAATATCTATTTTTGCTTAAATTTAAGATAGTATTTTGAAAACACATTGTTTAAAAACGTTTTGGTGGACCTGATCATCTGGACCCCCCCCCACTCATCTAATTTTCTTTTTTCTTCAGTGGATTATTATCGATTACACACCAATCTATCAGATTGTAAAAAAAAGATTCTTAAAAGTTCTTTATTTTTTTTCACGGGTGCTCATTTCCTCGTATAAGTTTATAGTAAATCGATCCCCCATATCGGAACCGCTCGAACGGAACCCAAATTATTTATTTATTTTCCCATTAAACTAACCTTAAACCCAACCCTACCCTAACCCCTACCCCCTAGTTAAAATTAACAGTTTTATTACAAAATTTGTGGGTTCTGTTTTTTCTTGGTCAGCTGTATACAGGGTGACCCCGAACAAACAGAACCCAAATTATTTTTCATTTTCCCATTAAACTAACCCTAAAGTCCAACCCTAACCCTAAACCCTAGATCTCCATAGTTAAAATTATTAAAAAGTTTTATTACAAAATGTGTGTTCAAAGTTTTATTACAAAATCTGTGAGTTCTTTTTTTCTGGGTCACTTTAATTTTGACACCTTTGTGCAAGTTCCGCCCAACTGTTAAGGTAGAGCGGTTCCGATATGGGGTTTTGATTTACTATGAACTTATACGGGGAAATGAGCACCCCTGAAAACTCAAAATAATTTTTTTTTACAATCTGATAGATTGGTGTGTAATCAATAATAATCCATTGAAGGAAAAAAATGTAGATGGGGGGAGCAGATGGTCCGCCAACGTTTTCAGTAGTTGATAGTTCTCTAAAAAAAAGACTTTTTTTAGCATTAGTATTAATTACAAAACAACCATTTTCATAAAAGTTCAAATGTCCCCTATGAAAATCTATGATATTTAAACATGCCAATTTTTAAGAACTGAAAAGTTGCACTATAAACTATAAGAGTTAACTTTCTCAACGATTTTATTGACTTATAAATAAAAAACATTGTTCGATGATTATTGTCATAATAAAGAGTAAAATCATAAAACTTAAAATTTAATTTGTAAGACAAATTCTGAGGAATATTTTAAATTGTATCTTAAATAATAATTCAAATGTTGGTTGTTGCTTTTTTTTATGGGATATCAACTTTTCCGGTCACTTAATACCGAATCATGTCATTTTGATAAACAAAGCACTCATGGTGTTTACAATTTTTCGTACTTACATATCAAAAATTTTTGAAATGTTCCAATAACTGGATATTGTCAGAAATACTTGAAGTAAAAAAAATTAAAAAACAGTTTCTAAGGACATTCGTCAATTTTATTGTTATTTCTAACTCTTTAAAACTCTAACAATAAAATTAATAAATAAATTAAAGAATTGAATGTCATTTTATTCGAATGAAAATGTTAGTTTAATTTATACAAATATGTAACTGTAAACTGATTTTCATGATATTTTTTATTTACAATTAAAATATTTTTTTAATAATGTAACCGTAAAGAGTAAATTTTGATTTTCTACAATTTTTATGCATTACAAAAATTAAAATTAAAATGAGTGTATTGTACAATTTAAGAATATGGACAAATTAAGTCTGAAAAAAATACCTTATTCGTATTATCGGCTATTTATCGGCTATACGTAACATTTTTTTTTAACTCGCCGTAAAAAATAATTTAATTTATAAAAACACATGCAAATTACATATTCAGAAAGGCTATTTTATCTTATTTCTAAAGATATAAATATTTTAAAGATTGGACCATAAATAGGCGTGAGATTCCGAGCTGACTGGCATAGACTTGTATCGTGATAATAAAAGGCAGCGTAGCACTCCGAAGCCATTTTTTAATTTTTTTAACTCGCTGTAAAAAATGATTCAATTGATAAAAACTTATACAAATTACATATTTAGAAAGATTAATTTCTTTTCTTTCTAACGATATAAAAATTGTTAAACATTGGACCATAAATAGGCGATAAATTCCGAGCTGTACGGCTTAGACTGCAAAATTAATTCACTAAAATCAAAACTTTGCTGCTGATAATGCTGTAACAATAAGCAGGCAGAGACAATATTTTA
Source organism: Doryteuthis pealeii (assembly GCA_023376005.1). Classification (NCBI taxonomy): domain Eukaryota; kingdom Metazoa; phylum Mollusca; class Cephalopoda; order Myopsida; family Loliginidae; genus Doryteuthis; species Doryteuthis pealeii. The sequence continues at coordinate 127,411,532 of CM042139.1, forward strand.
TTATCAGCAGGGGCTGGTATACGGACAGTTCCACAAATTGGGTGATTTTGGCTTAATTAATTAATTACACCCCTTAATCAGTAAAAATCAATAATCAAATTTGGCGTGTTTCCTAATTAGAAGAATATTAATGTGTATGCAAGATTTAAAATTTGAGTGACCTCCCGTTTTGGAGTTATACGTCGACACGTACATACCACAATCTCTCCTTATATATATATATATATATATATATATATATTATATATATATATACTCTAAATTAAGATATTCGTTCAATTTTTAATAGAATTATGTAAAAATGCGTCACGTTCGGTGTCTGTCTCTCTGAAACCGAAACTACATCACTGCCCTCAGACAATGCGTACGTTTATCAAGGAGTATTTAATCTACAGTCAAAATCATTAATACATAGATTACAGAACATCCCTGAATTATATATATAGAAATTAAGTATGCGACAATAAACGGTTCACATTATTTATGAAACAAATTTTAATGAATACATGTCCGTTATTATTGATTTATAAATAGTTTTTTAAAATATTTATTTAAAGTTATCTAGCATATAGAGTTTTACGAGAACATTATTTACAAACAAACAATAGTGTTGTATATTTGGTGGGATTCTGTTAATTATGGACGGTTAGTGTGGACAATTTATTTAAATTCAAAATGAAATTTACATAGATTTTGGTGGTCGGTACTTGACACTTTTGTAACCTCTCTTCCTGTTTAGGCAAGTGTGGGAGAAATAGTTTAGTTCTATTCAGTTTCTAGTTAACCATCGAAGGATGAGGTTCACAATAGTGCCACTCGCCCGGAAATAAATTCTCACCGCGCGATTGAGTGATCAAGATCCAGACTATAAAAAACACATGTGGATTCACCAAAGAAATGCCTGGAGTTGTTAATTAAGAACAAACCAACATCACCAGAAAGAGTTAAGAAGATAGACAAAACCAGCCAGATAGCAGAGAATCGCCCGATAGCTACAAGACAAGCTACGAGATAAAATGTATACATCCACAAATATAATCGGGTATAAACTACAGGTAAGTATGTTATATAAAAATAGATCTCATGATGTTCTTCCAAATGTTATATTTCATTTACGATGAAAAAACATTATGTTTTTAATATTGTCTGTCGTAAGATTCTGTTGTACGACATACAGTTTTGACACCATCCAAAGAAAAACCTTAAATATTTGAATAAATTTGTATTCAACTGTTAGAAAAAAAACATTTGATTAGAAAGAAAACATAAGGATTGGAAATTTTGCCCGCAAAACTGTTTTTTTATGTCTAATTTTAAAACGAATCAAAGATCTGCCTATAATCTTTTATGAAAGAGCGTGGAAAAATGATATTTACACTACCCGGAGGGCGTTTTTTTTCTTCCTTTTTTGCCATTAGTTATAATATAAGATAAAGGTAATATGACCTCGTATAATATATAATAAAGAATAAGCGACCTCGGAATCACTAAAAAAACTACAGGTATAACTTTTACCTCCATAATTGCTAAGATTTATAATACCCTTCTTCTTAATCGCATCTGACCTAAAGTAGAGGAAATCCTTAATAAAAAGCAAAATGGATTTCGTAGATCCACGATTTGTATCGACGAAGGGGTTCGAACAAAAATACCTTGAGACAGCATGACTGTTTTTCGATGCCCTCCAGTCATTTAAGTCCATACACAGAGAAAAGATGCTGCAAATACTACTAGTATATGGTCTACCGAAGGAAATAGTAACCATTATAATGATGCCCTACAAAGGCACAAAAGCAATGATGCATTTACTTGATAGTGACATAAATTTCTTTGACTTTCTTGCCGGGGTATTGCAAGGATATACATTAATATTACATATTCATAACATTTCTAAACTACGTACTCAGAACGTCATTATATCCAATAAAAGAATAAAGACTTCAGCCTAAAAAAGCAAAAAAGCCGGCGATTTCCCGCCGAAACTATAACAGATGAAAACTACCCATATTATTTTTCTCTGAAATACCACTGCATAATCTGGGAAAAGGCGGAAGCAGCTCTGGCCTCTGCGTGAACACAGATAAAACTGACTTTAATAATCTCATCTACAGAAACCGATACGATACACGCATAAGATAGGCATGGGCTACTATAGACATTATTGGTCATATGTAAATCTGATCTCACTGATAAGGTAAAACGAGAAATCTTTCAACCAGTAGCCGTATCAATGCTACTATAGGGGCTGCTCCACTTGAACTCTAACGAAGCGATTCGAGAAAAAGCTATACGGATGCTACAAAGAATGCTGCGTACTCTCTTGAACAAATCTTGGTAGCAGCACCCCACGTACGGACACTTGCTCCTCATCACACAAACCATCAGATTAAGACGAACATGATATGCTAGACACTGCTGGAGAGGCAGAGATTTACTCATTACTGACGATCTTCCGTTGGACACTCATACATGGACACACCAGGGTAGACCAACCAGGAAAAATCCTACATCAATTAACTCAGTGCGGATTCTGTTTGACGCGTGGAGGACCTGCCAGAGGCGATAACCGATAAGAAAGTTTAGTGAGTGAATGTCATGTATATTCGTGCTCTCAGCGCAAGTCAATGATGATGAATAAGTTTAGTACATACATAATCTGAATATAACATCTTGTATATCTTAATCGTATTATTTATAATTTTCTCGTCGTGCTTTTGAGTTGTTGTTGTTGTTTTAATAGGACACAATAGAAACCAGTATAAACGTTTCACATATATCATACATAGATATCCCCCCCCCCGTTCTTTAGAGAAGTAGTTTAATGGCACAAATACAGCACATACATCTAAAAAGAATATTTAGAACATATTCCTGGAAGTTCAGAAAATATATTTCGCAACTTTTTCAGCAGGTGGTATTCTGAGAGAGTTATATATGAATTAGACATTAATATGAATATGTACAAAGTTTTATACAGTTGTTTGCCGTGAATATTCTTGGAAACAATTCCCATCTGCTGGTAAAGTTACATTCTTGAATAATGAAGAGGAGGATAATATCTTTAGAATATAAGATAAAAATTATATAAGTTAGTTATAATGTATGAGAGGAACGAGTTAACATCGTTATAATGTAATATTAAGATACTATATCATATTTATGATATATCATATAGAGTAAAATAACATCATTATAATAAAGAATAAATACGGGGTTGATTTAGCTCAGTCAGTAGAGTATCAACCTAGAAAACACAAGATTCCGATTTCGATATCAGTCCTGAGCAATGAGTATCACAGCTTGTGTAGTAAAGTGGGGTGCTGATGATAGGTCAGGGATTCCACCTCAGAAGCGAAAACAACCTACCTGGTCTAGAGCTAGTAAAAATGGTAAAGACTCCCTCACTGTCCGACTGATACACATAATAGGCCTCTTCGCCGATTTACTATTTTCCTATAATAGGTAATAAGTAAGATAAAAGCATTATAATAAAAACCTAATATAACATAGTTATAATATATAATAAAGAGTAAGATAACATCGTTATAATATAAGATCAATGTAATATAATACTTTTATAAAATACAATAAAGACCAATATATAACTTAGGTATAATCTTATGAAATATTTGTGTACCAAGATCAAACAAACTCTTCAATATTAGAATTTTACAATGATCCAATGGTAGTAGTTATATTTATCCATGAATTCCTTTGGTATCACTACGAATCAAATCACCGACTGTGGTATGAAAAATAGGAAAATAAGTGTCGTTTCATTCCGCAATATTCTAAAGATGCAGGTTCTCTCATTCTGCGACGAGGCTCACTCATCGTTCTACGATAAATGGGTCTATTACCCATATGTAAGTCATCCCATCATGGTGTAATGTTGTGTAAGGCAGTACTACTGAATAGTGAGATCTATCCTTGCTGAATGTCCCATACTTGTGACATTATGTCTGATTCTATATGGGGGCACACGGGTTGGAAAATTAGATGTCCAATTGTGGTCTGATGGTGTGCAAACTTGCCTCGAAGATTTATAACAAATAAATATTGAGGTCTATCTTTGCTGTGCACAGGGAGCCTAGTTTTGAACATATTCTAAAAATTGATACAAAGCTAGAACATAAAAACCATAAACCAAAAATGATATAAAAAAAAAACGAAATAGATATAAAATGTTTAAATCTAAATTTAAGAAAATACTAAATAATGGAGATATGTAATTCAAACTAAGATCATTTCATGGATCATAATATATTGAGGTAGGTATATTATTTGAATCTATTGTATTACATAACTTTATTATCAATAACGTTTTATTTCGTATTCATAAAATAAAGAAAAATGTGTAAGATATATTCACTCAACACATTGGCGATTAATAACAATATAATTGCAACTTAATTTCATAATAAATATTTTTACTTTTAAGTTTTAGTTATTTAAAATTTGTTAAAATGATATATATATATATATATATATATATATATATATACTAAAATTTAAAATTTGTTAAAATTTATATATATATATATATATGTATATAAGCATATATCATCATCATCAGCATCATGTCGCGCACGTAGCACGGATATCAATGAAAAGCTCTCGCCAGTCTTCCCTAACATTCATTGACCCTGGGAGACCTTCTGCAGCCAGCGTCCTTACATAATTGGTCAATGTAGGCCCTTGCTGTGCGGCCCTCACTAGCATACCCATGTTTTGGCTTCCACAGGAGAACGTCGCTTATGAGCTTATCTTTGCTTCTCCAGCAGTGTCCTGCATGTCTAGTGCATCTTACTCGGATGGTTTGGGAGATGGTGGCAGGTGGCCATACAGCTGCTTCCTTGTGGGGTGATGTTTACAAGACTTGTTAAAGACTGCACGCAGCATTCTTGTGCAGCTCCCATATAGCTTATTCTCAAGGCGCTTCGTTAGGGTACAAGTAGTGCAGCCATACAGCAGTACTGACATAACCACAGTCTGGATATATATATATATATATATATATATATATATATATATATAATAAAACGGAGTTGTCAAACTCTAGCGAAATTAAACATCCGAACTCCATAATCATTCATCAATCTTACAGTGTTATACAAATCCTACAAGTGAATAACAGGGAACCATCTGATACACATGGTAGATGTAAAGCAAGACAAATGAATTTAAAGGCAATTCAAACACGCTTCATCTGATCCTCGGTGGATGAACCTCTAAGCTCAGTGGCTAGTATGAAACAATGCCACTCCTCATCTATAAGGACTATCCTCATACATGAGTAGCAGTAGTTTGTTGACTGATCTGCTTGGTTCTGGTCGTTGACCTATGAATTCCATTTGCCCCAGTATCTATTGAGAGATTTTAAAAAAAAATATGGTATATGTTCTGTACAAAGATTTCTTGTTTGATATTTGACGTGAGAAGATGCTAAAATGGGAGATGCCCAAGGAAATATAACGAACTAATACATATATAAGCTGTATATTAGCATCAGTTTTTTCTCTTTAGAATGTTTTGCTGAAGGTAATAGATAATTTTCTTTTGAACAGTTTTTTTTTCTCTGTTTCTTTGCATCTTATCAGTTTTCATATATTGTTTGTTATGAACCACAGAAGATGCTCTTATAAACAGACTTCTATTGATTTGTTTCGTATTACCGCCTTAAATGTGATTCGCGTTTATTAAAATCAAAGTAATGATTTGATATCACACACACACACACACACACACACACAACACACACAAAATACAACACACACACAGACACACACACACACACACACACACACACACACACACACACAAACAAACAAATGGTTGATAGTAATAGTAGCATGTATTTACCCAACTCATCCGCCATGGGCAGGATGTGACACAAAGTCAATTTTAGAACGGAGTAGAGTTTGTTTGAATCCAGAGTTTTCATTCACCCAGACCCGTTACGATACCATGGCTAAATGATTGATTCGTTGATTTCAACGGCATGCCACGCGTTTAGGGTTATTTTTCTTGAGAGGTGAGAGAATCGCGTTCTTTGTATGTTCATATTTACATTTTATTTTAAATTACTTTTGAAGATGTTATTCTTTACAAGGTAAATTTCACACCTGATTTATGATATCAATGTTTTCATTGGTGCTCGTGGTCGTTGTTTCATACCAGTTAAAAGTAAAAATTACAATGCTGATTTTCTAAATCGGATAATAATTTTTTTTCTTTGAAGTATCACGCAACATATTTCTCTAATAATGTTCCATGTCCATTTGGCATACATTGCTATTCTTATGAACAATCTCCTGTCGCTCAGCTGCCTTTCAAAACTACACTGCTTATTGCGTGATTATTCTTTTCATCTTAATGTCTTACAAGTTCTCTTAAATTTTATTCACATCCATTAGAAAAATCACACATGGACTAGACTAACACACACACACACACACACACACGCGCGTCTCATGCACACACTTGCACAAATACAAACAAAAATAACACACACGCTCGTACAAGATAATTTTTAAGAATACTAATACATTAGAAGATACAAACACAAGACCTAACATCACCACAAACAAGTACAAAGTACTAAATGAACAGATTGATAGAAGCAGTCGTCAGCATCCCTCAATAGGATACCGATTTTTAGTCTCCTGACGAATGGTTATTTCATCCCAAAATATTAAGAAAACAATAAATCAGGGGTGAATGAACAACATCCTCGTTATCTTGTGTTTATTTACACTCACATTGTGATAATCTTCAAAACCAAAACCAAAACTAAAAAAAGATGTCCGCAATTTTCTCCTCGATTCATTTAGTCTATAATTAGTCACTATCAACATGCTATATTTTCTTTAAAACTATGAAAATTGTCTTTAAGATTTCTGTTCTTAGTGTAGAGATTTTGAGAATATGTAGTTTTTCTATAGATTTGGTTTTCCGTTAGACCATTTCAATTTATAAATATAGCAAAGACGGAACAAGTATGGCAGCAGGTGCTGTAAGCATGATTCATTATTGTATACGAGTACTTAAACTGGGCTCACGCGACTGGGTTAATTAATTTTGCGAGTTCATTTTTTCGGTTAATTTATTTTGCGAGTGCATTTGTTTCTTTTGTTTTTGAGATTAATGTAACTTCTAATATATGCAACCATCTTGCTTTTTTTTATAAATGTGTATATGTAATATATATATATATATACATACATATATATATATGTGTGTGTGTGTGTGTGTGAGTGTGTGTGTGTGAGTGTGTTTGTGGATGAATATATAATTAATCTCTAAAAGAAACACGCTCGATGTTTTCGAAATAAAACAAACATAATATAACCAGTATAAAGCTTACTTAGACTCCATATACACTACAATAATTGGGCTGTAATATTTTCCACACGCACACACACACACACACACACACACACACGTACACACACACATGTATATATATGTGTGTGCATGTGTGTATGTGTGTGTGAAAAATAGAAAACTATTCCCAAAGATAAAATTTATTACATATGAAGTTGACGTTAAACCTTTTGGTGTTTTAAACCTTCATCAGGACATAAAGATGAAGAAAGTGTTATCTAACATGCCATTAAGACATTAAAAAACCCATCATTTTACGCCGATTTCACCATCTATAATGAATTCATCTGTATGGAATACTTTGTTTTTTTTTTCTTCTATGTACTGTCGGATTTATTTCCCTATTTTTCCGCTCACATCCCCCATATATCTATTATTATGCTAAAGCTGAGTGAATCAATGATTGTTTGCTAAATTCTCTTTTCTATTTAGTTTAACAACACAACATTCATATCATAATATTCCTTAGTTCTAGGATTGAGTTATGTTTTGAAAAAAATATATTTTAATTGGTTTTAATTATTTGTAATTTGCAACTAAGTTAAAAACTGACCCTTCTCTTACTTCATAATCTGCTTGGCACTTTCCCCCTCTATGTCTATCTTGATTACCTCTTCGTTATATGTGTTTAGTTTGTCTGTGAGAATAAAGCGAGTGGTTGGAGAGTGTGAAATATATAAGTTTCAGAAGCTGCTAGCCCGTATCTCATTCGTAAAATCAGGTCCATTTAAATCTAAATTAGGTCAAATGTTCCTTTCTTAGAAATCTTACAAATGATTTTAATGTTTTTTGTTTAATTCTCCGGTCGTATTCATTTTTAAAAATCTAATTCGTTTTGCAAACTTACTTTTCCCTAATCCCAGTTATATTACTCAGAGCTCAATGGGTGACTTAAAGTTTTGTCTAGTATATATATATATATATATATATATATATATATATATATATATATATATATATATATATAATACCTATCCTTTCATTCTAAATTCATAACTAATTATGAATTTCCTAATATTAACTTTTCATTTCTAAAACTGTTACTTATATAGTAATTTCAAAAACTACTTCTAGTTTTCTCTGTGCGTGTGTGACATATATACACAATTATAGTCTCTTTTAATTTTAAGAACATCACAGTCCCATATGTAATTCTTCACTAAACAACCCAGCTTGACCAACGTCTATGGTACAAATTCTGGTCACAAAACCCGTGAGCCCGGTCATTTATTCTTTCACCTCGACAGGTTCTTAGCTGGAGTAACTGGAGAAGAAAATTATAGAATTACACAAAATATGAGAATTACATTGATGGCCAATCACAATACATGAAAAGAACGCAACTCAATATGCATGCAGCAAACAACCAAAATTATACCGCGTAAATTCTACCTTCAGACATTTGCTACTCTTAATTCTCTACGTTGAATCATCATTCACTACACAACACATTAAAATCAGCCATATGTATGAGAGCAGGATTCGACCGCCTGCCACACATCGAGGAAAAGTTCAAAATGGTTGTCGGCGAATTTTTACGACTCCACCAGTCCCAATGTTTGGCCTTCGAACTCCCAGGTCTTAACCCTATGGATGTATGACGCTGTTGAGAAAGACACCAATCACCATTCCAGTACTACAAAAGCCCCAGTTAATCGGTAGTTCTTGAGACCCTTCCCAGGGAAACTGTAACATCAGTTTGCTCCAGGTTCCGGAGCAGGCTTGATGCTGTGATCGACGCTAATGGCGGTTATTGTGAGTGAAACTTGTTGACGGTAGTGTAATTTCCGTGCCTCTCGAATTTCTTTACAATCCATTAAATTTTGTTGTTGCCAAGCACATTTTCTTTTTCCTTATGAAAGTGTCAAATTTCTCCCAAACACCATAATATATATATATATATTATATATATATTTATATATATATATATATATATATATATATTATATATATATATATATATATAAGGCTTTGCAACACAGGAAATCATCATGAAATTTACTCGCCAAATAGAAAGGAAGCAAATAAAACGATTTATGAAATGTATACTTTTAACTAAACGGAAATGTTTGTTGTATAAAAAATGACATTATACAACACAGTGAATCAATAAAATACACTGGATTGGCCGTAAAATACCAATAAGAACTTCAAGATTAAACTGTAAATTAAAATCAAATAAGATTTTGACTGAAAAGCTATGTGAAATTTATGTGGATTTCCATTAAAATAAAACCAAAAATGATTGGAATGTGCAGGAGTAGAGGTTGTCGTCTCCTTCTCGTTTTTATGATACTCAGTTTTTTCAATTCGTTTGGAGAGTTTAATGAAGATTTCCAACAGAATGCATATGGACATTAATCTCAGGTCAGACAAGGTCATTACATTTCATAAGGGCTTTCTGAAATCATTTCTGGCAGAGCATTTCCAATTTTTATTGCTCAACAACAACTGAATGCTTAATCCTATAATGGATGATATTTGACAGGTAAATTTGATAGCTAATGAGCCGGCGTTCCTCCTCCATTCAAGCATCAGGGGATGTCATTATAACATGATATTCATTGAAAGAGAAAGACGGAGAGTGGTGAGAGAGATAGGGGAGAGATGGAGAAAGTGTAAAGATAATGTTTGATTGGGATCTGTTCACTTTGTTGAATATTCTTAAAGGGAAATTAATAAAGCATTTAAGACACTCACCGAATAAAATCTCGAATTCATGCAAATTCTTTGAAAACAGGAGACCTTTAGAAATAATTTCAAATAAAAATAAATAACATCGGTTATATTGATGAAGTTTTCAAGTGCGACCCTTTGGCAGTTTCAGACGTTAAATTTGTTTAGCAAAATATTGTATTTCATTATAAAGCGGTAATAAAAAGTTCCTGACTTGAAATCTATAAATTCTAATATTCTATTAATTTAACTCGAAAATTTTTTATATCTGAAATTCAAATCATTTCTCATATAAAATCTTCATAAAAGAATCTCGTATTTCTAAGTGTGCGAATGAAAATTGATTCATAAATTCAGCTCATATATCTAGATAAAAATTCAGATTTAGATGTTGTTTCCTTCATAAGTTTGGCCTTGATTAATAGATAATTAGACGAAATGTCTAGAATCCAACATAAAAGGATTACGACCTTACGCATTTAATATTTCATATTTCGATATGACAGATCGAAAAGTATTTGCTATCTTTTTTTAAATTTTAAACTAACAAATAGCATACTGGTCCCCAATGAATTTCATATCTCTGTGAGGTTTGTTGAAAGATGTTCTGTGTACGTAGATAACAAGTCCCATAATCAGTAACTGTACATTTTCAATTACGGTCCGAAGGATTAGGAAACAACTGCTTGGAATCCAACAGATATATTGAAATCATAGAGTATAATTGTTTTGCCTTACTGCTAGAAAATGTGTTTATACTCAATGGTGAAATTTGAGGAATTCAAGGTGAGGGAAGAAGCTATAAAATGAATGTTGGCAGTTAGATAAGTAAATATTTATTCATATAAAACTGACTAAATTAGTTATGCCGATTTATAGAATCATTTTAAAGTTTTATCTAATTTCCCCATAAATATTAAAGCAGTACGGATTGCATTTTTTTTTTAAATAACTCAATCAATTATGTTTTGTATTCTTTCAGGAGTGGGCAGCCAGTCAAGAAAAGGTTGAAGAAAATAATAATAATTAATTTTGAAGCTATGCATTGGACACAATAGATATGTCACAAATTGGGGTTTGTGAACAAGCATTCACAGAAGGATGTTCAGAATATGAAATTCGGGAAGCCTTAATAAATAGTACGAAGCTGGACTTGCCGGATTTTCTCACATTCTGAAAGTGTTGAACGGGCAGCAAAGTTTAAAATAAAAAAGCTTCCGAATCAGTATATAGCTTTGAAGCAAGGCAGAGGCAAATACGTTTTTGTGTCATAAACTGAGATATTCTTTTTCGTCCAATATCTCTTATATTGAGCTATTTATTCTATATATCAAGCAATAGTACACCATTATTTGTTTTTCCATATTTGTTGTTTTTTTTATTTCATTCATAACAGAAAATCTCAGCTGTTTTTTTTTTCTTTCTTTTTTTAATGTATTCACTGTTACGGATTAATTAATGAGGTAAACAGCATTTCGAAGCCTTCATTGATAAATGGATGGGCATATTTCTCAATTGTAATTTTAGATCATTTCATTTCCTTTTTATAAAATAAAACAACATTCCCTGCTTTAAATACTAGAATTATAAGATTTGTTGATCATTTCTTTTTGCCAAATTTTGTAAAACCGGAGATTTTTCAGTGCATTTTTGTCTACGAACTTTGATGTCATTTCTTCAAAAATTGGTATAAGTACTTAATAGGTCAAGACATAATTTTCCCCCCTCCAGTAATTTAAATATTTAAAAAAGGAAATTCGACCTACCCTATATATATATATTATATATATATATATATATATATATATATATATATATATATATATATTATACTAAAGCTGAGATTATCAACTTTCATTTCCTAAAGGATTTTTGTTCTATTTATGTTATGGACACAATATTTATACTTAGATATACCTTGGTTTTAGGACTACTCATTGTTTAAAAAAATTCAGTTTAATTGGTTTTAATTAGTTGTAATTAGCAATTAAGTCAACAACAGACCAATCCCTATCTAATATTATACATGACGCTCTTCTTCCCCTCTATATGTCAGTTAACGGGAGTAGAAGAGCTCACAGCATGTAATAGTTTTATTACTAAAAATACAGCAGCCAAGCCCCCTCCAAATACCCCGTAACTCTCCGTAGAACCGCCCCTTCCCTTTCTCCAGACCACAGAGAATAAATTTTGTTTTGTTTTTACGCTCAACAAAAATTGAAATCATGCTTTAACATAGATGTTTTAAATTACTTTAATTATTAATTTATAGAGTCAAATTCGGAATACATGTCTGATATAACATGATTATTAAACTTACTTTAAAAATATTTCATGTTGGGTAAAAAAATAGTTACATATTTAAATATTATGGAATTCAAATGAGCAAACATTAACTACCCCCACCGTTTAAGTGAAAGTTTTCTTCCGGCTTTTAACTAAAACAAACTAGACTGACTTCTGATTTAGGTCGGAAAATTAAAACAGAAAGTTTTTTGCTGGTACCGAATGACAGTTTAACTGCAGTGTATGAATTAACATTTTGCGAATTTGGCTACGGTTTTAGGGGATTAAGGTTGTTTTTAATTACGTATGGCTTAAAAAAAAACTCTGTCTTTAGTCTTTTTATTTATGCAGAAAATAGTATCAATCAAATATATACCACACCGATATTACAGTCTGAATAATACAAATAATTGTAATATTTGAGGAGTTCTGTCCTGGCCTCTTGCCTCAAAAACTGCTTGCCGGTGACTGCTGAAAAAAACCCAGTTACAATTGAAGTCCGTAGCGGAAGCGGCGTAAAAAAACAAAAACAACTAGAGTTTAGGGTTTAGGATTTGGCATTGGGGTTAGGGTTTAGGTTTGACCTTAAATATTCAATTTAATAAATAATTTGGACTCTGTTTTTTCTGAGTCACCCTGTATACAGAGTGACCCAGAAAAAACAGAACCCACAAAATTTGTAATAAGACAGTTAATTTTAACTAGGGGGGTTTAGGGTTAGGGTTGGGTTTTCACATCTAGCAATTTCTTTAAGGTTGGGAAAATGCCCTGAGTTAGTTCTTTTTTTTTTTCAAGTGATACCACTTCGGATAGAGACTTCAATCATAGCTGGTGTTGTTTTCCCACCAGTCATCAGCTAGCAGTTTTTGAGGCAGGAATTCAGGACGGAACTCCGCAAAGATTACCATTATTTGTATTATTCAGACTATTGTCTTCGTCTTCATTGTTATCTGTACAAAGTTTCGGCCGATGTGCCCTCCGGCCTTCTTCAGGTATTTCTTGTCGGACTCGGGAATCTTCTTGTAATTGGGAGCCACCACAGAACTTTGAACCCAACCCTTTATTCAGTCCTAGGGGGTATCCTGTTCTCATTTCACTAACCATAGCTGGGGTACAGGTGTTAAGCTCTGTTAATTATGATTCTATATTACTGCTGCCCCTGACCAGGATTGAACCTGCAGTCTAGAGATAACTGGCATTTAGAACTGTCTTAATCTAACTCCTTTATCTACTAGGCTATGTGTTCAACTGAACAATCCAGTGTGAATTTTTTTCAATTGCAAAAGTTACAATTTTTTTTGTAAAAACGGATTTTAAGTAGCCTCTTGACAGGCATCTTTATCGACGAAAAAAACATTTTAAATATATCAAAAATAAATGATATGTGTAATATTATTTTGCTTTTTTACTGATGCTTATTATGTTACTACTTTTCGACTTAGACAAAAATTTGACCTTAAATATTCAATTTAATAAATTTCAGTTCGTTTTTAAAATGAAAAGCAGATGATATTTTGGCATATCATACACTTTTCCCAATCATCTAGCAAGAGCTTAATGGGTGACCCAACGGGTCACGTTTTGTCTAGTATATATATATATATATATATATATATATATATATATATATATATATATATATATGTGTGTGGTGTGTGTGTGTGTGTGTGTTTCTCTATCTATCTCTGTTTACATGCCCCTCTCACTTCCACGGAAATATTTTTTTCTCTTTTTGTCTCTCTCTTTCTGTATGTCTCTCCATTTTTCCATACACGCACACACTCATTCACCCACATACCCTCACACACACACACATACACCTACACACGCACACACACACACACACACACACACATATATATATATATATATATATATATATATATATATATATATATGTATAAAGTTAATTATGACAACGATACAAACAAATTTAATTAAAAACGGGTGTTTCCGCTATGCGTTAACGTAGAATAAACTGACAGCATGATAAACTGAGTATTAGGGATTAAATAAACCCTTAGTGTTTGCCGCCGGCATCACAAACCTCTAAAACTGCGTGTGATGGTTTACTCAGTCTTCATTTATGGGAGAGGTTTATTTTGATGATAGTTCTTCTATTTGATGCTGAAAATCAATAATGTTGGGTTCGTTCTTTCAGAAGAGACTTCTCTTCAAATTTCCACTTGATCCTTTATTGATGAAAAATACATGAGAGCCATTTGTGATCAGACATTTTTATACAGTCATATTGCATCATCTCTAAAAAAAACAGAGAGAGAAAAATGCTTGCTCTGTTTAGAGAACAAACAAAAATCGAAGACCATTACTGCTAAAACATAATGTTTTCTTCTATTTTCAAGAACATTAAACAATCCCAAGCCAACGAAACGATAACCAAGTGATAGTAATCTTTTTTTTATTCTTTTTTATTCTTTTTCAACCTGTTTAATCAAAATACATCATTTTGGCGGTTCTGATATGCAACAGAAATTTGATTTCAGTCCAAAAATTAGTAGCACATATCTGATGAAAGAACAAGTAATTGGCATTTTGCTCACTGCAAGTTTCTCACTGCAACCTGCTGTCAATGGTCAGTGCAATATTTTCACTTTTATTTCAAGTTAATTCATTTGTGCCAGGAAATATATTAATGCTTTTTAAAATTATATTTGCAAATAATTTGCATTTGATAGACTAACAAAATTAATTGTAACGAGTTTTTCTTGATAATAAAACCATGTTAATAATAAATTAACCGGTCTTTTTTTGTTCATATGCTTTAAACTACATGGAGACATCTCCAGGTTGGATAATAAGCCTCTTACATTAGAACACCAGTTTACATACCTAGTTAATAATATCTCAACTTCAGAAAGTGATTTCAATATACACATAGGCATGGACAGCTATAGACGGATTATCAATCATATGGAATTTTGATCTATCTTATAAGATAAAGTGAAAATTCTTCGCAGCTGTAGCTATGTCCGTGCTACTGTAAGGATGCACATCTATGATTCTAACAAAACGCTTAAAGAAATTGCTAGATGTGAACAACACAAGGATCCCGCATAGTCTCTTGAACATACCGTCAAAGCAGCACCCCTGAAAATTCAGATGCACAGTCACTTGTTACCTATTACACAACCCATCCAAGTAAAAAGAGCAATGCATGCTGAACACCGTTGGCGAATTAAGGACGAACACGTTTGTAGGACGGTTAACAAAAACCTACATCAATCAGCACAGTAAGGATTATGGTAGACGTGATGACCAATAGGGATGGTTGACCAAAGAGATTTATGGGTATCATTTTTGTCAGCGCAACCTCGTGAGTTTAATAACAATGGTTTCTAATGTATACGTTAAAAATGTATCTTTGTAATATTTGAAAACAGAAAAATCTTCACACTTAATTACTAATTCAATGTGCTCTATATCAATGGTCTCTAATAGTATAAGTTACAAAACATATCTTTACAATTATTGAAAACAGAAAATACTTCATAGTTAATTGCTGTAACAGTGGACTCTATATTTATGGTTTCTAATTATATATGTTACAAAT
The DNA here is from genome assembly GCA_023376005.1 of Doryteuthis pealeii. Lineage (NCBI taxonomy): Eukaryota > Metazoa > Mollusca > Cephalopoda > Myopsida > Loliginidae > Doryteuthis > Doryteuthis pealeii. The sequence continues at coordinate 127,427,451 of CM042139.1, forward strand.
TGTATCTTCACAATCATTGAAAACAGAAAACTCTTCACACTTAATCACTATACCAAAGTTTTAAGAGACAAAGTTTCAATAATGTTCCAATCATTTAAATAGGTAAACAGTTCATACTTAGTTGCAATATCAATGTTTTAAAAGAAACTTAATCATTGAAGTTTCCAATCTTTAAAATAGGCAAACTCTTTTTACTTAGTTGCAATATCAATGTTCTTTGAGCCAGTGTATTATAGACATTTGGTTTAAACATTATCTCCGGTAAGTTGTCTCGTATATTGGATTTGTCATGTATTACTAATCAATCACAAATTGGACCTGGAAGTAATGACAACAAAGACGTGGCTTAAGACTTTTAAAAAGATAAGTTTACATCCAGAACCACGATAAGAGCCTGGTAGGGAAATTAGGAATATCCCAGTTTTCTGTGAATCGATTTTGATGGAGTTTTCACCAGATGGTCTGCACAATATGGCAATATCATTGTTAGATTTTCCTTGTTCTATGTATCACCCTTTATTATTATTTTTTCAGATACGTTGTTTTTGAGGTGAACCGTGCTAATAGCTCTTTGAATGAAAATATCCCATGTTGTCATTTGTAATTAGAAAAGGAAGCATAATATCACGTATTAAGTATATATTGAGTATATATTCAACAGAAAATCATAATAACAGTATATTCATTGATATGAATTATTTGACCATTTCGACGGAGAACTACAAAAACACATACCTATGTATATATCTATATATATATATACGCAGACACACAGACACCCACACCCACACACAGACACCCACACCCACACATACATATATATATATATATATATATATATATATATATATATATATACCCATATTTAATCTAATGGAATCTGTCAATAATTATAGTAGCAGACTGGACTGGGTCTGAGCAGCTTTTATGGTCGCCCATTAGATATCTTTTGATGTGAATTGACGTCCATCGGTATAGACATCTTGTTTAATGATAGACCAAAGATTTTTGATAGGGTTGTGATCAGGAGAAGCTGTTGGCCACACTATTTACCTTTCATCTGCATGCCGTAAGAGCCTAGCAATAATTCGCTGACCCTGGGAGAGTGTGATGGACCGTTTTCATGCATGAATACGAGAGTCTTTAGAAGTGACAGTGCTATGTCATCTAACCATGGAATCAAGACCTCATTCGGGAGACGGCAGCATGGTCACTTAAATCCTTCAGGTACCATGAATGCGTCAATAAACCTATCCTAAATGATACCTACCCATAATATTACTCCTCCACCCTGTTGTTGACGTTGTAAACCCTGGTGACGTTCATCTCCGAAAAATACCAAACCATTTAAATAACCATCAGGTCCGTCGAGGGTCACTCCGGTATTATCAGTGAACAAAACAGAATTCATGTCCAACTTCCTCTACTATAGAGCCCGTTCAAGTCACAAATTCCTGTGACGGGGCATCAAAGGATGCAGTTTCAGAGGAGCTCGCATCGAAGAAATGGTCCCGATGATGCAGTTTCTGTGATTTTCGGTACATGGGGACGTGTCGTGGCGTTAAAAATAGCTTTGCTTATTTGTCCGACTTCCCACTTAACTTGCAGTTAATACTCATTAAATCACTCGTTGTTACCGTCTTAGAGGTCCTACAATCGGATCGTTTCTTCCATGGCGAAGGTCCCCTCAGTAAACCTCTAAACGTATCAACGTGGCGACCTAAATTCTCTACAATCATACGAAGACGTATCTTTAGCACTTTTATTGATGATTATAGACTTTTCTTCATCGTTGAGACATTTTCCACGTCCCATTATTCTTAGAAAGGAGAGAAGTTATTAGCGTGGTTCGCACACACACAAAGATAACCCCAAAGAATCTGAAAAAAACAAAATAAAGGGCGTTACATAGAATAATGTAAACTTAACAATGGTATTGCAATATTATCCAGACCATCTGGGAAAATTTAAGAAACTACAATTCCGTGTCAAATTGAACATAGGAGTAATGACGATCCACAGAGCTCTAGAACTGAAGCCTCTGCATCAGATCCATATATCATACACAGGACACAATTTTTAGGTACCCACTTACCGCTGTGCAGGAGATACAGCTAGTAAATTCTGAACTCCATGACAGTGTGGTCATATCGTTAAACCCAATCTCAAATCCCTACCGAATTAACATGGAGACCTCAAACTTTTTCTGGTTTTTGATTAACAATAATTAGGCTTTAGATGTACAAGACTGAACTTCCTATTTTGTATATATTTGCATGTGCGCCGTGAACATGTGATGAATTGTAAAATTTTCCCTTTAAGACTGATTATTCAAATCAACTATTGTTTTCCTTTTTTAGCGCAAGACCTGTTATTGTTATGTAATCACAAAAACAGTAACACCCCAGAAAAATATAATTCTCAGGAATCTTTATTTTTTCTTTCTATAGCCAAAGAAAATACGTTCGCGTTAGATTTGAAATACAATGGATCGAGATATCCGAAACCCTTTAGTCGGTTAAATTTTATGGCATGTCAACCCTTGTCGGTTTATTTAATGGCAAAAACATTTTGTTTTATTCATTCTTGATGGCATCATTTTTTTTCAAACACATTTTTAAATGCTCTTTTTTTTTCTATTTAACCCATAGATGGGACCAAAGATCTTTAGATTAAATGCAACAGAAGAAATGCACGTTTTCTTGAGTAAAAACTTATTTCGTTTGTATTGACTCAATTTTGGTTTTGGCAAATAGAAATGCCAGCTGTAATTAAATACGACTTTAACTGATAGGATCCCGTTAAAAAACAAAGAAAATTAAATAATCAATAGAATCTCTTTAACCCTTTCCCTATGGTGTTTTCCAATTTTCGATAGCTCAGGTGTCGCATTTTAACAGGAGATAAAAAAAAAAAACGCTTAAAAAATGTTCCTTGAAAAAAACAAAAAAACAAAAAAACAATCACCATAAACTCTTATGATAATTCACTTGTTATGAACTGCTGTTAGAATAATAAAAAAATAACAATTTCCGAATAAGATCAGAAAATATATGACGTTGCCTACACTCATAGAATCGGAGTATAAGCCCCTGTAGATGCTGTTTGCCTTTCAATTAGCTTTAATATCCCTCCAAAAGTCATGGATACATCTATTACCCCTGATTTTGGTAAATAGTAAGAAATACTTTTTATCAGCCGAGCATAGGCAACCAGTCTTGTGAAAGAAAACTCTGATTTCAAATTAGCTGCAATCTGCTGAAATATTGCTCGTGTATCACATCCTACCCATGGTTAGAGACTTGGGTAAATACATTCCCCGAGCTCGAAAAATGGAACTTCATCAGATAGAGATTAACGTCATACCCAGGAATTTAAGACCTCCAGCCACCGCCTTCTAGCACATATATGGTAAACATAGTTGGGGTTTTCCATTAGGGCAATAGCGTTGGGACAATCATATAGGTGCTAGGACTTGACGTGACCAGCCGATTGATAGGCGTGGGTCCTTCTAACCTAAATAAGGGCTAAAGTGGAGTGTTGCATGTCATGGATTGCTCAGCGACCACGGTTCCATCCTTAAGCATCTCACTCCTCCCACGACCAACATTGAGGGGCTTACCCTTCGGTCGACAGGTATGGTGTGTTTTGGGCTAAAGCTACTGTATATATACACTGAGGGACTAATATTGAGCTCGGAGTGTGAGGAATCACATCTTTGTGCAATCACATTTATCAGGTCTCAATGATGCTAGCTCAGGGAGAGGGCTCATGATTGGGCCTTCGAAAATTCATGCATTGAGTTCATTTTATTAAACTTGAACAATATTTTTTCAAACAATCAACAGTTTTCTACAAAGCAATAATATAATTTGTCTATTTGGAATTCATGGCAAAGTTGCAAGACAACCTTTTTGGTTTTCTCATTCGGGGTCAGTACAAAATAGCTATGTGATAGGCCAGGCATATCAAACTCATTATCCCCCTAGAGCCGCATGGTTTACATATGTGTTATGAGGGCTGCACATGACAACTTTGCACAATCTTTTTTACCGCTTGAAAAGTGTAAACGAAAGTTTTACAAGTAGCAATACACACTTAAATGTTTCCTTTTTTATTTGGTGTAATGAATATAGAAGTTAGTTTTCTTGGATAGAGCTCATTAAAAAAAAGGAAAATGCTTTTTTAATTTTAGAAAAAAATCATAGAACGTTTGCTGAGGTAATTCGGATTTTTCATCTATACTAACTTAGAAATTTCCCTACAGTTAAAACAATAGGAAAAAAAAAGATTTCGGAAAAATAGTCTTTCATAAATAAAATCAATTATATCCTCTATCACTCAAGATGAAATTTCACACAGTAGTAGTTTGCGATGTAGGACATGAATGAGAACATGCCAAGAACTTCAGGAGAGAGAAAATTCCTCATTTTGACAAATAGAGATTTTAATTTATAAAATCCTTCCGTTTTAAAGATTGTAAAACAGAATGTTTACATGTGATTTTAAAAAATCATTTCTCTTCATAATACAGCAAATATTACGTTGTTTCATTGATTTTTTCCGAGTGTTATTGAATTTTCATGGGGGTAGTTAAAAAAACACGTGACATTTTATATACCTATATAGAGAAACGAAATTCATTATTCGTATAATTATCTTATAATTTCTTTCGAAATCGATAAAACCTAACAAGAAGTACATATTTAAAAATTTAACATTATTTTTCCAACAATATTATATGTTAAAACAAGTGACAATTTTCTAGTTTAGATGAAACTCAGCATTTGATTATATTCAAGCATTAGGGTAACGACATTTAGAACAGAAGAATCAATTGCTACTTGATCTTACTCATTTTTGCAGCTGAATTAATTTCACAAATTAAAATGGAAATCCCAAAAGAAATTGAAAAATGTTCCGATAATATTAAATCAAAAGATGCAGAAAAGAATTATTAATCAATATCCGAGTGATAATTACTTATGTCTTACCTTATTTTCGCAAATTGTGCAATTAACTTCGACAGGTTGTAAAATTAACTTTCGCCGTAAGTAATATAGTATAAAATTGACTGTAATATGGTGTTTTTCTACGAACTTATATGGAATTTACTGTAAGGAGTATGTCTTAAAACTTGAATTCCGATGTTTTGGCCGTGAGTATACATTGCTATTACAAACATTCATGAATATATGTTAATGAAATATTACGTCAAAAATGAAATTGTAAGCAAAATTCATTGTGTACAAAAATCATGAGAGTTTTAAAAATAAAATTTATTTGCACCTATTCATTTATTTATTTATTTTTGTCCTGAAAATTGACACCGTTTTTCTTTGACAATTGTTGGTATGTCTGATCCCATGGTCTGTGCAGTTCCGACTTTGATCAAAGATGGCAAGTGCTGATCTCTCAGCCTTCTTCTATTAGACCTTTTAGTAAATTTCAAGAAAGAAAATAACTACTTATACATATAGGTAGAACCAAACATTGCCATGATCCCTGAAGTAAATTTTCGCAAGTTTTTGAACTTTTTGGAAAGTATGCAAAGAAATCAGGTATCACCACTTCAAGATATTTTGCTTAAAGTGCTAAACCCAACTGCATTTCCAACAGTTCCATCTGCAGTTTGTCTTTTGCGTTGGTGACATCAAAGGTCAATTTTGTTTATGAATTGAAAAAATTAAAATGCAAGACTATCAATTTGAATCTTTTAATATTAATATTAACTAGCAGTCAATGTATGATTTGATTCAATTATTACAAACGGTGTAAATGTTTACTTAATAGATCAATATGTAAAAGTACAATAATCTTGATTTAACTCTCTCTCACTCTTTCTTAAACGGGGTGTTGCATACGGCCAGTTGGGTCGTAGTGGTCGTCGTTAGTTCAGAAACAACATACGCAAGTCGTATAGTCTCAAAGGCGTTGTTTATTTATTTATAAGCTCGTGGTTCCTTTTTCAGAGAGAAGGAAAGAGGGAAATAAGGTCAAATTATTCTATCGTAAATCATGCTCGGTACTACTATTCGAAACACACCACGGGGGAACCCGGGAATCCCCGTCTGCCCCCTTACGAAGGCCCAACCGAAAAAAAAGAATAATTTTTCTCTTCTTCCGTTTCTCGTCCCGATGGTGGGAGGGTCACATCCGCTCCCCGTAAAAAAACAGGGGTTCCGTTTTTATTTTCAAATCTAGTTCCGGGGTCATTCGTTGGTCAATTGCTGGCCCCCCTCCCAAAATTTTAACCTTTGTTCTTATTTCTTTTCTTCTCTTTTTCCAGAAATTCGATTACCGTTTTCTTTTCAATCCCAAAATTCACCGTAGACCATGATAATTACGCTACAGGGGGTTGTAAAATATTTATATTGATTTGCCGATAAAAATATGGGGGTATGTATTTAAAATTTCTACATTAATTTGCCGAAAAAAGGGTGGCAAAAACACGACTCGGATAAGTTCTGCCCTAGGATTTTCCTATAGCTATATACATACATTTTCCAAGAATATTACCATCGATGGTAACCATTATACCACACGCCTTAAAAATTAAAGTGTATATAAAACACAATTAAGAAAACTATTATTGGTCGTCTTTACAATAAAATATGTAAATTTAAATGTATGTAGGGATATAGTCAAGATCAAGCTCAAATATGCATCGATATTTATATTCGCATAACTTACTTATGTAGAATATAGAGAAAAATATAGAAGTCATGTTCATTGCTTGAAGGTCTAACTCATTACAATTGAAATAGTCTGCAACACAACATCGCTTATTGTTTCTCGCAAGTTGTAATCGAAAGAGACATCTTTTAAGTCTTATTTATAAATTGAAAGAACTCGTATATATTTAGCAGATGCATTTAAAATAAATGAGTTGATACTGACATTGAGAGTTAGGGTTTAAACCGAGTTCGAGTAGGCACGTGTTCACGTACTATATATATATATATATATATATATATATATATATATATATATATATATATACTTGCAAAGATATCCGGTCCCTAGCCGGACTAAACACTTTTAGGAACACCAAGTATTGAGAGATATAGGGAGAAAGCACCAGTAAAAGAGAGAGATAGAGAGATAGGCTGACCGACAGACAGACAGAGAACGAAAGAAAAATCGCCGAGAATTTGTATATCACAATTTATCTTTTTTGGTTTACGATTTTTTTGTTACATTTGGAATATCATCTTAAATAATCTAATCATATACTTGTGAGTGTTTTAAAAAGTATTTTTATTTTTCTAAAATCATTTTTGTACATATGAATAAACTTAAATTCAGTCCATATCGCTTATTTTTCTCAAGTAATTGTTGCGTTACATGGGCAAAGTAATGGTTGAAGAGATATAAATTACACAGAAAAGTAATAGATTTTTGTGTGTTAAATAAGTAAAAATCTATAGTAGCCCATTTGGTAAAATTAAACGGCCTATTTTTAGTATGTGTCGTAAAGAGAGATAACTTTTTCAATCCGATTGGTTATCCGTAAACGAAAAAAAAAAAAAACCTGCTACGAAAAATATTTCAGTTTTAAGAAAATAACATTTAAATTTTCGAATATATTTTTTCGGGTGTTGAATTTTTTAATTTATTTAATTTTAATTTTTATGCATCCACCAGCTCCAATTCCCCTTTTATGGTTTTGATTTCATAATCCCAATCCATTTGGAAGTAGTCAGAATTTCATTAGTGACGTCCTTTAGACTTTTGCTCTGTTTGTACCATCTATCCCTATTTTGCGAAATTTTTTTTTTTTAGTTTAATAAACATTTTGCTGATTGGGCCAGTAAAACCCGTGTTGATTACCCAAATAATTTACACTAATTGCTCCAAACCAATGGCTGTAGAATACGCAAACTGAATCTCTGCAGAGGGGTAACCCCCCCCCCCCAGGGGAGCCAGCTGTTGGCCGTGGATGGTGACCTGTAATGCTTAAGGATGGAGAGCCATGGGAGCTGAGTAGTCCATGACATGTAACATTCTACTTCAGCCCATACATAGCCTAAATTCAAAAATTGGAACCTCACTATTAGATGCAGTTTAATGTCATGCACTAAGACTCTTAGCCACCACCTTCTAGCACATATATGATAAAAATGGTTAAGGGTTTGCTATGAGGGCAATAGGGTTATGATAATCATATAGGTGCTAGGTCTAGATTAACTAAGGGCCAAAGTCTTAAATGTGTTATTATTGAGGGCATCATAGTAAGTTTTCCATGAATTCTGGCAGCATCATTCGACCAGTTCTTGGTATTTGATCCTATATCTCTCATTCGCCAACTTATTGAATTCTTACCATACCGCAGTCGTTGCATAATTTATGGGTACCCTATTAATTATGCAAGGTTATCGTAGAAAATAGATTTGAATTCAAATCAGGAAAATATTATTGGAATTCATTCCTGACCGTTGGAGCAAGGAGATTGGTTGACGGGTCGTAACCTTAGCTCTGATCTCCACTTCCGGTTATGAGGCGAAGAGTGGGATAGGCTTTTAATTTTGGCAGTCTTCTCCTCAGAATATAAAGACGCAATTAAGTGGCTCACCGCGCGTGGTTATTGATTCTAAATTTTAAGAAATAAAAATGTAATTCACAAATTAAATGTTTTGTGTTTGGTCACTACAAGCAAATGACCACCAAGGCATAACCAAAATTTTAAGATTAGGGAACAGTCCGAAACAAGAGAAACAACGATAGACAGAAAGCTAAAAAGACAGAATCGACCACCATACTTAGAAGTGAGAAGAAAGACCAAGGCCATAAATCAACTGTGCTACTCCAAATGAAATCAGATGCTAATATGAAGTAAGTACATACTACAAGAAAGATATGAATAAATATGGGAGAACCAATCACGGGTGACCCCTCATAATATAGATACGTCGATATGTCATAAGACGGCTATATAGCATAGTGAAAACAGGTCGAAAGGAAAGAAAAAGAGAAAAGGAGAAAAAGGTCTGGGTGTCAAAGAAAAATTCGTTAACTCAAAACAACCGGAATATATATATATATATATATGTATATATATATATATATCATCCGGACAACGCGGGTGTGAAAAACATTACAGGGAATGTCAATGTAAACATCTTATTATAATGGAGATTGTGTGTTTTTCTGTCTGTAACCGAAACTATATTACTACTCAAGTCACAATTCCCTTAGTTATTTACGTCACATTCTCCATGATTCTATTTCTATTTAAATCTCAATTAATAATAAAACTGTTTGACTTTATTAATACTGTTGGCCTTACCTAAATACTAAAAACATGCAATTGTATTTATGTATACAACAAAATACCAGTTTTCAGTGTAAACGTAAAGCGAATTTGCATATTGATATTAAAAAAACTGATTTTAATAAAAATGTGCTTGGTATTATTGATTTCTAATTGGTTGGTTTTATCTTAATGAATATGAGTAAGAATCTCTTCAATAAATCCTAAAAGAAATTCATTAACAAGAAGAAATAACTGTAATTTTATTCTTTACTTCCTATTTTAACTAAATAGTTAAATTAGGAAAATTTAGCATTGAAAAACGGAAGTGATGAAAGAGTAAGTTTCAGTTGTTCTATTTTCCGATTATACCCCCTCCGTTTCAAATCTTTTTATTTGAATTCTTAATTAGTTTCATTAGCCTTTCTGATTTAATCTAATATTTTATTACATTTAAACTTAAATACTTGCACCCGGAGGGTGCATATATTTGCTAGTCTATATAAATATATATCATTGAATTAAAAACGTTGTACTATTTATCAAAGGTATGTTGTCCTGGTGATGTTTGACTGCTTTGAAACCAATGCTAACTACCGCCTTTTAATTGTATTGTATATTATAAGTAATAGATACAGTTCTTACACCTGTAACTGAGCACTTTATTTTCATTTCTCCAATAAGAAATACCTATATATATATATATATATATATATATATATATATATATATATATATATATATATATATTAATTACTCATATATTTTGTGTTTAGAAATATCAACCTCTACTGAAATATAAGGAAATATGTTTAAGAGCCTCCTGAAATTACATTATATCTTCCTTCTTGAATATGGAGAGATTTTTTTCAGTTAGATTCCTCTACTTTTTATCAAGCATTCATGGGATTTTCTTACGGTTTTATATTTTGCTCATTGAAGATATATTGAACAAACATTTTTGTATGTTTCAAAACAGTTGATTCCCCCTGAAGGATTGAACTAGATCATATACGGAGAACAATGGCAACAAAGAATGGATTGCAGCAACAAGTCGACCCCCAACTGTTTTTTGAGATTGAAAAGGAACGTCCTTATCGTGAACGAAGCAGTCTAACTTGGAAATCAGACTAGTTTTTCTTTCTGGCTGGATTTCCAAATTATTGCCTTTTCATTTTTTTGTTTCTTTCCTAACTCTTCCTTCCTCACTCTCTCCCCTACTTCCCTTCCTCTCTCTCTCTCTCTCTCTCTCTCTCTCTCTCTCTCTATATATATATATATATATATATATATATATATATATATATATATATATATATTTATATATCCTTCTTTTCGGTAACAATAAAAGGCGGCATCAACCATTTTAGCAAGAGGGGAAAAAACTGCCTGTTAGGCATGCGCAGCGAGAAGTACGGAAATGAGTGAACAAAAAAATGGGAAAAAAAGCGACGATAAGAAGAGATTGAATAGAAATGAGGCATACACAAATGATCTCAGACATATATAACAAATCAGACCTCAGTTTTATTTCTTGCTTTCCATTTTACAGTGCGCTTGCGTGATGCGAGGCGCTGTCTGCGCACTAATCCTAAAAAAAATATATGGAAACTCATCTTAACCGTAACAGAAACATATATACACGCATGATAAATCGTACTGTCAAAAATAAGAACATACTAGTTGAAAGGTATGAGTTTACGTCCAATTATTATTAGTTATTCTAGATATTTTTTGATTAATTAAAAAATTCTACCGAATTGCTAATAAATTGGTAGTATGTTATTTTAATACTTTTGCACACACACAAAACACACACACACACACACACACACACATATATATATATATATATATAAATATATATATATATGCGTGTGTGTGTGTGTATGTGTGTGTATATGTGTGTATATGTGTGTGTGCATGTACATATGTATATGTATATATGTATATCTATATGTATGCATATGTATACATGTATATCTGTGTATATATGTATATATGTATATATATATACAAATATATATATGCATATATATGAATAATTGTATGTATATGGATATATATATATATGTATATATATGCCTAGATATATATATATAAGTATATACATTTTTCCATATATGTGTATAAATATTTATGTACATCTATATACCTATATACATTTTTATATATGTGTTTATAAATACTTATGTATATATATATATATATATATATATATATATATATATATATATATATATATAATACATGTAAATATATATAGGTATATATAAATACATGTAAATATATATGTGTATATGTTATGAATATATATGTGTATATATATGTATATAGATATTTGTCTATACAATGTATAGACATATATGTATAGTATACATATATGTATATATGTATATGTATATACATGTATATAGATACGTGTGCATATATGTATATGAATATGTGTGGGTATGTAGGTGTATTCGCATGCCTGTGTGTCTTAGTGCGCCCACATAACAATATATCTTACCAGTTATATTTCATATTGTCTGTAATGTTCATATGTTTCTTCAGAAATGTTGTAGATATATTTATTTTTCACTTGAGAGATTTATGAATTGAAATATCATTTCAATTGTTAATCCTAAATAAGCAGTAATGATCTGTCATTATTCGTACATCTACAGTTTGAGGAATTGTCCATTAGACTAATTAGTAATAATAATTTTTTCTTTATTTTTCTTTTGATTTTTCTAACATTATACATTCTGTAAAATTAGTTTCAATATGATTTCCAGATGACTAATTGATTACTTCATTGATTTTGCGGGCTCATCAAGTATTATTTTATGCCTGGAGGTTATGGGATCGAATTCAATGTACAATTATATATAATTAGTAGTAGTCTCTTAAGAGTGTTTTTATCTTGCACATAGTCCTATCGAATAATTTTTAAATATAAATACTTGAGCCATATATTGCATCCTAACATGTAATACCACTCCTTCATCCATATATTCACCCTAACATGTAATACCACCCCCTTTAGAGTGGACCAGGGAGTAATTGCAATGAAGGTAATAGATAGTGATAGTCTATCAATTTTTGCTAGAAGTGTAAAGTTAGTTGTTGGATTTTACAGCATGTCAACCATTGGGTATTTGACCATCACTAACAAATTAACGGTTGCCATAAATTAACCCGGTTCAGGTTCCGTTAAAACAAATCAATCGACATATTATTATCTGAGGCTTTCAAATCACACAAGAGGTAAAGCAATGCACAAAGTTTTAGACCGCTTGATTGCATTCGGTTACGTGATATATGAGCTACAAACTAGCACATACTAAAACATTGCAAAATATTTTACTCGTCTAAACATTTTCATATATATCTCTGTGTCTTTACTCGCAGAAATGTCGAGCTTTACCTGGTTTTATAAATACCTAACATAATTCGAATCATGTCAATTTTTTAAAAAGATGCAGATGATATTACCGGAAATTTCAATTCATTCATATCTGTTGCACCTGTCAGAAAGACGCTCTGACCAAGTTACGATTTCTCCGTTTTGTAGATCTAAACAAAGCACAGCGTGGTCACAAAAACGAATGTGGTCAAGCCAGTGATAGGACCACATTCATACAAAGGATTTGAAAATATCATTTCTCTTTCACCCATGATCGTGCATTAATCTCACACTAACCTTCAGAGAAATTGTAAGGCAACTGCTATGAATCTTTTCAGATATTTCCATCTGTACCGTATATACTCGGCTATCATGCGGCTATCTGATACCTACATTTTAGCTTAATATTATTGGGTCACACCTTACTCAATGGAAAATTGTGTATGTGTAATATGTATAATATCCCAAAACATTGAGAATTTCTTTAGCGGAGTTTAAGAAATTTGAATTCAGAGTTTTCCTTCTCTTAGAGTGGTTGTCCAATCAGGATTCCAGTCCACCCTACTATTTGCCCATAGCTGGAGGGAAATAGTTGGATACATACCTTTCTCAAGAGCATTAACGCCATGTGAAATTCAAAGAGTCTCATCAAGGATGTAAACTCGGATCGCTGAGTCCATATTATACGATGATAAACATTACAGCACGCAGTTCCATATATACTAAAGTGGGAGGGTGTGGTGAAATGGTTACCGTCGTAGGAAATGAACACACGAGACGAGTTAAATAAATGAATTAAATCCTGTTAAACTGCGATTAAAGAAATAAACTTTTGATCACATTTTGTTCGTGCGGAGGTGTATATATATATATATATATATATATATATATATATATATATATATATAGTGAGAGAGAGAGAGAGAGAGAGAGAGAGAGAGAGAGAAACATAGATAGATAGATAGATTACATGGGTGCTATATTTATAAATAAGCTGTGCTCAATATCATGTATAGAGCATTTATATCGAATTTAAGGTAGCTAGAACATGGAGTCAACTGTCTGGTTACTGACAGTTTCTCGCCTATGCGATTTTCATATATGCTTATGTTCGAGTTTTATCTAATATCGTGTATCGTTGGATTCCCTAATGCAAGACTAAAATTTCGGTCTCTGAGAGTTGCTTGATACACAAGTATATACGGCATATCTTTACCTTTAAATAAAATCTAATCATGATTTTTATCTCTATCCGATATTTTCTGAATAGAAGATTTAGAGTTATTCAAGCCCGTAGAATATCAAATGTGAATCATGAACGATAAAATATCATGAATAAATAAGATGCGTAAACGTCAATAACGACTGAATCATTGTAATTGATTATCGTATGTAAATAAGAAGATCGATTGTGTCATGATAAAGTGTCTAATCATTAAATATTAAAAAAGGTAAACGCTTTTTGATTTGTTTCAATGCAAACGCACATAAAAGGACACTTATTGATTTTTAGAACATGACCAAGAGATGAATCACGAAACATCAAACTTCCTAACAATAACTTACATGTCTATCACTTTAACCGCAGTAAAAATGTACTTAGTGAAATTTGATAATTGTGTTGGTTATCATTATTTAATGCAAGACGAAAATAAATTTATTCCATCCCTTTCTATTGCCAAAAAAAAAATGAATAAATAAAATAATCAATTAGGGCAAATCGCCTTTTGAGGTGGTCGAACGACGAAAAGAGCTACTATGTACGATTACTACAGAAACTAAACGAAATAATAAAAAAACTTTCCTGATTCTAGAAGGCAGTAGCGGGTTGCAATAATGCATTGTAGATCTGGTAAATATAGCTTTTTTGAGTCAATAGTCAATAATAGAAAACGTAATAAATGCTAATAAAGAGGATATGTATATGCTTGTTGTGGTTAATGTACACTACTAATCAAAGTGTCAGTACTTCACTAAATTGTTTCTCCAAGTCGATAAGAAAGACTAATTTTGCATATTTGGATAAACGAATTCTCCCATTATGTACATGGAAACTCTTGTGTAAAATTGAAACACATTTTTATATAAGCTTTATGAACTTATATTTCATAGTCTGTGAGGATGTTGGTACAACTTGATAATATTTCTGAACTGTAGATCAGTTCAGAAAAGTTTAGAGAAAAAAATGAATTTCCCCAAACTTTTTATCGGTAGTGTATATGAACTGACATGTGAGGGCATAGGTAGCCTATATGTATGTTCATGTATATATGTGTGTATAGTAATACCGAAAGAATACCTCAAACAAATTAAGAAGATCAGGTAGATCTTAATACATCATGAAATAGAAATACCAGGAGTTCACAATGGGAATGAAAGGGTTAATTTTTAATTTTAGTCCTAAAAAGAGGTCTTTGGCACTAGTTCATTTAGAGGATTGCCATTTTCGTTGGGTGTTCCTTTGGGGAAAACAGTTTTCTTTTCGAGAAGGCCAAATCACCCATATTCAAGGAATCAATTCGGTGTTGGAAAGACGAGTTGCAGCCCTGGTCAGTGTCGATCGAACAATCGCCTCAACTCCGCTGGGGTTGTTCACAGGGGATATTGAGAGGAAAGTTATGCGACAGTTGGACATAAGGGGATAATCGTGATAGCAAGGGAACAACACCCAAGACAATGCTAATTAATTTATTAATCTATATAGATAAAATTAACACACACACACACACACACACACACACACACACACACACACACACACACACATATATATATATATATATATATATATATATATGAAATGAATTAAACATCGCGAAAAAGTTATTTACCTGCACAGCACATTGCAATAAATGGGTGTGCGTGTTTTTGACGATGTTTGCTATCGTAGTATTAATTGGAAGCCGTTTAAGAATCAGTTCGATGAAATAATTTGGAATAACCACCGTTATATCCCATTTAAGTACTGATAAAAGACATAATCCCATAGCGTAAAAAATTCAGATAAGAGAAAACATGAATTATTTAAAAAAAAAAATAGTTTACAACGAATAATCCCACGGTTTTTTTAATGTACAATTGAAACAGATTAGCGTTATCGCTTCTATGGATAGATATCTATATTTCCTCCATTCTCTTTCTTTTTTATATTTTTCTGTGCAGCATGTTATATTTCCTCCGTTTCTTTCTTTATTATAAAAACAGAATGGTCCATTATTTAGGTAAGGTGACGTCATTCATGAAAAAAATAATGACACCATTTCATTTAGGAAGATTTGAATGATCACATTTTTAACCAAACGGTCTTACAAGATGATAACGGTCGGAAGATTAAAGAACAAAAGTATTGATATATAGATCAGATTGGAATACTTAAGACCATATTACTGTGTGCAAATCATTTCAATTAAATAGTAATACTTCATATAATATAACTGTGAGCAAAAAAAAAAAAAACTAAGAAAAAATGCACAATCTGCAATGAACTTGATTCCCTAACCTATTGGTGGATTAACATGTCTTTAAAATTACTTAATCGTACGATTTTATATTCTACAATGAATTAACCGAAACACCTTAAGCCAAAAGGTAATATACATAATAATATGGATGGTCGCTGTAAACTTACACTACTGACCAAAAGTTTGGGACCAACCTGAATTGTTTCTCTAAGTTGATACAAAAAATAATAATTTTGTATATATGGACGAATAAATTTATATAGTGTTCATGAAAACTCTTATATAAAATTCAAAATAATTTTTCTACAAGCATTATAAATAATAATAATTATGTATATATGGACGAATAAATTTATATAGTTTTCATGAAAACTCTTATATAAAATTCAAACTAATTTTTCTACAAGCATTATAAATTTATTTTTCACGAGCTTTGAAAATGTTGGTGCAACCTGACACCTTAGTAGAGAAGAAAAAATGAAAGTAGATCCAAACTTTTAGTCGGCATAGTAGATATATAATTTAAGTAAATCCTTATTTTCCTGATATTGATTCCAATGTAGAAACATTCAAAATGTGCGTTACGTATTAATGAAATTCTTCCTTACTTCTAAAATACACCATTAGGCAATGACACTTGCCATCGTCAAAAAACATCAATACGCCAACGCCCAATATGTTTTCCTTTAAGCCTGGTTCACTGGGTGTGGATCGCAGGAATTTGGATGCTAAAACAACATAACACAAATAAACAAAACTGATTTTTTTTCTCTAGAAAGTCTCAGGTTCACGGCACACCCTATTCACTTCCGTTTTCTTAGAACACCGGTAACTCCCTGTTGTCATTCATGCAAGCTGCTGAACACAACACTGTGAATGAGGGCTGTAAATGATGAAGATGCCAGTGTTTGAGTCTGGTAAATAATAAAATACTTGCCTTATTACTGAGCAGAAAGTGATTTGAAAAATCATTCCAATTTGTGTCATTGAACGATTGAAGTATCATCTGAGAAAGCAAGGGTCGTCTAAATCTGCAATGATTTACCATATATGCATTTATTTTTTCAATGTTTGATTCTTTATGAATCTTTTTTTCAAGTACATTCCTCTTTCATTCACGTAGTCCAAGCGCTGGTTATCAACGTAGTTAATAAACACGGCAAACCGAGGTCAAATCCTGGACAACGTTGTTTGAATTTCATATTGTGCTAATGCCATTTGCGAAAGGGAAGGCGCTCATTCGTGATGTAATTTTTATAATGCATGGAGTTATGATCTGGGGAGTTCGGAGGCCAAATATGGGACACGTGTAGTCGTAAAAATTCGCCGAAAACCATTTTTGACATTTCCCAGAGGTGTGGCAGGGAGCCAAATCCTGCTGCCATACATATGGCCTACCATTGGCTACCCTTGTTATCCAGGGCTTGGTTACAGTGTTTAGCAACTCCACGTATGCATCTGAATTCAACCTGATACCCTCTCTGAAAAAATGCAGAGGCATCACATCACCCTCAGAGGACACACCTTCGAAAACAATCAGAGTTGTGGGAAATTTAGTATGCATGACACGAGGAGTGTCTTTTGGACAGTATGCAAGCCATGCGTTATTCTGTGCGTTGTGCTTTTATTCTTAGCAAAGGTTTTACTCATCGGAAAAGAATCAGATTGTTTGTGGTTCAGCAGGAGATTTCCCTTTGCTCAGATGTTTCTACACCTTTGTCATATGATTTTCACGGGGCTTTTCTGTGAGCAGTTGACCTCTGCGACGCTTGTATGAGTAATAGTGAAGGTTTTCATTGAGTGCTTCATTGTAGAGGCTGAAACATTCAATTCACATGACAAAGCCCGAATTCCAACATTTTTTTTTTTGCAGATTTCCGAGGAATCCTGCTGTACAAGCAGATCGTCTGTTATGTTGCTTTCTTCTAGCCACAACCTCGTTGTCTCCATTGCAATTCTCCAGTTCATGTCTGATTGGTTTTACAGTGTTCATGGAGCATTGGACAGCAACCTTAATCTCCTTATTTTAATGGCCGGTGCAGATCATCATGATACAAGTTAATCTCTTCCATGATGCAGATGGGTTCCAGTAATCCATTCTATCTGCCATCACCAAGTTTTTAAATTATGCGTAGTGTGCGTCAATACCTATAACCAAATATAAGTAAGTAAACTCATCCCGAACACGCTATATATATATATATATATATATATATATATATACGCTATAAATAAGTGACCAGTTGTGTCACACATTAAGCTCTCGCTAGATGGTTGGGATTAGGAAAAAGAGTAGGATCTGCAAAAATATCGTCTGCTTTTCATTTTTTTTAAATTAAAATTTATTAAACCGATTATTTAAGGACAAATTTTTGTCTAAGTCGAACAAGTAACATAATGAGCATCAGTAAAAAAAGCAAAATAATATTACACATGTAATTCATTTTTGATACATTTAAAACGACGTTTTCGGTCAATTTCGATCAAGATGCCTAAACCCAAACACTAACCCAATTTTTTTTTATTCAATTAACACCGCTTCGGCTACGGACTTCAATCGTAGCTGGGTTTTTTTTTTCAGCAGCCACCGGCAAGCATTTTGTTAGGCAAAAATACTTTTTTCTTCTATTCACACCTTCTGTCATTAGTCTTTTTATTTATGCAGAAAATAGTATCAATCACATATATACACACCGATATTTTGCACCCCAAAAACAGGGAGGTCAAATTTAAGTGACCTGAAAAAAATCAGAAAGTTTTGAAATAAAATAAAATAATTCATTGCTAAATCAACACTGAAAATTTAATTAAAATCGGATCTTTTCCTGAGTTTTGTTAAAAAAATTTCAAACGTGGGGTTCAGAATTGTATTTTTAAAATACACGGATTTTTCAATGAATTGACCTACTTTAAATTGAAATGGACATTAGAATTTTATTGCGGGCGGGTGTTAAGAGTGTCTCTGTTAATCACGCTCATCTCTCCTTCAGTTGCATATAGAGAGGAAAAGAGAGTTATGTATAATGTAAAGACAGGGATGGAACAGT
>CM042139.1:127451602-127456602 GCA_023376005.1 Doryteuthis pealeii
TTTCATTCAATTAACCAATTCCCGAACATTCTTTATAACGAACGCACGAGGGAAGCATCAGTGTTACAAAATTAACATTCGAATAGAAGAGCTTTTTGGTCATACATCTGTTAAACTATAATCTTCTTTCTCAGAATTATCTGATCCCATGATACTCTAAGCCAATTGGAATCTCGTTTTTCGGGTATTTCCCATCGATGTACCGTTAATTTTAAAATATAAGCTACACATCTTTATCAAAATGATAGGCTATTCCTATGCATAATGTAACACGATAAATTCAAATCAGATTGTCAATTTTAATTCATCTTCTGTAGAGAGATCACTAAGTATATTCACGGTCAACAGTACCTGAGTATTATCGAACTGTGCAATATCTTATATGTTCTAATTATTAATCATAAGATCTTTGTAATACAAATACTGTTCATATTGATAGGTGGATTCGAAAGTTTTTCGCGGTTAGCCTTATCTACTTATGTATATTTATTACTTACTGGTTTTATGGAGATGTGAAAAACGGATTCATACTTATCAAATTTTCACTAGCCAATTTCTGAAGTCTGGAGTAGATAACACGAAAACAATCTACCATTCACAACTGAATTAAACTTTTAACAGCTGCCTAAGTTTCGGCACTTTTTCTCCAATGAAGAATTAATAGCTAATAAATATACGAGTATTTTACTGAAAATTCCCTACGACAAAGTAGCATATTTTACATATGCTAACTATTGACGATTTTAATGTCCCGTATGGTTGGTTGGTATTTAATGACATATTAATCATTGTGGGTTATTTAATGCAAAATCTGGTATTTTAATATATATATATATATACAATATATATATATATATATATATATATGTATGTGTGTGTGTGTGTGTGTGTGTGTGTGTGTGTGATTTATATATCTTCATGTGTATTAATAAATTGGTAGAAAAAGTTTTGTTATTTGGTTGGTCATTTTGTTTCATGGCATCTAATTAAACTTGTGTTGGGTAATATTTGAATATATTTTAATACCTTATTACAGCCTATGTACATTTTCATAAATGTAAGTATCATTTTATATCGAATTTCGTGAAGGATAAAATATTATAAACTGCACAATAACTCCCAAAGGGAAACTGATCATCTTGAGATATTTGAGTCGGGAAATAGTGCTAGCTGATTATCTAAAATAGAAAGTCGACAACAAAATAGAGAATCAAAAAGCGTTAGATGTTCGTTGTGTGACGTAATGGTTAGCAATTTAGACTAGCGTAACGGCAATTCTGAATCATGAAAAATAACCATTAAAATACATTTACAGGGTTTGGCCTTTTGCTGATCTTGTGGTTGTTCTCTAATTGTTTAATTAGGTTATGGGAGCGGGAATCTGAGTATACCAGAAGAACATAGAGGAAATTAGCCCAACATAGCAGAAATAGCAGAGATCTCCGGCCAACAGAGAAGAGACACAGGAAGGCAGAAGTGCAATATGATAAAAAGTAAAGAGCTATATAAAAGGATCCTTGGCAGATTTATAAGTCAATTAAGATGCAGAGTGGCCTATTGACAGTTTCAGCCGAACAGTGGGGGATTTTACGCCTTTTTCGCTCGGAAGATTGTTTTTCATGAGGTGTGGCGCCACACCTACAGTCAGCTTGCAGATGTTTTACCGCAAATATATGATTACTCAAACTGTGTTACTCATGCGGTAAGTTGGCAAAGATCGGTATCGAAGTCGGAATTTTTTAGTCCTAGGCGGATGCTCTACCGACTAAGGTAAATGGTAAGAACTCCCTAGGTTCTGGATACAACACTAAACGAATTTTGATGATGAGGTTCCAGTTCTGAGATATGGCGTGTGTGGAGTAATACTTCATTACGCTTATTGAGTTTTAGTATTGTTAGGGTCCCATAGATGGGTCAAATAGGTCTGATTAAAAAATGTTCGTAATTGATACTACCGTGGAAAAAAAAGTTAAAAACTACATAAATGTAAATATTTCCTCTCTTCGTGACATGAAATAATGGTAGACGTTTCTACATGCAATTATGATCAATCAGTCATTCAATCAATCATTGGATGCCGCACAATACTGTCTTGTGCTAAGCTAAGTTTACTAGATAATCGTCTTACGGTCATTGGGGTATCCGTGTCGTAGTGGGTAATGTACAAGATTTTGACATTGTAGTAAGCGAGTTCAAATTACAGCCTAGCTATTACGTTCACTTTCGTCTAATACCCTTGAGAACGTGTGAACCCTCTCATCACCCAAGTTATGGGTTGAATATTGCCACTCCTCCTATTCGACTTTGGTATTAAACAACCCATAAAGGTTTATATGCTATTACACAAATAAACCAAACAAATATTGAAAGCAACCGAAGTTACACTAACTGAGCCAGGTCACTACTTAAATGTGTAATTACTTCATAGCAATAGGGAATTCAAGAAACCCAAAGTCTCAGTGTTAAACTAAACAATGCGTACGGAATGACAAAAAGCTCGGAGCACATGTCTCTACTTTATTACCTTAGGCAATGTGATTCCCTTGTAATCAAGGTATACAATAATGGTTTGTGATTTTGTTATACCTCTGGTCTTTTTCGAATAGTCAACCTAGCCCAGCTCCTTCCATCGTAGCTGTACTTGATTTGTTTCTCTCTAAAAGTGTGTGACTAATTCTTTGTTTTTCCTAAACAAATCCCGAAGCCCACATACATCAGTACAGATGTGTTGCCGTCCAATCATAGTGTAATGGTTAACAAGCTAGTCTCACAGACGTATTAGTACTAAATAGCAAATTTTATACTCGCTGGATGCTCCAAACTTGTAACCTTGTGTCACATCCTATGCGTGGCGAACGGGTTGGGTAAATACCTACTTGATTGACGTGTCGAATCATGTTCTAAGAGAAATATATATATATACCTATTTACCAACCCCTCCACACAAGTAGGATGTAACACAATTTGTTACGTTTAAGAGTTTTTCTTCCTTTAGACCAATTGCCATACCAAGGTTAAAATATTTAAAAGATAATACTCAGAAAAAATATAAATAAAACACTGAGACATTCCTTTTTAGAGTTTTAGTATGCCTTTTTATATTAAAAAAAAAGCATTGTTTACAATATCACTTTTCAACCAATTTAACGTTCTTTCTCTCATAAGCCTAAATTTAAAAACAAAACATGTGATAACATTTTTATATAAAATACCTTCCGATTACTTAAAGTCTTGTGCAATTAAAAAGCCTCCCTATAAACATCACCCAATAATCATAGTTTTTTTTTAGTATTTAAGAAGAATTTAATTTGTGTTTTTGATGTTAGCTCCGTTGGATATTGAGAAAGTTGAAGTTGGCATAGATTAACTTGTCCAGGTGCATATTTCGGGGAAGTATGGATTTCAGCACCATGTGATTTTCTTTACTTAGTAAGTAAGATGTTAGGGAGTGGCTCCTGCATGGTTTAGGCTTACCTGGGTAGAGGGGGGTGGCATAGTTACAGCTGTATACCTAGATCTGCTGACATTGAAAGGTACTTTTGGTATATGAATTAACAATTCTTGCTGTTGCCATTTTCCTTGAAAAAATAATATGCTTTCTTTTATTTTTACAAAAGGTACACATGACGAAAGTTGAAATAATTCATTTTAGATGCATATATTGTCTCAAACACTAAGTACAGTGATATTAAAATATGTGCTAACCTCACTACAGTGGCGTAAAGCTTAGCTTACTCGAGAATGGACGCGGTGACTCGAGTTCAAATCCTCGATGGGGTTTCCCGCGGTTTATTTCGTACTAATGGGCTTGGGAAGTACGTGAATGTATCTTTTTCTCTCCAGCTATGTCAAATAGTAGGATATAATGGGATCCTTAGCATTGGTGCCGCACCCAGGCTAAGAAAAGCACCTGTTGAATTATGTTTAGAAGTTGACCCGGTCTCCCTTCCTGATCGTTTCAAAGTGAGTGGGTTATTACGTACAGCAATACGGACTGAAATTTACAAAGATAACTTCTCACAATTGTAAAGGGTTCAATTAGAATACGACTTTTTGCACTCGCATTGTTCAAGGACACCGCCAACTACTACATCACGACAAGAAATCACACACACACACACACACACACACACACACATGATTAAAATACAATATTTTTATTGTATTTATATAATTGATAATCTTATATATTAGGTTTTTTGTATGGAAGATAATTTATTAAAACCATGACAATAGTACATTAATCTCTGAAATACTTTTTTCTATCATATTACTGCACTGTAAACAATATTGACGCGTATGGATACTATGTAATAATTTATTAAACTTACGAGATGTACTGTGATATTAAAATTAGTGGAGTTTAGATTGTTTATTAATGACATATCATTTTTAACATTAGCGTGGCGATTATGTTAATGAGAGGCGAATTTTTTCTATAGTTATATGTAGTGCAATTTGATAATAATAATAATAATAATAATAATAATAATAATAATAATAATAATAATAATAATAATAATAATAATAATAATAATAATATTGCAATGGCCTGGATTGATTACACAGAAAAATATTGCAATGGCCTGGATTGATTACAGAAAAGCCTATGACATGTTCCCACATACCTGGATTTTAGAATGCCTACAAATGTATAAAATTTCCAACAACATTATAAACTTCATTAAAAAAGCCATGGAAAATTGGCGAGTTCAATTAAAAGCTGGAAAACAATCCCTGGCAGAAGTAAAAATCCAAAGAGGTATCTTCCAAGGAGACTCATTATCACCACTACTCTTTATTATTGCAATGATGCCGCTAAACCATATACTGAAAAAATGTACCGGGGGATACAAATTTAGCAATTCACAAGAAAAGATCAACCACCTATGTACATGGATGACATTAAAATTTTTGCAAAAATGAAAAAGAATTGGAGAGCCTAGTACAAACTATTAGAATATATAGCCAGGATATAGGGATGGAATTTGGAATCGAAA
>CM042139.1:127469102-127500800 GCA_023376005.1 Doryteuthis pealeii
CTTACTTATAATTGTAGTAGCGCTCTTGTTTAAGAAGGACTTTTAATAAAATATACTTGCATTATCTTGTTAAACATAGTCAAAATGCACTAAAATAAATAATCAGTGATCTCAGGTCGGTATCATTACAGCTTTTAGGTTTTGCAACATCAGATCTGCTCCACCGGTAACCTCGACTTGGTTTTAGGCCACTTTCGCTGGTAATTCACTCAGTATAAACTAACTAACGAACATTTCACCTTATTATACTATACTCACATGTAGTATATGAGCCATGAGGTCTGATGGTTCAGATCCTGGATAAAACCGTTTGTATTCCATATAGTGATTGTACTGTTTAGAGAGATATGAATCGAAATATTCTCCCTCCAGCTATGAGTAAATAGTAAGAGGGACTGAGCTCTCTAATATTGGTATGACAACGAGACTTAGGGAAGAAAAAACTCTGAATTCAAACCCGTTAAACTAAGAAATGGCCCTTGTGTCGCATCCTGTTCGTGTAATATTGTTAGTAAATACATACACGCAGTTCTATGACAAAAATTTGGATACTAATTTATAAACAACCTTTTAGCCTTGTACCAGAACGTATGATATAGTAACTAAATTTAGCGGGGTGGCCTATTGTCGCTGTCAGCTGTACAGCGAAGGAGTCTATACCTTTTTTGCTAGCGCTAGACCAGGAAGATAGTTTGTGCTGGGGTGAAGTGCCACATCTACCATCAGATCCTCACTTTACAGTACAGATCAGATTACCAAAATCTGTGATACATATGGGCTAAGCCATGCGGTTCCGAGGTGGATGCTACCGACTAAGATAAACCAGCCTCTATATATGATATTTTTGCATAATATTTCATTCGCATGCAAACAGACCGATGCAGAAGTCAAAGGTAAACTCTGATTCTAAAAAGAAATTATATCACGAACAAGTGCGCTAAATCACACACGAGACAAAAAATTGATAAACTGCATCACCATTAGGAAGACAACATTATGATATTTAATTGATATAATTAGTATTATTTAAATTTTCAAATGGCACATTAAAATGCATTGTGTCAGTTATCCGTGCTAAATCTTCATTAGAATTCTGGCATTGTTACAACAGAATTATTATTTTCCGTTAGACAACACACTCATTGATTGTTACAATTAGAAACTGACGACACATTTACAATATTAATTTCAGAGTAATTGAAAAAAATGACTTTTAGAAATTATGAATATTCTAAGAACTTGTTCAATTCCATTTATTTTCAAAAGTTACCATTTTTAGCATTACAATAACCGTTACGGACATTATATGTATATTACACTTATTATTGTCATTATATATATATATATATATATATATATATATATATATATAAATATGTTTTTTTGAATAGCACGGAAAACTTCCTGGGAACAAAATGTGGGGCACCTTCTCTACCATCTGTAACCATATATAAGAACATTGACTAGACGGCTGAAATAAAAGCAGACGTTTATGAATATATCAGAAGATTTTCTATGAAAGTGACATTCAAACGGTTGTGAAATATATACAGGCCGAGAGAATATGCTTTTAACAATATATAATTAATTAGATGATTGATTGCTTGATTAATTTAAACGGCACGTCAACCCATCCCGGGGATCAGATTAATCGTTATATTTTTTTCAAGAATCTTTCTTGAGTTTGACAACAAGTCAACTGCAGTTGTTTATTGCTAAATGGATTTGAAATGGCGTTAAGAGATGAGTTTATGGGGTAAATTTGAAGTTTATTGTTATGTTTTTTAAATAATTTTATTTATTTCCGGAAGGACAAAATGTCATATGTATGAAGGCACCTGGTGTAATAGTTAACGTCATAGGAAATAAAGTCCAGTTAAAATCGTGGAAAATGCTGTTTGTATTTAACATAGCCTTAATATCCTAGGGAAGGTATGAATCCAACTTTCCTCCCTCCAGCTATGGATAAATAGTAGGACAGATTGGGCTCTTTAACCTTGGTTAAGCAAGCAGTCTAGGAGAAGTAAAACTCTGCTAAACTCTTTTTGAGGAATTAACCTTGTGTCACATCCTACTCGGATGGAGATATCGGTTAATATATATATATATATATATATATATATATATATATATATATATATATATATATATATATTGACATTGATATTGATATTGATATTGATATTGATGTTTTTAAATGTATCTCTCATGTTGTTTGTATTGTAAAAATGTTATCTAATAACAGCAAAATCGCCATATTCTTTTAGAATGTGTTTAACAGTATAGGTTAAATGACATGATATGCAGTCTGGCTTATTTCCTTGTTTAAGTAAAAGGTTCGATCCTGGTCAAAGGCGACAGTAACATAGAATAGTAATGAACACAGCTTAACACCTGTAGCCAAGCTATGGTTAGCGGAATGAGAAGAGAATACGCCCGTGGATTGAAAAAAGGATTGGGTTCAATGTCTCGTAATGGCTCCCGATTACAACAAGAAGTTCCCGATTTCTAAAAGAAGGCTCCCGAGTTCGAGAAGGCTCCAGAGTTCGAGAAGGCCTTCGAGCCCGACAAGAAATACATGAAGAAGACCGGCCGAAACGTTGTATAAATAACAATAAATATGAGGACAAGAGTCCGAAAAATCCAAATAATACTAATTCTTAGCTCTCATCTCAAAGATTCAGAGAAATATTAACTAAAAAGGATTTTATTTATTAATTAAATGATTTTAAAAAATATTGTTTTAATAGATGTGTATAAATGTAGATAAATGAACAGGTACGTTGAAATGTCAACGAAACTTTTTTTTTATCATCTATGTGAACAGAGCTTTCATTTTTTTGCAAGTAAATCACAAGATATACATACATTTTATAGAGAAGTCTGGCGCTTACTTTTTTTTTCAGAGAACGTTTGCTTTTGTTTAATGATTTATAGACACGTGTAATGTCTATAAATCATTAAACAAAAGTCGTCTGAACAGTTCTTCAACAAAAAACAAGAAGATTGTGAAAAATGAGTAGATGTGTCCCTGTCACAATAATTGTGAACTTAAGATGACACTTCAACAGTAAAACAACATTAGGTTTTGATGCGATTCTGTAAAACTGTGTTGTCATTTCTCTTCCATAATTCTATATAAGATAAATTGAACAGTACAAGAGCGAGGATAATGTTTTTCAATATTTTGGTAACGAATGCTTTGCCGAGCATTTGAAGGTGACGAAACATACAGTGAGTAATCCTGCCGGCTGGCGCTGTAGAATACGCCGACTGCACGTCTGAAGAGGTGTAAGACCCCCGTCTTGATGGGCCACCTGTTGGACATGTGATGCTTAACAACAAAATCCTAGTTGCTGAGCAGTCCAATACAAGTAACACTTCACTTTGGTCCTTTCTTGGGCTAGAAGGCGGTCTGATCAATTAGCTGGTTACATCAAGCCCCAACAGGGATATGCTTGTCCCGACCATATTGCCCTTATAATAAAACTTCAACACTTTATCATATATGAGCTAGAATGTGGTGGCTCATGGGTCTTATCATCCGGGGTATGAGATTAAACTGTATCTATGAGATTCTAATTCTGGAACTCTGGATGTGTGAAGTACCCCTTAATCGCAATTACTATTAGGTTCACTTTGACCCGGAGAGGTAGTACCTCTTAATTTCCCATATATGGGGGAAATGGATTAAAATTAATGATTTTAGAAAAAATAAGTTCAAATTAAATGTTGAATACCCAACCAGAATAAATAAAATTAAAACGTCTTCGACATAAAATAATCCAAACTCTGAACAACCAACCAACCAACCCACCGATCAACTGGACTGTGGGCTGCTTTATACTCACTTAGTTATAATCATCATATGTTCTCATATGAATTGGACCACTACCTTGGAATACACGGTTTTAGGCCAACCTGAACTTGCCAGATCGTTCAGGTTTATGGGACCCAAGAGAAATTTCTTCAGCCATTTTATTATTGTATTATCATCAACTGCGTCAATACATTTCGCACATAAATGTTTTTTGGAAGCTTCGTAAACTGTAATCCCCCGACTCACGTTCATCTGTACGACTTTCAAATCAGAAACCGGGTAAATCAATTCATAAGGTTTCAGTACAGCATCTACCACAATACCACCAACTACAATAGGGAACTCCCACAGTTTGAATTGCTTCGATCACCTCAAATACGCGATGCAGACTACCAGGTACCAAGATCTTGTAAACCTTTGACTCACACAAGTAATTCCACGTCTAATATTTTCTGTCACTTTCTGAAAAGAACACATATATCACTGTTTTTCTTTTATTTGGTTCCACTATCTAAGAAAATCAACTAACAGAATAAAAGCTCCCCAATTAGATATTGTTTCTCGTTTATCTGTGTGACTTTCAAAGCTCAAAACGCTATTAACCCTTGCAATACGTGTCAGCGCACCAACTACCATGTTGCTGTCAACTACAGCGCGTGCCACCCACAGCTTGAACTGTTTCAATCTCGTGAAATACTCGCCGAAAACTAGCGAGTTCCAAAATATTACATAACTTTTGACTCACCCAAGTAATTCCACGTTTTATCATTTTAGTCTTCTTTTTTTTTTCAAACGAATGCATATATTAGTTGTTTATTTTTTCTTTACATTCTACGGGTCATTTTGGTTCCAATATCTTACACAATCTCTCTAATCTACAATTCAACTTAGGGACCTTATGAAAAATATTAACAAATTCAACATTATCTCAGGAAATACTAATTTGATGCATGAATGATAAGCGAACAAGATGATGTTAACCCTATCATTTTCGACCATTGATATTTCGGATTGAATACAGAGTTAATGCATTCGTCTATGATGACTCCACAGTCGATCGTACGTTTTCTCTGTGGGAGTCTTGTGTATCTAGGAGTGCACTTATGATTTTAGTTGCTTTGTATTATTTTAGCGTGCTACGCCAGCATTGCACATTTGGTACGTCTATGAGCTTTAATATATTGAATTTATGCTGTGCATAGTGTTCATGCTTTACAGTTGGGGAAATCTGTGAAAGTCAAATGCAGCAATAGAAATCAAACAATACCGAACGTCAAATGCCCCTGCATTGAACATGGAAAGAAAAACGTGCATTAGTCTTCGTAGATTTTGGAGAGCAGATCAAAAGCTGATTCTCTGCTTTTATCCGTTTGATATATTGTGATCGACATTCGTCGGTGCATTGTAAATTAATGAGATAATTCGATTCGGTGCTGGTCACTGACAAATGTATGTGAGAGTATGTTTGCGCTACGATTTTTATATCAACTATTTGAATGCATATATATATATATATATATATATATATATATATATATATATATATATATATATATATATATCAACCCCTGCGCACGAGCAGGATGTTACACAAGGTCAATTTCCTAAGCCGAGTTTAACAGGCTTGAATTCAGAGTTCTCCTTCTCCTAGATTAATTACCTATCCAAGGTTAAAAGCCCAGTCTTCCCTGCTATTTACCAACAGCTGGAGGAGAGTAGTTTGATGCATAACTTTCCCAAGAGTATTAGCGCAATGTGAAATGTAAACAGCTTCGTCAAGGATTTGAACTTGGGTCGACAAGTCCATTTCCAACAACTCTAACCATTACACCATGCGTTTCCATTTGAATGCACATATGTGCAGTTTTGGTTGGTTGGTTGACTTACGGCATGTCAACCCATGGTTTATCTTATGCGAACAGGATTAGAAAATTATAATATACTACAAGACCCTGCTTGGGGGAAAAAAGAGAACAAGAGAGCTACACCAACCGAAAATAATCGATTAACTCTATAACTCTTGGCCAAAAGAAAAAAAATATTTATAATACATATAAGCCGTTTCGATAGTCTAAAGCTAAAATATAAAGAGTGCTCGATACCTAAGTAGAGCAAATAATGATGTTTATCCTAATGAGACAGATATACCTACTAATACTTTCGCTTACTAGCTGATCAGGGCAAGAATCTGACTAAAAAGACTTGGAGCAATCGTACTTTTATTACTAAAACCAGTCCCACCGTGATCCAAACAATTTAGCATAACAAGAATAAAAAAAGACAAATAAACATTTTACACTTTTAATTTATTTTATTTTCCTATTCCTAACGTTTCCATCCTAACACCCCAACCATTTCCATTTCTCGCAGTCAACTATTCTGTCGCCACTGTCCCCACCTGCCTCAATGAAAACCCAGCATACCAACGACACCTCGTATCACCGCTCCTTATTGTAGGGATTTGTCCCTCTGATTTTAAATCGGAGTTTTCCCATATTTTTACAAACCGCGACTTCCCGTATACCATCATGAGAAAAGCAATAAATGAATCGGGAAACGGTGCTGGTATTCTGTTGCTGGCACATAATCCATGGCGCCATCTCAACCTTACTACTAAACGCGTGAGGACTGAGTGGTTTATTTCCGCTGCTAGCGCTACCCCCTTTATACGGTGGAGAGTAGGAAAGGACACACGCTTTTAATAGGTCGGGGTTCCAACCTTCTAAATCGGGCAGGGTTTCCTAAAATAGGTCGCGCCACAACGTGGGCATAATTTAGCGCAGAACACGAACTGAGCTGGTACACAGGTGGGCAACAGTAAATTAACGGCAGAATAATGTTTTACTTAAGGTGCCAAATTTTTATGTCTGCAACTATTTAGAAATTCAGATCTTTGGTTAAGCAGTTCCTGAATATTATAATAAATAGCTATTGCAAGTTTTTCTTTCATGCATAAGTGGCAAAAGTAATAGGAATGAAGGATTCCTCTATATTCCATAGACATCCAGAATCCAAACCTCACCATTAAATGCAATTTAGAGTCATAGACGCAATTTAGCATCATACACAGGACACTATTTGACACACAGATGGGACCCTAACACTTACAACCATATCAGGATAGAGTGGACCTGAGAGTAATGCCAATGAAAGGCTACCCCTCACTCCTTAGATTTCCATTTTATTTCTATATAAATTTCTCGCATACGTACTCATGTACATATTATGAATGAATTTTACATTTTTCGCATTAAGTCCTCAGCTCTAAATCGATTATTAAAAATAAGAACAGATAAAATAAGTATAAAATATCAACTTTTTTCCCCTTATTGACAACATTACAAACTAAATAGTTATGTTATTTTTAAATTTGTATCTTATTTTTGTCTTATCGCTCACATACATTTTACATTATACAAATATAAACCTGTATCCGAAGTAAGAAAATATACCCAGCGAGCTTTAAGACGGTATTATCAAAGTTCAGATCGTGAGTGACTCTGACAGCATTAGGCAAGATAATCTAACTAACAGGCACCTGTTTATATTAGTTATATTAATTTATCTTTTCTAATTTTATTTTATTTTCACGTTATATTTGTTTACTTCTTGGAGTAATAGACGCTAATCGTAAATTGTCTGAATTTATTTAGATAACTTATAGTCATAATTTAAAAAAAAAGAGAATGCTGCTTCATATAAATCATTCAAACAACTTTAGAATATTACTTAAGAATAGTATCATTTTTTAGTTTAAGCAATTATATATATATATATATATATATATATATATATATATATATAATCATGGTTTGAGAATACAAAAGGTGACGAGCTGCCAGTTAATAAGCGCCGTTGACATATCTAGCTACAATTATATAGATATACATACTATATCCATCATATTGAGCAGGCTTTACTTAAAATATGGAGAACTATATTGTATATATATATATATATATATATATATATATATATATGCGTGTGTGTCTGTGTCTGTGTCTGTGGTGTGTGCCTGGTGGTGTGTGTGCGTGTGTGTTGGTATTTCTGTATGGCTGCAACACTTGGATTCTTAACGAAACGCTATAAGAAAAAAGTTGGATGGGAATTGTAAAAAGATGCTGGGTGCAGTATTGAACAACTTCTGAAAACAGCAGCCCACAAAATACGACTTGCCTCCTATCACACAAATCATCAATATAAGATGAACAAGATGTTTTCCTGTGGACACCTACACATCGGCACATCAGTGTGGACCGGCCAGAAAAAATACATCCATTAGCTCTGTGGGTATTCTGGATGCCATTCAGAAGACCTGCCAAGCGTGATGACTGACAGGTTCCTGTAGCATCAAAGAGTCATAGGAATCCGTGATGATGATGATGATGATGATGATGATTGTATTATGTCAAACTAAAGTAAACCACCCGGATGAGTTCCCTTTCCATACGTTTCAACGTATGTGAATTAATCAGTTGGATTTTATTCTTCATTTCGTTTTACCACCCATTATAATTATTTTGCTTTAATACATTGAAACAAAAATAACGTAGACTTTCACGGCTGTGTTATTTTTTTACAGGCACCGAATATTTTTTCTTTTTAGATAGATCAAATATTTTTTATATATCTAATAATCTTAATTTTTGTTTGTATTAAATCAGAGATATATATAGCCGTAGTCATTCAGATAAGTAAAAAAAGAGTCCCCTGTCTGTCAGTATGTTTGTTCGTCCAACGCCCGGGCACAAGCGATTTTTTAAATAAAAATTTACATCGAGTTAACGGCACCTGGTTACGGACAGTTTCTTGCCAATGGGATATTCAGACAATTTAATGTGTTAACTTGTTAAATATATACATATAGTATACATTGCGTCAAAGTGTGTAGTATATATTTTTGAAAGCATTTTTGGCAAAAGTATTTGTTAAATATGATGAAATATTTTTCATGATAATCTTTAATTGATTTCGAGCAAGCCATCAAATTATTTTCATATATCAGGTTCAAAATGTCTCTAATCTAGGAGAAGAAAAAAACAGCACTGAATTCAAAACTGTTAAACCCCGTTTAAGAAATTGACCATGTGTCGCTTCCTGCTCCTGAGGAAGGGTTGAGTAAATACATGCCAATGTACTTATCAACCTATCCTGATCTCTCATTAACATTGAGAAATTTAAATCAGTTTTATCTTATTTGTTATTTTTAGCGGTAAATGTAACTACAGAACATAGATGTCACTCGTATTTGGTCGCCTTCCGTTAATCTAGTAAAGCAATCCTCAGTGTAATCCTGATATTACTTACATTCGTATTTATCTGTCAAGTCCGATGTCTTTGCTCAGAATTTTAGAACTTTGCGACATTAATTCTCTCTTTTGATGCCGATCTGCCGCTTTATGGGTTTCGCTAAAACTATATATGTCTTCGATAATCTGCAAATCTACTCTTGATTATATGAAATACACCTGCACAAAGCCGGAGAGTAGAGTGGGCGACCTGTACAAAGAAAAGACGACGGACCGTCGGTAGAAAATATTTTAATAATAGAACAAAACTTGAGTTCAATAATTCAAATAGAAAACAAACACACACATTTACACATTCTATACTCCCCTAACACATATACAATTATATATATTTATATTCATACATATATACATACATAAGTACACACACACACACACACACACACACACACACACACATATATATATATATATATATATATATATATATATATATATATATATGTACATTGCTGTAGTTATAAATAAAGAGAGGCCAAAATCGGTGATAGAGTATATTTATGGCAAAGGCCGAAAAAGAAGAAAAGCGGACTGAGACTTACAAATGTTCGTAGTGCATACTGTTGTTTCGTTAGCTGTTGCCATCGTGTCACGTTGTAATCAAAATCAAAGGTTTTGTTCTGTGCATAGGGCTCAACAGTTGCTTGCCGTGTAGTGAGTCCTCTTTTATTTAACTGATAAGCTCCGTACTGCTACTTTGGTCTTGTTTGGGAATTTACTCCATAACCTAGCCTACCAGCCTTCTAGCCAATCAGGTTCCAGGAATTACTTAATTAATTTTTGAGCCCTGTTTGTACAGAATTATGAAAAGATTTTACTGAATTTAAATAGGATTTATTTGTTGGCACGTCTTTTGTGTTTCACTCATTGGTTGAAAAATATAAGAGTTTATTTTATAATATTTAAGTAATTCTGCTACCGAGTATGTCCCCATCTCCCCCAGTCACTCATTCAAACAATAAATTATTGATAACTCCCAGAGATTCACTTCTCCAAAGATTCTACACACATATTCACTTCAACATGTATTACTTTATGAGAGAGAAGGTTTCAGTCAGAACTTCCAAATCCATTTACACACACAGCCTATTAAAACGTTCGATACCAGAGAACATTCATTTTCGTCTCGAGGTTGAAGTGTTCTTTGTAAGAAAATATTTGCAAACCGCAGCAATGTTCTCGAGTAACACATGGAAGCGGAAACCGACTTTAATAGTTGCTTTCAACCACAGAAAATGTTTGAACGATTTTATTTAACACTTATACGAAACTGAATATTTCCTCATTCATCGTAGTAGTGGCGTTCTTAAAATTGGCATTGAAAAATGTTATAGATTTCAAATACGACTTTCGCGGAATAGTTGTACAACGTTTAGTTTATATTACAAAAATGCCTAAACTAAAACCAGTATCTTGTTATCTGAAACACATGAATTTAAAAGAAGTATCAATAATCTTTTCAAAACAAAATCAATATTTTTCAAAAACGTTAACATTATTTTTCAGGTAAGAACATTTAAAAGATGATAAACACTTATTCTTCAAAATTTTTATATTATATTGAGTTCCTAGGCACATCAGTCTATGTAATGTTTAACTTTCTAGGTTATCAGACAAGTGAATTTGAGACTCACTATGTGCCTCATTCTTCCGACCTTATACTACAACTAATGAAAGTTTAGTAAATAATTATATCGAATTACTAGGCACCTCATGTGATGTAATGATTTGCAAACTAGTTTAACTAAACATTTTCGACTATTCAATTCTCACTCATATCGATTAGAACCCAAACTTTCAGATTATCGTCAAAAAATTCGGAAAATATATTATTTTCAAAGTTTTCGATGTGTCATTCAAGCTTATAGTAAACTGATCTCCCAATGGAACCGGTCCTAAAATTTAGAAGTAACGAGTTTAAAAATGTATTTCCTTTGTGCATCGTTTTTAACACCGAGAAACTTTAAAATGTGGTCCAGATTGAAATATTCACATCCTCGCACATTCCATGTTAAAAATAGAGCTCAAATACAATTCAATTAAAGATGCAATGAAAGAAAAACATGTATAATTATAAAATTAATTTGTTATTGTTTAAAAAATTAAATTGGGGAATTATGTTAATTTGTACACCAGTTTCAACATAGAGCAATCGTGTCTATGATATTTTAATCTTTACACTGGTTTAGATTACGATGTTTGACTTATTGTTGAGGAATGAATGTACATAAAATGTTTACCACCAATCATCGTAACAGAAAAAATGCTTTTGGGACAACAGTGCAACCAAAATAAGAAAATCGATTTTTCACACACTCACTCAATATTAAAAACAGTGCACAAATAAAACTATATCATTCGAATTCATTTAAAGTAGCGAAATATTTTGTGCCTTTTTTCTGTTTACCTTTCATGATTTATTTTATAGTGTTTTTGTTGTGCGTTGTTTTTTTAACAGAGAGTGTGCAAGGGTGTAACAACTAACAAAACAGGAACAACTTCCCCTATATCATGACAAAATCTATGCTAAGAAATTTTTAAAAAAAGTCTTCGGGGTGGCCTAAAATTGGTATCAACATCACCTACACCCACCATCAACTTCTTACTTTACAGCACCGATCCCTGTGCTACTCATACGCTGAGTTGGCGAAGGCCGGTATCGAACACGGAACCTTGATGTAATTAACAAAGCCCTTTCCGACTGGACGCTAGTTGCATTGATGGTAAGTAACACTCAATATATTCTCTCAAGATGTTCACTTCTGTTCAAAGTTGCTTCAAAATATTTGAATTCTTTGGAGATTTCAAGTCCATTTATTACTAACTTGGACTCTTCATTTATTTTCTTCATTGCTCTAGTATATTCACGCATGAGTTCTTCATCAGCTTCGGAGGAAGATGGAGCAAAGTAACAGCTTTCTTTCTATTTCATTTTCTTCGCAGAGCTCTGTTATGTTCTCCTCATGATGTCCAGGAAATAATCCCCAATATGCCTGTTCAGTATTTTCTTTAAAAGTTGTTTTGTTAGAAAGAGAAAAGGCCCAGGGGTTGGCTCGTCTTTAAAGTTAATTGGATTTAATTCAAGAGAGTAAAGGTTTCAACGTTTTATCTCTTATTATACCGATTCATAAGTCTTGATTTATGTCAATTTGATGAATTCTCTTCAAATGCAAGATCAGTGACGTG
This sequence comes from Doryteuthis pealeii, assembly GCA_023376005.1. NCBI lineage: Eukaryota > Metazoa > Mollusca > Cephalopoda > Myopsida > Loliginidae > Doryteuthis > Doryteuthis pealeii. The sequence continues at coordinate 127,481,418 of CM042139.1, forward strand.
GTAGATCCTCCAAATGTCTTCTCACACTTCGTGCATTGATCTTCATCTTTGTTTTTCGAAATGAAAAACATCCAAACAGTTGATTTCTTTTTTATCAACTAACAGGAAAACTTATAGCATTGTAAAAAAGAGAAAGAAAATTTAGTTAGTGTTGCTTCCTTGAAATAAATTCGGAACTGGTTATTACGTATACTCAACGGGAAATATCACCTGATTTAACACTAACAGCATTCGCCTGGGCTGCTCATGAATCAACTCTGAAACGATATTTCTTCAAAAGAAAACAATAGAGAAATGTTTCATGGAAGGCGGAAACTACAAAAATTAAAATCGGTTTTGGCAAATCAGTTTTGGCAAATCGGTTTCGGTTTTAGTGATCATCATACGAAAATCGGTTTTAACCGGTTTTTAAAAAATTAGTTTCTAGTCTTAGCTTAGATTCTTGGGAAAGGTATGAATCCAACAATTCTTCGTTTCGTTCTTCATCTAATTCTTGGTAAATTGTAGGTTAAGCTAGAATCTTTAACCTTGGTTTGGCACCCCTCTAGGAGAAAAAAACTTTGAACTCAAACCTGTTGAGCTTCTGTTGTATCCTGATTGTATGGAAGGGTTGGGTAAATACATTTTTTGGATAAGATACTAAGCTCTTGTTGAGTAATTATTAACAGCAGACACGTTCCTACCAACATAAAAAATAACAAAGTAGCGGTGTTGCATCTTCCCGGTCACAATTTTCTAAGCAATTGCTTTTATGGTTTGTACTTCGGATTTGTCACACACATATGATTTAGTTGATGAATAAATACTTTGTAATATCGTAAGATCAACGAATGACATAATAAGCTTAATTAATCCCGGAATTACGGGATTTATTGATATCTGTTATCACATAAATATTTGAAAATTTAACTCGCATATCTTAGATATACTTAAAGACTTAGACTGTGGGACATTCCCAGATTTATCTCGGCTTTGCTTCCTAACAATATTTTATTGCAAGAGATTAACAATGAACCAGCAGGGAAGTATATCCAATATAGCATAAAGGAGATATTGTATAGATAAACAATTATGAATTGGCACATGACTAAATTTTATTTCACAGAACTTTCAATACTCGATTTGAAAATAAGCAACTAAAATCCTACACTTTGATTAGACTTGATGAAAAATATGTACGGTATAGCTCAGTCGGTAGAGTGTCCGACTAGGAACCACAAGGATACCGGGCCTCGCCAACTCAGCGTATCAGTAGCACAGGGATATGTGCGGTAAAGTGAGGAGCTGATGCTAGGTGGGGCGCCCCGCCTCAGACGCTTAAACAATCTGGTCTAGCGCTAGTGAAAAGGGGAGATACTACCTCGCTGTCTTGCTGATACCAACTTTAGACCACCCCGACAACTTAAAAAAAATCTGAGATAAGGAGCAAGCTACTTAAAATAATATCAATATAGGTATTACCCAACCTGCAATGAGTTGCCCAGTTGTATGAACATACATCACATGAAGGTAGGTATTTACCCAACCTATTCGCCCCGTGCATGATGTATCAGTGGATTGCATGTATTATTAAACGCCAAAATCATCCTTGTAGACCAACAGTAGTGGTAATATCTGACCCATTGTTGAGGTATGATGGAGTTTATTCATATCTTTCCAAAGTGTATCCATCCGAAAGTGAATGTAATACCGCAACTTGAGTTGGAAGCTGCTTACTACGATATACCCATGGTGACTTCCGTAATAATTAATTACTTGAAGCCATAATTGTTTACAAATGATTATCAGTTAATTAATACGTGATATCTTGTATTGCCTTCAGAGGAGTAACCCCCCCCTCTAATGGACTTTACGTATATGAAAATAAACTACATCCAATGGTGATATTCCATTTTAAAACTATTGGGAATTTCCATGGACATTACTCCTAACTCCACTATGACCCGGGATGTTTGCGTACTCCCTAAATATGGCGCAGGCTAATGAAAACAATATCAATTTATATGTACTTCGATTAACTTTTCTTTGTTTAATGACATAATATCAATTTAGGTATTACCCAACCCGCAATGGGTTACCCAGGTGTATGGACAGACATCACATGAAAGTAGGTTATTTAATGCCAAATATATCCTTGTAAAAGAACAGTAGTTTTACTATTTAACCCATAACTGGGGTGATGAGGAAGTTCATACTTTTCGCAAGAGAATTCGGCCGAAAATGAACGTAATAGCGTGACTAATTACTAAGTTGAAAACAAAGCCAATGAGACTTTCCCCATGAGCAAAAAGTACTACACAGGTGATTTGTTTATATTTTTGGATGTGCTGATAAGAGAAGAATGTGACACAGGTAAATTGAGAAACGTAGCAAAAAATGTTAATAATCTGTTTGGTTTCTTTATTTAATAACATATCAGCCATCGCAGGTTAATTAATGTCAAATCCATCCTTGTAGATTAAAAGCAGTGATATTATTTAACCTGTAGCTGGGGGTTCATATTTTTCTGATATATGTGCTTAGAACGAGTGCACATACATAACAACTAACACGTATGAGTAATATTTTGTACTAGCAGCATCTGTGGATATACCTCAAATGATAATTTAATTGTTACCACGTTTGATATGATTACTTAGAGCTATTGCTTAATAGTTCAATATGTAAAACGTACTATAATTTGATTAACTTTCTTCTTATTTTTCTTTCTTTTCATCTTTTCATTATATTCGATTGAAACATATTAGCGTTATCGCTACCGCGTGCTCACCCGCTCGCTCTATTTTCCCTCTACTCCCTTTTTTATTAATTTTTTCTGTGTAGCATGTCCTTTTTCTTATGTTTCTTTCTTTATAATAAAAATGGTGTGGTCCATTATTTAGCTGAGGTGACACACTCATGAGAAATGAGAATTCGGCAGATAAGCAACACTAGTTAATCAGAATTTGCAGTTTTGCATTTCATCTTCGTCGATTTGGACGGTTTCATTTTTAACCATAGGGTGTTGTAAGATGATAACGGTCGGCAGATTAGGGAACATGCGTATTAATATATACATTCTGAACGTCTACTGAATTAGCCACAAAACAATATAGAATATGTTATAACAACATCGAATAGAGGATAGCATTCAAATTCTGGAAAGAAGACGTAGAAATAACTACTTCTTCGATCATTAATATCGGCATATTTGCTTATCCGAACCCTCTGCACGAGCATTTTGTCAATTCTTTAAGCGGAGTTTAACAGTTTTGAATTCAGCATTCTTCTGTCTTAGACTTGTGACCATGTTAAGCTTAATGATTTTGCATAAGAAATCTTTAAAAGGCTAACATAAATTAGATAGAATTCAATAGCAGAAATAATATATATAAAATAATTGGAACCGCACTGCCTATAGCACCTCCACTTACAATAAACATGCGACCATAAAAAAGAAAAAGAAAGCCTCCAAACAGAATACTCAAACCACAAAAAAAGTACGACAAACTATCGACCTGAAGGCGATCCTGTATATGGACGAAAGCGCTTCGTAAAAATGAGACTTCTTCTCTATCACTAAGATCCTGATATTAGAAAAATACGTGAAGATTTGAACATGAGCAATTGAAACTCATTACGAATATATATTCCATGGTATCTAACCAACCCTGTGTAAATAATATATATATATATATATATATATATATATATATATATATATATATATATATATTGGGAATTTTCTTGAAGCATTGTTAAGTATGTTATAATATATTAATAATTTGAAGGCAATACAATGCTATAAAAAATAAAAACAAAAACAAATACATCTTTTTGTTTTTATTTTTCATACGCATTGTATTGCCTTCAAATTATTAATATATATATATATATATATACGTGTGTGTGTGTGTGTGTGTGTGTGTATGTGTGTGTGTGTGCGCGCGTGCTAGTGTTTATTTATAATATCTTCTCTGCTGATTCATGAATATATTTGTTAGCATCTAATGTTTATATCGGGGGTTTATTTGATTACTCTTGTTCTTCTTTGTAAATATACCAGAACTTTTTGTAAATATCTGAATCAGCCCCAGGGGTACAATTTCTAACCGAAGCGTTTTTGCCTCTCTGAGTCTGTTTAATCCTGGCTAAAATGATATAACCATTCAAGTGGGAGGGGAAATTCAGATAAATATAAAACACGGAAGTGATTAAGTGATCAACTGAGATTTCAAGCAATTGTAAATTTGGCCGACTTCCCCATCTCGTCTCCCAGGTTCTTCAGACGAACCTTCAATTTTAAATATTTAGACTATGAGAATCCTAATATTCTATAAACAGAGGATTTATTTTACTTTAAGAGTCTCTACCTCAAATTCATAAAAACAAACAATAACAATGTCCACTTTCGCAATAAAAGAACATGACGAATATTAAAAAAGATTGGGTGGGAAAAGTAGTACATTGAGAGATAATCAAATTATATATTTTCAGACGCCAAGATTATTTTGTTTTTACAAATGAATTCAATCTTTGCTGGAAAATAAAATTGTTAAATTCTTCTTACTATATTCTATGCTGTGTATTTTATATTATATTTTCTTCTAAAGGTCACTGCTTCTCTTTCACAGAGTCATATCGGGTTGGAGATCGTCATTTGGGTTTTTTCTCTCTCTCTCTCTCTCTCTCTCTCTCTCTCTCTCTCTCTCTCTCTATTTATCTATCTACCTACCTATCTTGTAGTATATATATATATATATATATATATATATAGCCCAAAGTTATGAATAATACAAATGAAATTGACAGTTACTGTGTGTTACGAATTGAACTGATAGAGAATGAATATTAATCAATAGGCCTTTTACAAGTAATGAAGAACTGAGAGAAAATATAGCATTTCAAAAAGATTTTGGACTAGTGAGATGATTAAGAGATTTGTAGATTTTGTAGATTGTGTAGACTTGTTGTGTAAAACCCACCAAAATATAATGGATATCGATTATATGAAAAAAGCTTAAACATCAATAAAATGATAAAGTGGTTGTTAAGTCTGAAAGTACTTTAAACATACGCTCATTTCTTTTTGGGCGCCGGTGGTTGTCTTCAGTGATGTTTTTATGCAAAGTTCATTGGGATGTTTCGGGTCTTACAACATCATACATCCCTCGCATTGCAGACCCCACCAGAGGCGATCTAACTCTGGTGCAACCACCTTTTCTTAACCGCTAAAAAGACATGATGGGGAAAATCTTTTTTTTATACTGGACGGTTGTTGACCTCATCCCAATCAAATACAAAGCACCGCGCTTCCGATTGGTTGTTAGAACCAGCCAATCAGACGCGCGGAACTCCATATTTAAATGGGATACGTAGCCAAAAACACTTTTCTTTTGTACGGAATACTAGGCTTGTAACGAGGTAAGTTAAACATTTTCTTTAGTCATGCTAAAAGAGGAATTACTTTAATGATTTTTCTGTATCTAACTACCATTTTTGTTCACTTTTTTTTATTTATGAGCCCCCCCTTTTTTTCTTTTCTTTTATTTTTTTTTTTATTTTTTATTTTTTAATTTTTTTTTTTTTTTTATTTTACATAATTACACTTGTGTACGTATTGCATCAAACGGCCGTGACTTTTAATTTTATTTTGTTTTATTTTACTTATAATTTTTCTATTTACATGGTGATATTTGCTTTGTAATTTGCTTTGCCCCCCCCCACGTTACGACGTGTTAAAGATTAAATACTAATTTTAAAATATATAAACTTACATTCTATTTAAACACAAATATATATATATACATTTACGTTTACTAAAATTTAGATTAACATGTTTCAACTATTGATTAAATATAAAATAAAACAATTCGTTTATCCCCACACGCACCTAACGACGTGTCGAAGATTATTTACTAATCACAAAAAAAAAAAAAAAAATAAAATAAAAAATAAGGTAAAATTTAAAAGGAAGACTTAATACAGACTACATCCTATATTTGTCAATAAAATGTGCTAATAGAATCCGCTCCTATAGAAAAAAAAAAACAAATAAAAATAACTAACCGAGGTTTAACAGAATATAACTAAAACTACATATTCCATCTACCACTGAGAGTAAAGAATATTCTATTTAAAACTAATCTTATTTATCTGTTCGGCTTCAATTTGTCTATATTCATATGTCTGGAAGGAAAATTATATCCATTAAATCCCTTTATCCCCCCTCCTTTTAAAATTATAGCCGCCATTTTAAGTCGAAATGAAGTGACGAAATGAAATAGCGAGTGAAAAAAAGAAAGGGAAAAAAAAAAATCCAATATTGTCACCCCCCTTTCAAACGGAAAACTAAAAATCACTAAAAACCCTTACGAAACTGCATTAAGCAAAATTAAAGCATTTTTTCCCTCTCCACTCGATAACAATCGATGGTGACTTAAAAAAAAAAAAAAAATTTTTTTAGATAATTTTTAGAATACTTAATTCCAAATTAAAACATTATCAATCCATATGAATTAAAAAAGTTATATCGCGTTATTTAGATTAGAATAAATGCCTTAGAATAAACACGCATATTTTGAAAATGAAGTGTTGATTGGTGATTGGTTGGTTTTCAATGGCATATTAACCCTTGTGTATTATTTAATGTCAAATCTTGTTTCTTGTTCCTATATATGATCTGTTTAACCTCATGTCTATTGATGAATTGATAGAAATATTTATTATGTTTAATTAACTTCATATTTATTAATTGGTAGAACTAATTATGTAGGTTGGTTATTTTGTTTAAGGAATGTCAACACTTTTGGGCTATTAAATGAATAATTTTGTTAATTGTATATATGATTTGTAAGCGAATAATTTTTCTACCCACCTCTTGTGGCACAGGGATTTTAAGCAGGTGTGAATTCAGAGTATTCCCCCTTCTAGAATGTGTGTCATGATAAAGTTAAAGAACCCATACTGTTCTACCAGTTTACTAATATCTGGAGGGAGAATACTTGGTTTCATATCTTTCTCAAGGGTATTAGTGCTATGTGAAATGCAACCAGACTCGTCCAGGATTTGAACTCGTGTCCATTTCCTACGACGATTACCATTACCCAACATGCTCTTCCACAAGCGAATAGTTGGTAGGTAAATATTTTTGTTTCTTTTTGTTTTATAAAGCGATAGAAATGATTTTTATGTGTGTTAATAAACTAGCGGTTGACCCTCAACCACTGTCTTCTAGCAGCTTTATGATTAAAGGTTTGAGTGTTTGCTATAAGAACAATTTGAAGAATACGGTTGGTACAAGTATATAGGTGCTATATGACCAGTCGGTTCGGGTCACTCCGACTGCTCATCTAGCTCAGGTTAGGACAGATTTTGAGTATTGCGTGTCACTGGACTGCTTAGTAAACGGACCACGGAGCGCTCAGGTATTACGGGTTGTCACCCACAGCTAAAAGGTTTGGTCGTCTGACCCCTCTACAGAACGGCTCTTGGTGTGTTATTCTGAAAAAATACTAAAATATAAAACAATACTTATTTATAGATAGAACGTTCTAATGACAAATAACACAACCATTTCAATATAAGTATATAAGTCGAAAACTAGAAAAGTACAACTTGAATAATATGTTATTTGGTTGGATTTTATAGCATTTTGGGGCTATGTTTTGCAGAATTTATTTCTTTTATTAATTCCTATTGGGCATTCAATTTTCTAATTAATTTTTAACGCATTTTTATCTATTAAAAAACCATAGGACCCTAACAGATATTACTACTCCGGGTCAGAGTAGAACTGGTAATAATGGTGATAAAGGGGTACTCCACATTCCCCAGAGCTCAAGAATTGGAGCTTCACCACTAGATGCAGTTTAACGTCATACCCAGGACACTAAGACCTTCAGCCACCGCCTTCTAGCACATATATCATAAAAAGAGATGGGGTTGACATAAGATCAATAGGGTCGGACAATCATATAAATGCTAGGGCTTAACGTGACCAGTCGATTGAGCAGATAGTGAATCTCCGACCGCACACCTAGCGTAAGTAAGGGCGAAAGTATAGTGTTGCATGTCATGGACTAATCAGCCACCAAAATTCTGTTCTTAAGCATCATGCATCGTCACCTATGGCCAACAGGTAGCTCCAATGGGGGAGTTCTTATCGCTTTTCAGAGGTTGCAATGGGCGTATTCTACAGCCTCAGCCGATGGTGCAATAATATAGGATTACATCTAAAATAACAAATAATGTATTATATATGACTGGGCTAAATTTGAAGGAACACTGAACAAGAGTGATAAAGAAAGGAGGTAGATTGACTTGAAAAATGACACGATCTTTATCTTGAATTCTAAATTCATCTGAAGGTTATCCAAATTTCAGAACGTGTATAACACTTTCTATTCAAAATGGTGAAGAACCGGAATCAACACTTGTACGAATTAATAATTATTCAAAGATATGCATTATCATCTATATTGTATGTCATAGGTAACTAAATGACAAAATTAAAGAGAAAAAGATATTAACTACTTATGTGCAATTATCTAAAACTGTTTGTATAAAGCAGAACAGAAAGGGAATTTAGTTCATTAAGTATTTTTGTGATGATGTTGGTATTGCGATAGTCTAGCAATTATTCTAAACAAATAAATGAATTCTTACTTTAATTTTAAAGTTTTATTACATGAAAAAATAAAGAATTACTAGAAATATAAATGCCCTTCCAATATATTGTCAAATATGGAAGATCTACCAGTATAACAGAGAGAGAATTAAGGATATCTGGTAGCTTCTATTGAGACTGTCCTCTTGGAGATGGATTCTTTCGACCTGGTTCGCATATGTCTGTTGAAAAACACTAGAACTGCTTGACGTAACACATGATTGCTACAGCAAATTAAAGCTATACTCTCACTCTTTTACCTCCACATATAGTGATAGACATATTTTACTGACCTAACATTGACGTTGAATTCGGATTAGAAATGTAAGATGAAACTGGATGGGAATGTATAATTTTAACGTAGACGCCAATACCAAACTAATATTGGATGAATAGGAAAATACGTGAGTAGATTAAATGAACACAACGGGAAAATAAAATCTAATTGTTATTTTGGATTGAGAAAATTATCTGCTGTTAAAGAAAAATCAAATTAAAAATATCAAAAGGTAAAACCTGATTTTAAAAAAAAGGTATTTGAAACGAAGATTACTACTGTAAGTATGATAATAAATAAGAAGAGTCGTTGAAAACGATTGTGAAATTTACTGATAACAGAATAGATCACGTTGCCCTGTGACAATATTCGGTAAATTTTCCATTGATATTAGATAAATCAAGGCCACAAATGTTGACCGTCAGCCGGAAATTGAATCAATTCTTTGATTCCGTTTGAATAACATTTATGTCAATCAATGCCCCCCTCTCTCTCTCTCTCTCTCTCTCTCTCTCTCTCTCTCTCTCTCTCTCTCTCTCTCTCTCTCTCTCTCTCTCTCTCTCTCTCTCTCTCTCTCTCTCTCTCTAATATATATATATATATATATATATATATATATATATATTCGATAGGACGGTCTGGGAAACAAAACTCAAGAAGTTACTACAGAAAAATGTATATATATATATATATATATATATATATATATATTATATATATATATATATGTGTGTGATGTGTGTGTGTGTGTGTGTGTGTGTGTGTGTGTGTGTGTGTGTGTGTATTTAAAAATAATTCCAAAACCTAATTGGAAATTTATCAGCCAGGTGCCCACACCTCCCCCCCCACAAACACATATACACACACATATATATATATGTATATATATCTATATATATATAATATATATATATATATATATATATATATATATATATATACACATACATATCTGCATATATATATACACAACTTAAAAAAACTTCTTCACATGTATAAGAAGATTTAAACCAATTTAAGTAAAATATGTTTTTCACTGAACTGTTGGACTCGCCACTTCTAATACCTTTATCTTCCCTGATTATTATGACTTGTCAAACAATTAAAATTATATATATATATATATATATATATATATATATATATATATATTCGCCCAAAATCTAGTCACGTGAATGCACGTTCGTCTAAAATCAAGTCATAATGTATACTCTGGAAATGTGCACAAGCGCGTGTGCATATATACATATATTGGCATTTAATTTGATTTTTCAGCATTAAACACTTTTTCTCTGATGGGACTTTGTATACACAACTATAATCGTTGTACGGGAGTTTTCTTTGAGGGAATTGTAATTTCTAGTTAATATAGGCATAAATACAATTTCTTTACAATATTTGAGATAGAAAATACATTGACTGAAATCAAATCACAACACCAACTTGGACAATACAGATATTGACTTGGTTACAGATTGTTTGTTTGTTTGTTTGTTGATTTTAACGGCATATCAACCCGTCTGGGGTTATGTCATGCCTACCGGTTAGGAAGTTATACATATTGTGTATTTATATTGATACATTTTAGAAATTGGTTCCAACAATGTGTTAGAATTATTGGGAATTATATTGTATGGTATTGATTTGTTTCATGTCTATATTCTATGGTATAATTTTATTTCCCTAAGAAAAAGAGAGAATATCCTCCATGTTGACATTTTCAAACAGATCCTTCATATTGTTTGCTTTAAAATAACGGTTTCTGATGTGAGCAAAAAACCTGCATAAGTGTTTAACTGTCAAAGGTGTTTGACATGTTCCACATTGTGGTTATTGTTCTTGTTTTAGTATATAAGAGGGCGTTAGTCTTGTATGACCAATGCGTAATCGGGTCACAGTTGGTCTCCAGCCTCACAAACAGTTTGTGTATGTCCCCTGAGTAGAGGTGACACTTAACTTATTTCCTGTAATGATCTTTATCTATGGTCTCTTACTGAAATCCTACAATTGAACTGGTGCATTTAATCTTGTAATTATTTAAACATAACATAGAGTGTTTTAGGGGGCGTGCTGTGTGATTGTTATTATCGTAGGAAATATACTCAACCACCCGGGTTTAAATTCTGGATGAGGCTGTTTGACTTTCGCATAGCACTTGGGACCGGTAGGCACCCAACTATTCCCACTCCAGTTATGGGTAAATAGTAGGGTAGGTAGGACCCTTTAACCTTGGCTAGGCAACCAGTCTAAAAGAAGGAAACTCAGAATTCAAAGTTGTTAAAATCCGCTTAAGAAATTTACATTCTACTTGTACAGAAGGGTTGGTAAATGTATGCATATATATTGAGTGTTTAACGATTTTATTATCCAGCAGGGTACGATGAGTGTTCAAAAAGTACCGAGACTGGCGCTGTATTTACCAAGACAGATATTACCATAGAGTAGACGAACATTTTCCTCAAAATAGTCCACTTTGCATTCAATAAAATTATTAATACATGTTTCCCATTGGCCGAACCACCAATTATTCTGCCCTTTCAGATCATGTGCATATGCAACGTAATATTGATAATGTTGTCTGCGTCTTCAAATATTGATCCTGATATGTTTTTCTTATCAAGAAGTATCGATAATGTTGATTAAAAAAATATTGAGAAATGGCTCTGAAATATAAATTTATGCCTGGAGAAAAAAGTACCTAAAAAAGAAAAGACCAAAACATATGCACCACCTGAAAATAATCAGCAGGCACTATTGTAATGGGCAAAAGAAAAAATACTGAAAGAGTTGCCTAAGTTAAATATACTCGAGGGCTCAATTCACAAAGTAGATTCAATAAATAATAGTAAGCCTAATAAGTCAGAGACTATCTTCTTCATCATTTGATAATTTAATCAGCACAGCTTAACATACATCTTCATTAGTCAGTAGTATGATGAAAATTTAGAAAAATAATAAACCGGATTACCGGAACCATTTATTCCCATAATCCGCCGACATTAATGTTCAGCTTCTTTAACCAATTTTAGTCAGCGTTGACTCTTCTCACCTCTTAGATAGGTAACCGCTTACAAATTACAAATGCAGTAAGCAATTTGGTGTGTGGATAAGTAACAGGGATATATATGATGGATACAGACAATTTACAATATGTTATCCTCCACCAAGAGCCAGAGAAATTGGCATATTTGAAGATCAAATTACTGAATATATATACATATATATATATATATATATATATATATATATATATATATATATAAGGAACATATGATGGTATATTTGATGGTTTTGAGATATAGATGATTTATTTTTATTTTTTCTTTAATATGAAACTTCTTACTATATGCTAATCGAAAGAAAGTTTAAAACTGATATCTGTCTGCATGTCACCAAAAAGGACAAATCATCCCTGTCACGTTTAGAGTACAATATATGTATACCCTGGAGGGTTTTAAAACAAAAAATAATGGGGATGCCTGATCCAGAGTAGTAGTACCACTGAGGGTTCTATGTCAAAAAGAATCGTCTTCAATATTACGGTTTACAAAAGAAACAGGAAACCCACAATAAATATGAATAAGTAAAAGCAAAGTCGACGGGGCGGCCTAAAGTCGATATCAGCCAATCAGCGAGGGAGTCTATTCCCTTTTCACTAGCGCTAGACCAAGGAGATTGTTTTGGCATCTGAGGTGGAGCGCAACACCTACAGTCAGTTCCTTACTTTACCGCACAGATCCCTGTGCTACTCATACGCTGAGTTGGCGAGGACCGTAATCGAACTAGGAACCATGTGGTTTCTAGCCGAACGCTCTACCGACTGAACTAACGCGATTCCGTAACATTTGGAAATTGAATAGCCTAAGACGAGTTGGCATGCCGTTAAAATCAATCAATCAATCAAAAATTAGATTTGTGGAACGAAAATGTTATTGCATAAAAGATGAAATTTTGGAAGACTGGACCTTGAAAAATATGAAGGAGACAAAGACTAGATAATAGGATGATAACGAGTCCATTGAAAAAGAAACATTCACATAGGTGGTCCAAGAAAAGGAAGCTGTGATAAGGTATTTTTGAATCGATGAAGGAAATATCCTGTTCTTCTGCGAATCGTAACCCTCCCCGATGGAAGTTGCATGTTCACTAGCTCCCATTTAGCTCCTTGTCCCTGTCGATTGTTAACTGGCTGATATTCTGACCCATTTAGAACTACTAACTCTCATTGAACAGTTTCTCACACTTACCACGAGAGTTAATATGACTGATTCATGGTTTTCATTCATAAGGTTCACTGGTGTTGGAAAGGTTTCTACAAAATTACAAAGTTAGTAGTAAAGGTTTCGTTTGGTTTCTTTGTTTAAAAGCATAACAAATCTCGTTGATTATTTAATTCCAAAGCCAGACATTTAGGAGAACACTCGTGGTACTACTTAACCCATAGCTGGTGGATGAGGCGTCTCATACCTTTTCCAAGTCTATAAGTCCGAAAGTAAACGTAATAACAAGACTTGAGTTCTAACTTGCTTACTATAATGTTGCAATACAGCACGTTAGTCCCTACACCATGGAGACTCCCCAAATGTAATAAAGTTATTATTAGAATTAAAAATTTATTATGAAAAGTATGTTTTTCGGAGTTACTTTCGACTTTCTTAAAATGTATGTTAGACATACGCACGTCTGAATAAAAATCATATAATCGCTTGGAATATCCTCATAAATAGTATGTTTAATCACACAAAAATCGGGACGATTCGAAAAAGAAAAAATATTAGATCGGCCAGAAATAGTTGTAAAATGAGACCAATCTGCAAACTGACACCGACGTCACGATTTAGAAACCAATCGCTTTGACGCTGATCAAATTATGCCGGAGGTTATATTCTTTACATTTATTTATTTTATAGTTTCATAACATCATCTATTTTTTCTTCCGGAATTCTATACAGCGTCCGACAATGGGACACAAAACAATTGATGGTCCTAAGTATATTACCTTGGCGAAATTGTTTCATTATTTGTTTAATAGCTGCCACGGAAAGATATCTTAGTGCCTTCCTTACTCCAAATATCTTGTTCTTTTCCTTCGCGTCCGGTCAGAAGTAAAATGTCTACCACGCTTACGTCTTTTAAACGTTTCGTTTATTACGGGGGCTTTTCGTGACCAAGTCGTTAAGTGGGTCTCACGTTTTGGCTAGACACACTTGAGAAATAGAAATCAATGCCTCAGTACATTCTTATAGTCGACTAAAAATTAGGTAAGGAGAAATGAACAGGAGAAAGAAAGAATGCGAATCGAAAAAAAGGAAAAGCTAAGAGAAGACAAGAATTGAGAATAAAATTTGTCAGTTGGCCTGAGGTAATAAGAGGTGTAACAAGATTCTAGAAACTTCGATGTCTTGCAGTTTCTTATTGGATTTACTATCATGTTCTACTCTTCGGTCTAAAGCTGTTTTCCACCTCAGGTCTACGAGAAATGAATACATATAAAAACGATTTTATCTAATTGTTGCGAGTTTTTTTAAAACCTTTCGGGACCGTTCCAATGACACCAAATAAAATCGGTATAACCGTCATCTTCGTATTTCACAATTACTTTTTTAGTTCCCTATAAGGTTCAAGTATTTGTCTATATTTGGTTTCCCTTCTGTTTTACTCTGTGATCTGACGAAATGGCAAAGTTCACTAGATTAAGTTTTTTTTTTTTACCAACGGTTATATTGAATATGAATAATATTTAAAACAGATCTATTTGACCAATTGATAAGACTCTAACATGTGCTACTACTCCGGGTTACAGTAAAGCTAGAAATAATGGCAATGAATTGGTACTTGATATTCCCAACTGGAACCTCACCATCGGATGCTGTTCATAGCAATACACAAATAATCCCTTTTTGTGAGGGTAGTGTCAGCGTGTTCTAAGCCATAAATAAGCTAGCAGGAGGTTGATTCCTGCCTGGAAATTCACATTACGAATCAATAGTAAACAATAAAACTGTATATAGGGATCCAAATTAATGCAATGTAATTTAAATTTTAATATCATGTGTCAATATCACACAGACATGGAATTATATTTAAAGAAAATTATTCATTCCAACATCAGCCCAAAATGAAACTTCCAGAGAAATATTGTAACATTTTTATACTTTCAATATAACATTCAAACTAACCCTTGCCATTTCGTTGAACATGAAAGTCATTACATTTTCACACTTAATCATATGAGAATCTGTTATATCGAATCAATATTACAGATTAATATCACCATGTTTTCTAAGAAGTCATGGTCTACAACCAAATGAACTATATAAAAATGTGCAAAGCTAATTCATTTATAAACATTATAATCCAAATATACGGTCATGGCTCATAAAACCAATGTACTTTCTGCAATTCAAACAATATAGACGGTATGTATCAGATGATAAAAAAGTGGTCGGAATTCTATGGACAATACACATAACGACACTCAAATCCACAAATATATATATATATATATATATATATGTGGTGTGTGTGTGTGTGTGTGTGTGTGTGTGTGTGTGCGAGAGGAGAGAGAGAGAGAGAGAGAGAGAGAGAGAGAGAGAGATAACTAAATACAATTATTAAAGCTTGAAATTGTTTGTTACATTGAAAAGTACAAGAGATGTTCCGTCTGCTTTAATCTAATCTATTGCATTCCTATTCATTAATATTCAATTTGTCTTAATATTAATTTCGCCTGAAACGGTCATATACTAAAGACCCTGCACAGTTGTATGTATTCAATAAAAATAGATTAGATTAAATCAGACTGAGCGTCTCATATTTCAATAACAGTAATAATAACAATAATAATAATAATAATAATAATAATAATAATAATAATAATAATAACAACAAAAACAACACCAATAATAATAATAATAATAATAATAATAACAACAACAACACCAACAACAACAACAACAATAATAATAATAATAATAATAATAATAATAATAATAATAATAATAATAATAATTGAAGCCCAGATAGAAACCTAATCATCACCCAATATATTGGAATGACATTTTCAATAGAGAAAAGCACAATAAATGAAATGAAAAAACAGAAGAAATAGAATTAGACAATCAGAAAGCATCAAAACACGCACAAAATAAGTAAGCTACACATATATGGACATATTAGAAACTGACAAGACTAATAAGAACAAATGAAAAAAAACGTCAAAAAATTACCTGACATAAGTAAGTAAAATTGTACCTCAAATATATCACATCAAAGTACCACACACAATACAATAAAATGAAAAAGGACTCACATAATAAAAGTTAAAATGAAGAAAGAAAATATAATTATAAAATAAATGTACTTAAATAAAATTAAAAAACATAGCCCACATAAAAAGTATAAGAAAATACATTACATAAAAGTTCCTCAAATAAAAGTACCTCAAATACATATGGAGTGGGGCCAATTAATGTATTGTGCTAAAAAAATAAGCTGAGAGGAGCAGGAAAAGGAGGAATTAAAAGAAAGTGGTAAGTACACTTAACAAGAAAAGCAATAACAAAATAGAAACCTCTAAAAATCTCATTGGATGCGTTTTAGACACCCCGTTTCAAATTATTAACGAGGTAACACTTTTCCATCCTATCGAAAAACTCCTGGTTGGAATTAAATAAAATTATCAGAGATTGATGACAACATGTAAATACACCGACTCCAAAGAAGTGTAAGATTCTGAACAAAAGAGAACATAATTACAGTCATTTATCTAATTTACTTAAATTATTAGTCAGTGAAATTACTAGCGAATTGTAAAAATAAATAAAAAAGTAAACAGAATTGAATATGATAGTGGAGTTAATATGAGATAAGTAATCCTTTTTTAATGACTTGGAAAACGCCCTGGTACACCGAACATGTCAATTTTTGGATTTCCCATGATATATTTACTTCCTTTCACAAGTCATCCTTGCTTCTAAATTGGCGCCCATTCTCATAAACACGACGGGTCAGAATGCTCCACAAGTCTTCAATTGAGATTAGATCTGGAGAATTGGTATTCCGTAATAATAAAGTATTTATATGCTGATACGAAACAGCATTATATTTTTAAATCTAATGGTTTCCCCTGAAGGTGATTCTTTGCTTTTTAAGTCAAAATTCCAGCTGCCCTTTGAGGAAGGCTATATAAGCATCTGTGGTTATTTTCGAACCGTCAGAACTCTCCACAGACCAACCATGATACTTCTAATAATACCAGCCAAAATCATAATACCTCCTTTCCATGTTGGCGCCTCAAGCTTTGATGATGATCTCGTTCTTTAAAACCCAAACTTTATTCAAATCCACAAGTGCCACACGAGTTTCATTTGTGAACAGAACTTTCGGGAAATGGACATTCCTGTTTTCTTTTGTCCATTCCAAACGCATTTATATGCGCACTTTTGTCTATTGAGGTTTTGTCACTGTTCTCACTGTTGTCCCAACCTTTTTCAGTAGACAATAGAAGAGGAAAGCAGCCTTTCATAATTTGGATTGGCAGGTTATAGAACTTCTCATGATGGATAGAAGGACAGTCTCCAGACCCCTCTTAAACTGAACGTAAGATACAAAAACTGGAATCCCAGTCATCAAATTGATGGCGATGCAGAAGTCCTTACACCTAACAGAGTGCTTGAACAAGCTATATTTTACAAGAAAGTGGAAAGAAAAGAACTTACCAGCATTGATTATTGTGTGGATGAGGCAAAGCAGAGACTCAAAGAATATTAACAATCCCCCAAGTAAACTCAGAGAAAAGGTAATTAGAGTAGCTAAGAACCGCAATAGCAAAGATAACACTAGGAGAAATCACCACCCAGGAATATATGACATAAACAAAAATGGAACGTAAACAGCTATATAGATATTTCAGCTAACATATTCGTGGAATTGCTCACAGGCTGACTCAGTCATGGCTACGCAGATGTACCTAAATCGAAAAAACTGATTGAATACTTAAGACTTAAAGGAATAACGAAGGTAGGTTGTTTTGTGTTAATGGAGAGAAAGAGTCATGGAAAAAAGAAACTTACATCAATTAAACAATAGATTTTACACCTTAGTAGTTATCTGCTCCTGAGTACAATATTAAGAAAATTAGAAAAATATATGCAAACATGTGCTCGTATATCTCGTTCTAGTTTCCTCCAATGCTTTCTCACTCAACAAGACTATATACACATGCTAAAAAAGAAGACATACACACAGGTACACAGACACTTATACGCATGCACGCACGCACGCGCACAACACACACACACACACACACACACACACACACACACACACATATATATATATATATATATATATATATATATATATATATATATAACTTTCATTAGACAAAAGAGAATCCTTATTACTTTCAAGATTTTAATCTTTTTTCAAGCTTCCTAATCAATCATTTGATCTTACAATCTTGAAAAGCATTAATGATTTCTTCGTGAGAGTCATTTTTAGCTGACTGAGTAATTTCGGTTCCTATACAAACCCTCAAAGTAGAGAATGCATGTTATTATTAAAACTGTGTAAGTAATGTTAATGTAACTGTTAAAGTAATTGTTTTGTTTTTATCACCAGGCCAGAGTGTCAGATAATTTTAAAAAAATATTTCTATTAAGCTAGATAAACGTAGTTAGAATAAGAATTCTATCTATTCTAAGCATTTAGAATATAATTACTTTATCTATTTTAAACATTGAAACATATAATCACTAGTTTCAAAGTTAATCTTTAAATAATGGGTTGTCTACATTTTTTACATAGGGCTTCAAGATTTTAATTTTTTTATATTTATTTTCAGTATGAAGTATTTTTTGTATTATCTACTATAATATTATATATGTTTGTAGTATGAAAATCATGCTTGTTTAAATGTTGGCATATAGATCTAGAATCTGATAGGTCTAGAGTAAGTCTACTTGATAATCTTTGTGGAGTAGCCAATGTAACACATCATTTTTTGATGTCGGAGATGCATTCTCCCTATATGACATTTACATTGATAAATACATTGTTTTTTTTTCCATTGTCTTTATCAAAGGGAAATAATTATTATTAACAATTAGATTTAATGTTTTTAAATGTTTATAGTAAATTTTGAATCTTATTCTATTACTATTATTATTTTATATAGGGGATATATATATATATATATATATTATATATATATATATATATAATATATATATTGACAATAGAGGCTGGTATATTCATAATTAAATAGTGATCAATATCTTTAACAAAGCAAGTATATCTAAGTTAGGGTAACGGAACATGAAGTCGACGGCTCTTGGTTACTGTCATTTTCTATCACAGGCGAGAAACTGTCAGTATCCAAGCTCCGTTGACTTCATGTCTTTGCGACCTTAACCTATATTATATATATATATTATATATTTATATACTATATATA
>CM042139.1:127505900-127535900 GCA_023376005.1 Doryteuthis pealeii
ATAAGAATGCAGATAAAAAGATTTGAAACAGAGGTGGGCATAATCGAAAAATAGAACAACTGAAATTTACTCTTCCATCACTCTCGTCTTTCATTGTTATTTTTTCTAATTTAAGTATTTAGTTAAAAGAGGAAGTAAAGAATAAAATGACAATTATCTTTTCTTGTTAATGGATTTCATTTAAGATTAATTGAAGAGATTTTTGCTTATATTCATTAAAATAAAACCAAACAGTTAGAAATCAATAATACTAAGCATATATTTATTAAAATTACATTTTTAATATCAATATGCAAATTAGCCTTCCCGTTCACACTGTAAACCGCTATTTTGTTGTATATATAATACAATTGCATGTTACTAGTACTAGCAAATATATGCACCCTCCGGGTGCAAGTATTTAAGTTTTAATGTAATAAAATATTATATTAAATTAGAAATGCTAATGAAACTAAATAAGAATACTGATAAAAAAGATTTGAAACAGGGAGTATAATAAAAGATTTGAAACAGAGGGAGTATAATAAAAAATAGAACAACTGAAACTTACTCTTCCATCACTCTCGTCTTTCATTGTTATTTTTCTAATTTAAGTATTTAGTTAAAAGAGGAAGTAAAGAATAAAATGACTGTTATTTTTTCTTGTTGATTTAAGATTCATTGAAGAGATTTTTGCTTATATTCATTAAAATAAAACCAAACAATTAGAAATCAATAATACTAAGCACATATTTAATAAAATCACATTTTTAATATCAATATGCAAATTAGCCTTCCTATTCACACTGTAAACCACTATTTTGTTGTATATATAAATATAATTGCATGTTGTCAGTATGTAGACATGGTTAACAGTATTAATAATGTAAAACAATTTTATTAATAATTGAGGTTTTAAATAAAAATACAATCATGGAAAATGTGATGTCAATAATTAAGGGAATAGTGAAGTGATATGAGTAGTAATATAGTTTCGGTTACAGACAAAAGCACACAATCTCCATTATAATAAGAGATGTAGATATGGTTAACAGTATTAATAATGTAAACAATTCTATTAATAATTGAGGTTAAAATAAGGATAAATTCATGGTGAATGTGATTTCAATAACTAAGGGAATTGTGACTTGAGTAGTGATTTAGTTTCGGTTACAGACAGAAAAACACACAATCTCCATTATAATAAGATATATACATATATACATGTGTGTGTGTGTGTATATGGATTTGTGTGTCTAATATATGCTTTAAAACCGGGTAGATATCGTTGGAAAGGAATTTAACTGACAGTCACCACGAATGATTAAGCAAGGTTTGCTATTAACGAATACGAGCTCACTGGTGTCCTTTACATATGTGCCTATGTATGTATTTATCAGTTAAAATTCCGCTTCTCGCTAGTATGTGCTGACAGCTGAGGGTTTACTGACTCTATCTGATGAAAAATCGAGCTGGAGGTAGTCAGCTAAGTCTAGTCACACTGTGTAGACGGGATACGTCAAAACTGTTTGTGGATGACTTAAAACATACAGTCACGAAGAAAAATAAAATAGAAACAACTTAGAAATAAGTATATATAAAGAATAAATGATAATAAAACTAATATATAGAAAAATGAATTTGATTAACCTATATATATATATATATTAGATCATGGGTAATGTTGGTGAGTTCTGATAGTACACGATAAATCTTTCTACGACTTGTTTAAGACCCCACGCAGCATTCTTGTGCAAATCCTATCTAGCTTATTCTCTAAGCGCTTTGTTAGGCTCCAAGTGGTGCAGTCGTACAGTAGCATGGATACGGCTTGGATGAATTGTTGCTTTAACTTATCAGTGAGATTAGATTTCCATATTATGGATAATCTGTCTACAGCAGACCATGCCTCTCCTATGCGTGCATTAACATCGCATTTTGTGTATGAGATATCACTACCTAGGTATTTGAACTGGTAGAGCGATTTTAGAGGCTTACCGTCGAAAACGCTGGAAACATTGCTTTAAGTAGACTATAAGATAAAGTGAAGAATATGATATGTTTTTTGAAAGTTTAGAACTTTTCTAAAACACTGGGACCAGGGGGTAATGGCAATGAACGTGCTACCCTACACTCCCCATATCTTCAGAATTAGAGTCTTACAATCAGATTCACTTTAGTATATATAAGAGTATATATTTTCCGGGGAGACTTACCCTCGGCAGGGGATACACTCAGTGTATCCTAATCCAGCACAACAGGGTCAATATACACTTCTGTAAAACTGCTAATAAAAATAAATACTAAGACTGCTGATTATAAAGGGTCGGGAATTGGCACTGACTTGTGCAGACGTCGAAACATTGTCACTTTATAAGATAACTTACATATCTTTGCTCACATATTCATTTACATTTTAAAGTTTAAAAATCTAAAAAATAAATATTCAGTCTCGATACTTTCTGATTGGACCTCGTTCGTTCAAATTAGAATAGTTATCGTCCTGTCAGCAGAGCTTTCAATATGCAGGCTGTATCCGATGCAGAGGGGTAAAACCTCTTATAAAAAAGGGGTGTCTAAGCTGCATCTGATAGTGAAGATACAGTTCTGGAGAATGTACCGTACCTCTTTATTGCCATTATGCCCAGATCCACTCTCACCCGGAGCGATAGTATCTGTTAAGGTCCTATCTCTGGGACAAATAGACCTATTTGAAAATTATTCTCATCCAAGCAGTGTGCAAAAAAGAAAACAACCAAACACTCATATGAAACAACTATATAAAAAATGGTAATGTAAACATACAATGATCATAATTGGTTATTTTGATTCATGTGTAATTAAAACTTTTCAAGTCATTTAATGCTAAACCAAGTCATTTTGATAAACAAAAAGTAAAATTGCTTTCAGTACCTGCTGCTGCCGAATAAGTGGTCACCCAATTAACTATTGAACGAGCTTATGACTGCTTAACTTCAGTAATCTAGTGGGAACCTATTTTTTTCAGCGTGACTTGACCGTAATGAATGAACAATGAACGCATTACCTAAACATCTATGCATAAAATAACACTCATGGTTTTACATGTTGTTAAAATCAATCATTTAATCAAGTAACCATTTATTTTTCTTCATATTTTACGAGCGAAGTATGTTTCATTTAACTTGAAATCTCGTACCACTGTTAATTGTACAGACGATTGCCTTGGTTGAATGTTTGGTTGCATTTTATGGCATGTCAATCCTTTTTCATGAAAAAGACGGTTTTTTATTCATTCTTCTTGGGGTTGACTTTTTAAAAACTCATTTTAACTCAGTTTATTCTAACTAACCCATATGGGTTCCTAACAGGTACAGCCACTCAAGGTCAAAGTGGACCTGGGAGTATTAGCAATGAAAAGGTATTCCAATCTACCAGAGATTCAGAACTGGAACATCATCACTAGATGCAGTTTAACGTCATACCGAGGACGCCGAGACCCACAGCTACGACCTTCTAGCATATATATGACAAGAGCTATAGGTTTGCTACAATCATATAAGTGCTTGCACTTGACGTGACCAGCCGATTGATTGGAAGGTGTCTCTCCGACATCCCGTCTAGCCTAAGGTTCAAAATGGAGTGTTGCATGTGATAGATTGCTCAGCCATCAGGATTCCACCCCCAAGCATCACCGGTCACCACACACGACCAACGGGTGATCCTATTAGGGTGATGGAGGCCTACCCCTCTGTAGAGGTACAGTTATCGTTTTCTACAGCCTCAACCGACTAGGCGTGTGATTGCCTTGAATGAAGCGAAAATCGCTAGTGGCATTAACATCAATATTTCTGGAGAGAAAACCAAATGGCGATTTTAGACTAAAATCACTATTTTTTTAGTAAGCACAATACATGATTTGTGCGTAACGCAATCGCTTAGTCTTTTTTTATCATCCTATTTTTTTCTGGCTCGACATATGTTTTTCTTTTTCTTTTGGCATTATCCTTTTTCTTGTCACTCAAGTCGCATTCCCGCCATTTTCTTTTTTTAGTTTATTATATTTTCTATATTTTCTCATCTTTCTATTTGTATTTTGCGATTTTTATCTTTTTTATTAGTCATTTCTTACAACATTATGTTAATGGATAACCATCACTACATTTGGTTGGCTTTATATTTATTCTTTTTTTTATTTTTCTTCTTCTTTAGTCTGTAAGCTTGTCATTGTACGTTCATCTGTGTTTATTTTTCGCCAATAGTTGTGGCTTGAGCTTTCAAACTAAATCGCGTTTTTTTGTTTTTTTTTCGGAGGAGGGGGGGCTTTTTTATTGATTATTTCCAAAAATGAAAATTATAATTCGTGCTTTTTTTACTAATGTTCTTCTCGAGGTGCAAAACGGAGTAACGATTACTGACTCTAAAAGAAAATGGCTCGACTGCGCAAACTAACACTTTACTTCTAGTAGCGTCCAGGTTGAAGAAATGATAAAAAACAATGACAGCAGAACAATACACTATTAACAAATGAGAGACCTAATACTATAGAAAGTGTAACTCATAAGTATTTGGACGGGCATATAACATCTGTTATCAGTTAAAATTGCAGGGAGAATTTTAACAATGAAGATCGAAATAAACTTACTAGATTGCGTGTTAGCTTTTTACATAACCATGACCATTTGCGAAATAGATTATAGAACATTTTTAACTATACGATGTTATCAAAAAATATGTTCAACATGTGCACATACACCACACACGTGCATAATATATATATATATATATATATATATATATATATATATATACTTTTTTAAAAAAGCGAATGTTATAAAAATCCAACTGCAGTTTCTTGCCGGATCAATTCGTCAGGGAATAATCTCTTCTAGTCATCTACTCTTATTAATATCCAGGCTGTATCCATTCTGAAGTACGTGGGTGTACCACCCTACGTAATTCAGAACATACCTGGCTCAGTCTATGTTTATTCAAATGCCTACATTTTAATAAACATAGACTGAGCCAGGTATGTTATGGAATTACGTAGGGTGGTACACCCACGTACTTGAGAATGGATACAGCCGGGATATTAATAAGAGTAGATGACTAGAAGAAGTGATTATTCACTGAAGAATTGCTCCGGCAAGAAACTGCAGTTGGAATTTTATAACATTCGATTTAAAAAAAAAAAGCGTATATTTAACTATTTTTATTGAGCACTTTTTAACTCGATTTTATTAACCCAGAAATAAATTCATTTGCTTCGTGGATAGGCAAAATCCGTAACATATATATATATATATATATATATATATATATATATATATATATAATATATGTGTGTGTGTGTGTGTGTGTGTGTGTGTGTGTGTGCAGAAACAAAATTCTGAATCTGAGTTTAATGATCATAAGAATTTACTCAGACACATGTAATGTGTGACTCTAATAATAATTCACATGCATACACATACAAACACACACATATATATACATGTATATGTGTATCTATACATAAACAGAGACACACACACACACACGCATATATAATATATATATATATATATATATATATATATATATATATATATATATATATATAGGTTAAGGTCGCAAAGACATGAAGTCAACGGAGCTTGGATACTGACAGTTTCTCGCCTGTGATAGAAAATGACAGTAACCAAGAGCCGTCGACTTCATGTTCCCGTTACCCTAACTTAGATATACTTGCTTTGTTAAAGATATTGATCACTATTTAATTATGAATATACCAGCCTCTATTGTCAATATATATATATATATATATATATATATATATATATATATATATATATATATAATAATAGTAATAGAATAAGATTCAAAATTTACTATAAACATTTAAAAACATTAAATCTAATTGTTAATAATAATTATTTCCCTTTGATAAAGACAATGGAAAAAAAACAATGTATTTATCAATGTAAATGTCTATAGGGAGAATGCATCTCCGACATCAAAAAATGATGTGTTACATTGGCTACTCCACAAAAGATTATCAAGTAGACTTACTCTAGACCTATCAGATTCTAGATCTATATGCCAACATTTAAACAAGCATGATTTTCATACTACAACATATATAAATATTATAGTAGATAATACAAAAAATACTTCATACTGAAAATAATATAAAAAAATTAAAAATCCTTGAAGCCCTATGTATAAAAATGTAGACAACCCATTATTTAAAGATTAACTTTGAAACTAGTGATTATATGTTTCAATGTTTAAAATAGATAAAGTAATTTATATTCTAAAATGCTTAGAATAGATAGAATTCTTATTCTAACTACGTTTATCTAGCTTAATAGAAATATTTTTTAAAATTATCTGACACTCTGGCCTGGTGATAAAAACAAAACAATTACTTTAACAGTTACATTAACATTACTTACACAGTTTTAATAATAACATGCATTCTCTACTTTGAGGGTTTGTATAGGAACCGAAATTACTCAGTCAGCTAAAAATGACTCTCACGAAGAAATCATTAATGCTTTTCAAGATTGTAAGATCAAATGATTGATTAGGAAGCTTGAAAAAAGATTAAAATCTTGAAAGTAATAAGGATTCTCTTTTGTCTAATGAAAGTTATATATATATATATATATATATATATATATATATATATATATGTGTGTGTGTGTGTGTGTGTGTGTGTGTGTGCGCGTGCGTACGTGCATGCGTATAAGTGTCTGTGTACCTGTGTGTATGTCTTCTTTTTTAGCATGTGTATATAGTCTTGTTGAGTGAGAAAGCATTGGAGGAAACTAGAACGAGATATACGAGCACATGTTTGCATATATTTTTCTAATTTTCTTAATATTGTACTCAGGAGCAGATAACTACTAAGGTGGTAAAATCTATTGTTTAATTGATGTAAGTTTCTTTTTCCATGACTCTTTCATCTCCATTAACACAAAACAACCTACCTTCGTTATTCCTTTAAGTCTTAAGTATTCAATCAGTTTTTTCGATTTAGGTACATCTGCGTAGCCATGACTGAGTCAGCCTGTGAGCAATTCCACGAATATGTTTGCTGAAATATCTATATAGCTGTTTACGTTCCATTTTTGTTTTATGTCATATATTCCTGGGTGGTGATTTCTCCTAGTGTTATCTTTGCTATTGCGGTTCTTAGCTACTCTAATTACCTTTTCTCTGAGTTTACTTGGGGGATTGTTAATATTCTTTGAGTCTCTGCTTTGCCTCATCCACACAATAATCAATGCTGGTAAGTTCTTTTCTTTCCACTTTTCTTGTAAAATATAGCTTGTTCAAGCACTCTGTTAGGTGTAAGGACTTCTGCATCGCCATCAATTTGATGACTGGGATTCCAGTTTTTGTATCTTACGTTCAGTTTAAGAGGGGTCTGGAGACTGTCCTTCTATCCATCATGAGAAGTTCTATAACCTGCCAATCCAAATTATGAAAGGCTGCTTTCCTCTTCTATTGTCTACTGAAAAAGGTTGGGACAACAGTGAGAACAGTGACAAAACCTCAATAGACAAAAGTGCGCATATAAATGCGTTTGGAATGGACAAAAGAAAACAGGAATGTCCATTTCCCGAAAGTTCTGTTCACAAATGAAACTCGTGTGGCACTTGTGGATTTGAATAAAGTTTGGGTTTTAAAAGAACGAGATCATCATCAAAGCTTGAGGCGCCAACATGGAAAGGAGGTATTATGATTTTGGCTGGTATTATTAGAAGTATCATGGTTGGTCTGTGGAGAGTGTCTGACGGTTCGAAAATAACCACAGATGCTTATATAGCCTTCCTCAAAGGGCAGCTGGAATTTTGACTTAAAAAGCAAAGAATCACCTTCAGGGGAAACCATTAGATTTATAAAATATAATGCTGTTTCGTATTCAGCATATAAATACTTTTATTATACGGAATACCATTCTCCAGATCTAATCTCAATTGAAGACTTGTGGAGCATTCTGACCCGTCGTGTTTATGAGAATGGGCCGCCAATTTAGAAGCAAGGATGACTTGTGAAAGGAAGTAAATATATCATGGGAAATCCAAAAATTGACATGTTCGGTGTACCAGGGCGTTTTCCAAGTCATTAAAAAAGGATTACTTATCTCATATTAACTCCACTATCATATTTCAATTCTGTTTACTTTTTTATTTATTTTTACAATTCGCTAGTAATTTCACTGACTAATAATTTAAGTAAATTAGATAAATGACTGTAATTATGTTCTCTTTTGTTCAGAATCTTACACTTCTTTGGAGTCGGTGTATTTACATGTTGTCATCAATCTCTGATAATTTTATTTAATTCCAACCAGGAGTTTTTCGATAGGATGGAAAAGTGTTACCTCGTTAATAATTTGAAACGGGGTGTCTAAAACGCATCCAATGAGATTTTTAGAGGTTTCTATTTTGTTATTGCTTTTCTTGTTAAGTGTACTTACCACTTTCTTTTAATTCCTCCTTTTCCTGCTCCTCTCAGCTTATTTTTTTAGCACAATACATTAATTGGCCCCACTCCATATGTATTTGAGGTACTTTTATTTGAGGAACTTTTATGTAATGTATTTTCTTATACTTTTTATGTGGGCTATGTTTTTTAATTTTATTTAAGTACATTTATTTATATAATTATATTTTCTTTCTTCATTTTAACTTTTATTATGTGAGTCCTTTTTCTATTTTATTGTATTGTGTGGTACTTTGATGTGAGGTATATTTGAGGTACAATTTTACTTACTTATGTGAGGTAATTTTTTGACGTTTTTTTTCATTTGTTCTTATTAGTCTTGTCAGCTTCTAATATGTCCATATATGTGTAGCTTACTTATTTTGTGCGTGTTTTGATGCTTTCTGATTGTCTAATTCTATTTCTTCTGTTTTTTCATTTCATTTATTGTGCTTTTCTCTATTGAAAATGTCATTCCAATATATTGGGTGATGATTAGGTTTCTATCTGGGCTTCAATTATTATTATTATTATTATTATTATTATTATTATTATTATTATTATTATTATTATTATTATTATTATTATTATTGTTGTTGTTGTTGGTGTTGTTGTTGTTATTATTATTATTATTATTATTATTATTATTGGTGTTGTTTTTGTTGTTATTATTATTATTATTATTATTATTATTATTATTATTATTATTACTGTTATTGAAATATGAGACGCTCAGTCTGATTTAATCTAATCTATTTTTATTGAATACATACAACTGTGCAGGGTCTTTAGTATATGTCCGTTTCAGGCGAAATTAATATTAAGACAAATTGAATATTAATGAATAGGAATGCAATAGATTAGATTAAAGCAGACGGAACATCTCTTGTACTTTTCAATGTAACAAACAATTTCAAGCTCTAATAATTGTATTTAGTTATCTCTCTCTCTCTCTCTCTCTCTCTCTCTCTCTCTCTCTCTCTCTCTCTCTCTCTCTCTCCTCTCGCACACACACACACACACACACACACACACACAGATATATATATAATATATATATATTTGTGGATTTGAGTGTCGTTATGTGTATTGTCCATAGAATTCCGACCACTTTTTTATCATCTGATACATACCGTCTATATTGTTTGAATTGCAGAAAGTACATTGGTTTTATGAGCCATGACCGTATATTTGGATTATAATGTTTATAAATGAATTAGCTTTGCACATTTTTATATAGTTCATTTGGTTGTAGACCATGACTTCTTAGAAACATGGTGTATATAATCTGTAATATTGATTCGATATAACAGATTCTCATATGATTAAGTGTGAAAATGTAATGACTTTCATGTTCAACGAAATGGCAAGGGTTAGTTTGAATGTTTATTGAAAGTATATAAAATGTTACAATATTTCTCTGGAAGTTTCATTTGGGCTGATGTTGGAATGAATAATTTTCTTTAAATATAATTCCATGTCTGTTGTATATTGTAAACATTTTAAACTTTCAATTAACATTCAAACTAACGCCTTGCATTTGTTGAACATGAAGTCCTTACATTTTCACACTTAATCATATAGAATCTGTTTATATCGAATCAATATTACAGATTAATATCACCATGTTTTCTAAGAAGTCATGGTCTACAACCAAATGAACTATATAAAAATGTGCAAAGCTAATTCATTATAAAACATTATATATCCAAATTACGGTCATGGCTCATAAAACCAATGTACTTTTCTGCAATTCAACAATATAGACGGTATGTATCAGATGATAAAAAAGTGGTCGGAATTCTATGGACAATACACATAACGACACTCAAATCCACAAATATATATATATAATATATTTCTGGGTGTGTGTGTGTGTGTGTGTGTGTGTGTGCGAGAGGGAGAGAGAGAGAGAAGAGAAGAGGAGAGAGAGAGAGAGAGAGAGAGAGAGAGAGAGAGAGATAACTAAATACATTATTAGAGCTTGAAATTGTTTGTTACATTGAAAAGTACAAGAGATTTTCCGTCTGCTTTAATCTAATCTATTGCATTCCTATTCATTAATATTCATTTGTCTTAATATTAATTTCGCCTGAAACGGACATATACTAAAGACCCTGCACAGTTGTATGTATTCAATAAAAATAGATTAGATTAAATCAGACTGAGCGTCTCATATTTCAATAACTAATAATAACTAATAATATAATAATAATAATAATAATATAATAACACAAAAACAACACCAATAATAATAATAATAATAATAATAATAACAACAACAACACCAACAACAACAACAATAATAATAATAATAATAATAATAATAATAATAATAATAAAATAATAATATAATATAATAATAATAATTGA
Organism: Doryteuthis pealeii; assembly: GCA_023376005.1. NCBI lineage: Eukaryota > Metazoa > Mollusca > Cephalopoda > Myopsida > Loliginidae > Doryteuthis > Doryteuthis pealeii. The sequence goes on from CM042139.1 coordinate 127,516,707, forward strand.
AGCCCAGATAGAAACCTAATCATCACCCAATATATTGGAATGACATTTTCAATAGAGAAAAGCACAATAAATGAAATGAAAAAACAGAAGAAATAGAATTAGACAATCAGAAAGCATCAAAACACGCACAAAATAAGTAAGCTACCATATATGGACATATTAGAAGCTGACAAGACTAATAAGAAACAAATGAAAAAAAAACGTCAAAAAATTACCTCACATAAGTAAGTAAAATTGTACCTCAAAATATACTCACATCAAAGTACCACACAATACAATAAAATAGAAAAGGACTCACATAATAAAAGTTAAAATGAAGAAAGAAATATAATATATAAATAATGTACTTAAATAAAATTAAAAAACATAGCCCACATAAAAAGTATAAGAAAATACATTACATAAAAGTTCCTCAAATAAAAGTACCTCAAATACATATGGAGTGGGCCAATTAATGTATTGTGCTAAAAAAATAAGCTGAGAGGAGCAGGAAAAGGGGAATTAAAAGAAGTGGTAAGTACACTTAACAAGAAAAGCAATAACAAAATAGAAACCTCTAAAAATCTCATTGGATGCGTTTTAGACACCCCGTTTCAAATTATTAACGAGGTAACACTTTTCCATCCTATCGAAAAACTCCTGGTTGGAATTAAATAAAATTATCAGAGATTGATGACAACATGTAAATACACCGACTCCAAAGAAGTGTAAGATTCTGAACAAAGAGAACATAATTACAGTCATTTATCTAATTTACTTAAATTATTAGTCAGTGAAATTACTAGCGAATTGTAAAATAAATAAAAAAGTAAACAGAATTGAAATATGATAGTGGAGTTAATATGAGATAAGTAATCCTTTTTTAATGACTTGGAAAACGCCCTGGTACACCGAACATGTCAATTTTTGGATTTCCCATGATATATTTACTTCCTTTCACAAGTCATCCTTGCTTCTAAATTGGCGCCCATTCTCATAAACACGACGGGTCAGAATGCTCCACAAGTCTTCAATTGAGATTAGATCTGGAGAATTGGTATTCCGTAATAATAAAGTATTTATATGCTGAATACGAAACAGCATTATATTTTATAAATCTAATGGTTTCCCCTGAAGGTGATTCTTTGCTTTTTAAGTCAAAATTCCAGCTGCCCTTTGAGGAAGGCTATATAAGCATCTGTGGTTTTTCGAACCGTCAGACACTCTCCACAGACCAACCATGATACTTCTTAATACCAGCCAAAATCATAATACCTCCTTTCCATGTTGGCGCCTCAAGCTTTGATGATGATCTCGTTCTTTAAAACCCAAACTTTATTCAAATCCACAAGTGCCACACGAGTTTCATTTGTGAACAGAACTTTCGGGAAATGGACATTCCTGTTTTCTTTTGTCCATTCCAAACGCATTTATATGCGCACTTTTGTCTATTGAGGTTTTGTCACTGTTCTCACTGTTGTCCCAACCTTTTCAGTAGACAATAGAAGAGGAAAGCAGCCTTTCATAATTTGGATTGGCAGGTTATAGAACTTCTCATGATGGATAGAAGGACAGTCTCCAGACCCTCTTAAACTGAACGTAAGATACAAAAACTGGAATCCCAGTCATCAAATTGATGGCGATGCAGAAGTCCTTACACCTAACAGAGTGCTTGAACAAGCTATATTTTACAAGAAAAGTGGAAAGAAAAGAACTTACCAGCATTGATTATTGTTGGATGAGGCAAAGCAGAGACTCAAAGAATATTAACAATCCCCCAAGTAAACTCAGAGAAAAGGTAATTAGAGTAGCTAAGAACCGCAATAGCAAAGATAACACTAGGAGAAATCACCACCCAGGAATATATGACATAAAACAAAAATGGAACGTAAACAGCTATATAAGATATTTCAGCAAACATATTCGTGGAATTGCTCACAGGCTGACTCAGTCATGGCTACGCAGATGTACCTAAATCGAAAAAACTGATTGAATACTTAAGACTTAAAGGAATAACGAAGGTAGGTTGTTTTGTGTTAATGGAGATGAAAGAGTCATGGAAAAAGAAACTTACATCAATTAAACAATAGATTTTACCACCTTAGTAGTTATCTGCTCCTGAGTACAATATTAAGAAAATTAGAAAAATATATGCAAACATGTGCTCGTATATCTCGTTCTAGTTTCCTCCAATGCTTTCTCACTCAACAGACTATATACACATGCTAAAAAAGAAGACATACACACAGGTACACAGACACTTATACGCATGCACGTACGCACGCGCACACACACACACACACACACACACACACACATATATATATATATATATATAATATATATATATATATATATATATAACTTTCATTAGACAAAAGAGAATCCTTATTACTTTCAAGATTTTAATCTTTTTTCAAGCTTCCTAATCAATCATTTGATCTTACAATCTTGAAAAGCATTAATGATTTCTTCGTGAGAGTCATTTTTAGCTGACTGAGTAATTTCGGTTCCTATACAAACCCTCAAGTAGAGAATGCATGTTATTATTAAAACTGTGTAAGTAATGTTAATGTAACTGTTAAAGTAATTGTTTTGTTTTTATCACCAGGCCAGAGTGTCAGATAATTTTAAAAATATTTCTATTAAGCTAGATACTAGTTAGAATAAGAATTCTATCTATTCTAAGCATTTTAGAATATAAATTACTTTATCTATTTTAAAACATTGAAACATATAATCACTAGTTTCAAAGTTAATCTTAAATAATGGGTTGTCTACATTTTTATACATAGGGCTTCAAGGATTTTTAATTTTTTTATATTATTTTCAGTATGAAGTATTTTTTGTATTATCTACTATAATATTTATATATGTTGTAGTATGAAAATCATGCTTGTTTAAATGTTGGCATATAGATCTAGAATCTGATAGGTCTAGAGTAAGTCTACTTGATAATCTTTTGTGGAGTAGCCAATGTAACACATCATTTTTTGATGTCGGAGATGCATTCTCCCTATAGACATTTACATTGATAAATACATTGTTTTTTTTCCATTGTCTTTATCAAAGGGAAATAATTATTATTAACAATTAGATTTAATGTTTTTAAATGTTTATAGTAAATTTTGAATCTTATTCTATTACTATTATTTATTTTATATAGGGGATATATTATATATATATATATATAATATATATATATATATATATATAATATATATTGACAATAGAGGCTGGTATATTCATAATTAAATAGTGATCAATATCTTTAACAAAGCAAGTATATCTAAGTTAGGGTAACGGGAACATGAAGTCGACGGCTCTTGGTTACTGTCATTTTCTATCACAGGCGAGAAACTGTCAGTATCCAAGCTCCGTTGACTTCATGTCTTTGCGACCTTAACCTTATATATATATATATATATATATATATATATATATATATATATATATATATATATGCGTGTGTGTGTGTGTGTCTCTGTTTATGTATAGATACACATATACATGTATATATATGTGTGTGTTTGTATGTGTATGCATGTGAATTATTATTAGAGTCACACATTACATGTGTCTGAGTAAATTCTTATGATCATTAAACTCAGATTCAGAATTTTGTTTCTGCACACACACACACACACACACACACACACACACACATATATATATATATATATATATATATATATATATATATATATATATATATATATATGTTACGGATTTTTGCCTATCCACGAAGCAAATGAATTTATTTCTGGTTAATAAATCGAGTTAAAAAGTGCTCAATAAAAATAGTTAAATATACGCTTTTTTTTTTTTTAAATCGAATGTTATAAAATTCCAACTGCAGTTTCTTGCCGGAGCAATTCTTCAGTGAATAATCACTTCTTCTAGTCATCTACTCTTATTAATATCCCGGCTGTATCCATTCTCAAGTACGTGGGTGTACCACCCTACGTAATTCCATAACATACCTGGCTCAGTCTATGTTTATTAAAATGTAGGCATTTGAATAAACATAGACTGAGCCAGGTATGTTCTGAATTACGTAGGGTGGTACACCCACGTACTTCAGAATGGATACAGCCTGGATATTAATAAGAGTAGATGACTAGAAGAGATTATTCCCTGACGAATTGATCCGGCAAGAAACTGCAGTTGGATTTTTATAACATTCGCTTTTTTAAAAAAAGTATATATATATATATATATATATATATATATATATATATATGCACGTGTGTGGGTGTATGTGCACATGTTGAACATATTTTTTGATAACATCGTATAGTTAAAAATGTTCTATAATCTATTTCGCAAATGGTCATGGTTATGTAAAAAGCTAACACGCAATCTAGTAAGTTTATTTCGATCTTCATTGTTAAAATTCTCCCCTGCAATTTTAACTGATAACAGATGTTATATGCCCGTCCAAATACTTATGAGTTACACTTTCTATAGTATTAGGTCTCTCATTTGTTAATAGTGTATTGTTCTGCTGTCATTGTTTTTTATCATTTCTTCAACCTGGACGCTACTAGAAGTAAAGTGTTAGTTTGCGCAGTCGAGCCATTTTCTTTTAGAGTCAGTAATCGTTACTCCGTTTTGCACCTCGAGAAGAACATTAGTAAAAAAAGCACGAATTATAATTTTCATTTTTGGAAATAATCAATAAAAAAGCCCCCCCTCCTCCGAAAAAAAACAAAAAAACGCGATTTAGTTTGAAAGCTCAAGCCACAACTATTGGCGAAAAATAAACACAGATGAACGTACAATGACAAGCTTACAGACTAAAGAAGAAGAAAAATAAAAAAAGAATAATATAAAGCCAACCAAATGTAGTGATGGTTATCCATTAACATAATGTTGTAAGAAATGACTAATAAAAAAGATAAAAATCGCAAATACAAATAGAAAGATGAGAAAATATAGAAAATATAATAAACTAAAAAAAGAAAATGGCGGGAATGCGACTTGAGTGACAAGAAAAAGGATAATGCCAAAAGAAAAAGAAAAACATATGTCGAGCCAGAAAAAAATAGGATGATAAAAAAAGACTAAGCGATTGCGTTACGCACAAATCATGTATTGTGCTTACTAAAAAAATAGTGATTTTAGTCTAAAATCGCCATTTGGTTTTCTCTCCAGAAATATTGATGTTAATGCCACTAGCGATTTTCGCTTCATTCAAGGCAATCACACGCCTAGTCGGTTGAGGCTGTAGAAAACGATAACTGTACCTCTACAGAGGGGTAGGCCTCCATCACCCTAATAGGATCACCCGTTGGTCGTGTGTGGTGACCGGTGATGCTTGGGGGTGGAATCCTGATGGCTGAGCAATCTATCACATGCAACACTCCATTTTGAACCTTAGGCTAGACGGGATGTCGGAGAGACACCTTCCAATCAATCGGCTGGTCACGTCAAGTGCAAGCACTTATATGATTGTATCAAACCTATAGCTCTTGTCATATATATGCTAGAAGGTCGTAGCTGTGGGTCTCGGCGTCCTCGGTATGACGTTAAACTGCATCTAGTGATGATGTTCCAGTTCTGAATCTCTGGTAGATTGGAATACCTTTTCATTGCTAATACTCCCAGGTCCACTTTGACCTTGAGTGGCTGTACCTGTTAGGAACCCATATGGGTTAGTTAGAATAAACTGAGTTAAAATGAGTTTTTAAAAAGTCAACCCCAAGAAGAATGAATAAAAAAACCGTCTTTTTCATGAAAAAGGATTGACATGCCATAAAATGCAACCAAACATTCAACCAAGGCAATCGTCTGTACAATTAACAGTGGTACGAGATTTCAAGTTAAATGAAACATACTTCGCTCGTAAAATATGAAGAAAAATAAATGGTTACTTGATTAAATGATTGATTTTAACAACATGTAAAACCATGAGTGTTATTTTATGCATAGATGTTTAGGTAATGCGTTCATTGTTCATTCATTACGGTCAAGTCACGCTGAAAAAAATAGGTTCCCACTAGATTACTGAAGTTAAGCAGTCATAAGCTCGTTCAATAGTTAATTGGGTGACCACTTATTCGGCAGCAGCAGGTACTGAAAGCAATTTTACTTTTTGTTTATCAAAATGACTTGGTTTAGCATTAAATGACTTGAAAAGTTTTAATTACACATGAATCAAAATAACCAATTATGATCATTGTATGTTTACATTACCATTTTTTATATAGTTGTTTCATATGAGTGTTTGGTTGTTTTCTTTTTTGCACACTGCTTGGATGAGAATAATTTTCAAATAGGTCTATTTGTCCCAGAGATAGGACCTTAACAGATACTATCGCTCCGGGTGAGAGTGGATCTGGGCATAATGGCAATAAAGAGGTACGGTACATTCTCCAGAACTGTATCTTCACTATCAGATGCAGCTTAGACACCCCCTTTTTTATAAGAGGTTTTACCCCTCTGCATCGGATACAGCCTGCATATTGAAAGCTCTGCTGACAGGACGATAACTATTCTAATTTGAACGAACGAGGTCCAATCAGAAAGTATCGAGACTGAATATTTATTTTTTAGATTTTTAAACTTTAAAATGTAAATGAATATGTGAGCAAAGATATGTAAGTTATCTTATAAAGTGACAATGTTTCGACGTCTGCACAAGTCAGTGCCAATTCCCGACCCTTTATAATCAGCAGTCTTAGTATTTATTTTTATTAGCAGTTTTACAGAAGTGTATATTGACCCTGTTGTGCTGGATTAGGATACACTGAGTGTATCCCCTGCCGAGGGTAAGTCTCCCCGAAAATATATACTCTTATATATACTAAAGTGAATCTGATTGTAAGACTCTAATTCTGAAGATATGGGGAGTGTAGGGTAGCACGTTCATTGCCATTACCCCCTGGTCCCAGTGTTTTAGAAAAGTTCTAAAACTTTCAAAAAACATATCATATTCTTCACTTTATCTTATAGTCTACTTAAAGCAATGTTTCCAGCGTTTTCGACGGTAAGCCTCTAAAATCGCTCTACCAGTTCAAATACCTAGGTAGTGATATCTCATACACAAAATGCGATGTTAATGCACGCATAGGAGAGGCATGGTCTGCTGTAGACAGATTATCCATTATATGGAAATCTAATCTCACTGATAAGTTAAAGCAACAATTCATCCAAGCCGTATCCATGCTACTGTACGACTGCACCACTTGGAGCCTAACAAAGCGCTTAGAGAATAAGCTAGATAGGATTTGCACAAGAATGCTGCGTGGGGTCTTAAACAAGTCGTAGAAAGATTTATCGTGTACTATCAGAACTCACCAACATTACCCATGATATATATATATATATATATATATAGGTTAATCAAATTCATTTTTCTATATATTAGTTTTATTATCATTTATTCTTTATATATACTTATTTCTAAGTTGTTTCTATTTTATTTTTCTTCGTGACTGTATGTTTTAAGTCATCCACAAACAGTTTTGACGTATCCCGTCTACACAGTGTGACTAGACTTAGCTGACTACCTCCAGCTCGATTTTTCATCAGATAGAGTCAGTAAACCCTCAGCTGTCAGCACATACTAGCGAGAAGCGGAATTTTAACTGATAAATACATACATAGGCACATATGTAAAGGACACCAGTGAGCTCGTATTCGTTAATAGCAAACCTTGCTTAATCATTCGTGGTGACTGTCAGTTAAATTCCTTTCCAACGATATCTACCCGGTTTTAAAGCATATATTAGACACACAAATCCATATACACACACACACACATGTATATATGTATATATCTTATTATAATGGAGATTGTGTGTTTTTCTGTCTGTAACCGAAACTAAATCACTACTCAAGTCACAATTCCCTTAGTTATTGAAATCACATTCACCATGAATTTATCCTTATTTTAACCTCAATTATTAATAGAATTGTTTTACATTATTAATACTGTTAACCATATCTACATCTCTTATTATAATGGAGATTGTGTGCTTTTGTCTGTAACCGAAACTATATTACTACTCATATCACTTCACTATTCCCTTAATTATTGACATCACATTTTCCATGATTGTATTTTTATTTAAACCTCAATTATTAATAAAATTGTTTTACATTATTAATACTGTTAACCATGTCTACATACTGACAACATGCAATTATATTTATATATACAACAAAATAGTGGTTTACAGTGTGAATAGGAAGGCTAATTTGCATATTGATATTAAAAATGTGATTTTATTAAATATGTGCTTAGTATTATTGATTTCTAATTGTTTGGTTTTATTTTAATGAATATAAGCAAAAATCTCTTCAATGAATCTTAAATCAACAAGAAAAAATAACAGTCATTTTATTCTTTACTTCCTCTTTTAACTAAATACTTAAATTAGAAAAAATAACAATGAAAGACGAGAGTGATGGAAGAGTAAGTTTCAGTTGTTCTATTTTTTATTATACTCCCTCTGTTTCAAATCTTTTATTATACTCCCTGTTTCAAATCTTTTTTATCAGTATTCTTATTTAGTTTCATTAGCATTTCTAATTTAATATAATATTTTATTACATTAAAACTTAAATACTTGCACCCGGAGGGTGCATATATTTGCTAGTACTAGTAACATGCAATTGTATTTATATATACAACAAAATAGCGGTTTACAGTGTGAACGGGAAGGCTAATTTGCATATTGATATTAAAAATGTAATTTTAATAAATATATGCTTAGTATTATTGATTTCTAACTGTTTGGTTTTATTTTAATGAATATAAGCAAAAATCTCTTCAATTAATCTTAAATGAAATCCATTAACAAGAAAAGATAATTGTCATTTTATTCTTTACTTCCTCTTTTAACTAAATACTTAAATTAGAAAAAATAACAATGAAAGACGAGAGTGATGGAAGAGTAAATTTCAGTTGTTCTATTTTTCGATTATGCCCACCTCTGTTTCAAATCTTTTTATCTGCATTCTTATTTAGTTTCATTAGCGTTTCTAATTTAATACGATATTTCATTACATTAAAACTTAATACTTGCACCTGGAGGGTGCATATATTTGCTAGTATATATATATATATATATATATATATATATATATATATATAAACAAGGTTTGTTTAGAATGGCTTTTTGCCGATAATTTTTGGGAGAATAAGTGTTTAATTGGAGTCGTACCTAATTTTGAAAATTAATTAATTAATAATGAATTAGGCGGGAATACCTATTAAATTTATGGCTAAACAAATCGAGAAAAATCAATCTCTGTATGTACATTTCGGCCTATTAGGCCTCATCAGCAGAGCTATAGATCGGAAGACCGCCCTGTGCGTGATTTGAAACCGGACTGCCAAGCTGACAGGCCGATCTCATAACCCCAACACTAAACGAACTTCTTAGATTTTATGATTTGTTTAGAGTAGGTTAACATTCCTCTTCTAGTGACTTTTATTACACGACGATATGATAAGTTGTAAACACGGTTTGTTTTGAATGGCTTTTTGCCGATAATTTTTTGGCCTGAGAAATCTGGAGAAATATTGAGTCGTATGCACAAATAATTTGATGAATCACTGGAATTTGTAGTATAATAGTTTGTTTATTTGTTGTATTATCATCCCCAAGATTAGGATGACTAATGCGTTGGAATTCTTTTCAGTTTTTATTACAACTTCTTCTTCTTTATTATTGTGTTATCTAACTAGTGTGTCTACTTCTTATCATTATTTATTTTTTCACCGGCATTTTCCCCTAGTCTGTTAACGATAATATTTCAAGTATTGTAATTATCTTATTCATTTATTGTATGATGGAGTATCAATTGCTAGATAACAGTCAGACATTCCACATCAGAAACTCGCTTCCGAAACTTCTATGTTTCTTCCTATCCTCACTTCTGACGAGTTCTTAAGAATAACATTTTTGTAATGATAGCCTGCTGTAAACTACCGGTATAATTATGAATCCTGCCGTGTTAAGCAACTTCTCTAGCCCCCATGATTTTTATTTTTTGTCTTCCTTTACAATTCAATTGCGAATATCGACTTCATTATTATTTCATTTTTTTTTCATTTCACAGAGTAGCTGATGTTTTCTTTCAATGTAGCCACTGTTTTTTTTCTCACAATATACTCATCGATTTCCCATCTCAACAGCAATTGAGTTTGTCAAACTGCTTGTAACTGCAATATTCATATTTAATTACATTGTCAACATAAGAGGTGTATTCATTTTGGATTGCCATAAAATAACACTTAGCAGATGTTGAGGACATGGATGCTTAATAATATTCAACATTAATACAAGTTGGCGTATCATTTTAAGTACACTAGATTGATTTAACAATTTTCAATTATGAAGAGTAAGAAAAGTGACAATTATTGTCAGATATTTTCAGATATAAAATAGCATGACTGTACTATATATATATATATATATATATATATATATATATATATATATATATATATATAATATACCCAACTCATTCGCCACGGGTTGGATGTGACAAAAGTTTGCAAGTATGGAACATCCAGGAAGGATCGATTTCACTATTCAGTAATAATGAATCTGGGACAACAAATATGTATTTAAAAATTTTTTTTTAAATTTTCCGGTACTGATCGTGGGCGTTTTGTGCCCGTAATTACTGATATATTCATTTCGTTTTTCCGCTTACAATGTTGCTTTAAAAAGACATATTCATAATGTCGAAACAGATTTATGTCAGCAAAACTTTTAACATCTTGTTGTTTTTCTATAAAACTTTCTTACATATTTTCAATATCATTTTATTCCTTATATATATATATATATATATATATATATATATATATATATATATATATATATATATGTATGCTGTGTCTGTCTCTGTCTCCTCTCTCTCTCTCTCTCTCTCTCTCTCTCTCTCTCTCTCTCTCTCTCTCTCTCTCTCTCTGTGTGTGTGTGTGTGTGTGTGTGTGTGTGTGTGTGACACGGGAAGGAGTCCCCGTGGCATTGTGGCATATGTGTGGGAGTGCGACATCGAAGTAAACGAGTGTGGACTTGGTTGAGTCCCGCTATGGTTTTGAACTGTTACCATCGGGAATAGTATGAAACCCCATATCACCCAGTTATGTGTTAAATAGTAATATATATATATATATATATATATATATATATATATATATATATAGAGAGAGAGAGAGAGAGAGAGAGAGAGAATCTGGATTAATAGAAACTGTATACTCCTATAAATACAATATTTTATTAATTTCATTTCATAAAAGTTCCTTTTGCCCAAATTTATTACCAGAATGTTTCAAAATCCTTCTCGTATTCTGAATTATTTAACAATTAAATCCTAACTTGTAATTCTTAATAGTTGTTGAAATAAAAGACAAACAAAAGAAGTGTAGTATTAAACAAAAGTTTATTATCAATTGAAATGATGTATTACAATTTCCTGGGAATTGAGACAATATCTTACTTTAACATATCACTGTACTGAACTTCTAAAGATAATTGCGCTTCAACAAGATTAGCCTCCCTAAAAGTAACAACTCCCGTAAAAATAAGCCCCTCAAAGATATCGTTTCATGTATTATCCCAAACGATAAGGCATGTTAAATCACACTGAAACTTTTATGAACAGATAAGCACACTGTGAGAACAGTAACAAGAATACAAAAGTCCTGTCTACCTTTTTTTTAATATAAATGATATATCAACCTTCGGGTGTTATTAAAGTCTGATATTATAACAGCAGTTATACGATTTAAACCATAGTTCGGGAGATAAGTGGGTTCAGACCATTCCAAAGTCTGAAAGTGAACGTAATAACATGTCTGGAGTTCAAACTCACTTACTATGATGTCGCAGTCTAAAAGTTTAGCTACTCCACCTGGTCCGGTCTATAATCGATAAGAATGAACAAGCTAGAAAAAGAGGTTACTTTCTTAAATAAAATTTTAGAAATCATCCTTTCCATGAAATGATCAAATTTAAACTGACAGGTATTGTATCATCATGGAATAATAGGTATTTATCCAACCCGTTAACCCGATTAAGATGTGAAACAAAGTCACAAGTATATGGCCTCAAGCGAGGGTCAAACTCCCTTTTAAATAGTAATGCATCTGCGAGACTAGCTTGCTAACCAATACGCTAAGATGGGACGCCCGTATCAAGGAATAGTATAACAAATTAATAGGCGTGGATTCATTATGTCATGGACACATGAAAATATCTAATTAAAAGTAAATAAATTTAAGATTTTGAAAATCCAGTAAAGCATGGAATAGATTATACTGTTTCATGATCATCATGATCATCAAGTCGCGCCGTTAGCAAGAATTCCAAGGACTCTCCCTCGCCAATCATCCCTATAGTCTTTGCCCCTGGTAGGTCTTCCGTATGGCATTCTGAATCCGCACAGAGCTAATTGCTCTAGATTTATGTTGGTATGTGTCCACAAGAGAAAGTATCTTTATGATTCCGTCCTTGTTTTCCAACTCTGTTAAGAATATCCTGTTCGCCTCACCCAGATTGTTTGTGTAATATACGGTACAACTGTTTTCTTGTGGGATACTGCTTCCAGGATTTGTTCATAGGACCACGTAATCCTCTAGTGTAGCTCGCATCTTGCTTATTCTCTAAGCACTTTGTTAGCGTCTATGTGGTACCGTAGTAGAGTAGCATTGATATGACTGCAATTTGGAAGAAAGGTCACTTTATCTCATCAGTGAGAGAAAATTTCCATATGATGGATAATCTGTCCATGGCAGTCCATGCCTTTCCTGTGTGTGCATTGACACCGCTTTCAGTAGATGGGATATGACTACCTAATAACAGTTTAATGGAACAAAGTATTACTCAAGCAAATGACAGAGAACAAACAAAAGATGTTTTCTGACAAATTTGATTCTACAAAAACATTTTAGATTCTACTTGAAATTATATTCAAGAAAGGAACTAATTAAATCTTCCAATTTTCGATTTGTCAAATACAATTTTATATAATAACTACTAAGTTTAAGAAATTTCCAAATAATGAAAATAAAGCTAAATAATTTAGAACTATTAATGACTTTTAATGCTAAATCAAAATTAATTATTTTTTCTTTTTTTTTTTAAAATGTTTCTCATTTTAAAAAGTGCCTATAGTAGATCTTTTGAACTTAATCAACGAACAATTTTGCCAAATAAAAAGTTTTTTTTTGTTGTTTTTTTTTAAGTTTTATTATAAATTTAATAGATTTCATGTTGAATAATAAGTAACTGTCAGAACTTCTCAAAATATGATCTATCATAAAAAAAAAAATGTTAAATCATTTAAAACCATTTATGAATTTTCATGGAAAATGAAACTTTATTTTATTTTTTTCATCAGATAGTTTTCACAACTAAAAGGTGTCTACAGTATCATTTTTTTTAAATTAATCAACTAAAATGTTGCTACATGAAACATTTTTTATTTAGTTTTATTAAATTCAGGACAATTTCTTTTATATTTTCTAACAAATATTGATTTTTTGAATAACTATATTAATCTGACAATAATTAGTCGGCACAGTATTTTTCTAGAAATTTCATGATATCGAATATGTTGATGGTAGTGATGATTTATTATAAACTTATTTTCAGAATATTTTCTTTTAGAAATAGCGATTGCAATAATACATTCCTTTAATGATTATACTCGCATATATATATATATATATATATATATATATATATATATATATATATATATATATATATATATATATATATATATATATATACCCAACTCATTCGTCACGGGTGGGATGTGACAAAAGTTTGCAAGTATGGAACATCCAGGAAGGATCGATTTCACTATTCAGTAATAATGAATCTGGGAGATTATCAAGCTAACCATTACACGACGATGACACATCCATGAATAGTAAATGTAGATTTCCTTAAAATCTAAGATTTTCTTGATTTAGAGGAGATTTTTGTAGGTGCTCATGTGAGAACGTCAATTCTGAGTTGTTCCAGCTTTGTTCAGTGTGTCTTGTTACTTGTTTATAGGAGGTAAGTGGCCATACATCTACTTTTATGTGCGGTATTGTTTTCAGTATTCTTTCACGTCAACACTCAGCATCCTTGACGTTTCATTAAAATCTACGAATCACTTGATTATGGGGTGTTTTTAAAAATCAGTGTGATACAATTTTGAGCCTAAATTTATTTCATGCAATTACTTACGGCACACATTTTCATAAAATGTCAAAAACTTTTCAAAACCGATTATCCTCAGGTCTATCGGGTGTATAGATAAATAAAATATTTTACCCCAGTCCTTAGTTTAAGTAATTGGCCAGATATGTTGATAAAATAAACATTAGTATAAATGTCAAACCATTGTTTTTTCTTTATGTCCGTGCCTAACCTAGAACACTTCACATCAAATAAAATCAAATAAAGAATACAATATCCCTGTATTAATACAGCTTAATATTTCAAAATATGTTGATTGTAGTGCGTAAACTCTTAGCGCCCATTTGCATAGCGTCCATTTCCATAACATATTGCTAAATCAAAGGTTTCCGCGCCCTATCGACTAGGGCCATAGAATACACTGACTGCATCTCTGCAGAGGGGTTAGGACCCCACCTATGGAACAAACTGTTTGCTGTGGATGGCAACCCGCGATGCTTACGGATGGACTCATGGGGGCTGAGCAGTCCATTACATGGAACAATCCAGTTTGGCTTTTACTTGGGCTAGACGGGCTGTCGGAGTACCCCCTCCGATAAATCGGCTGGTCACATCAATCCCTAGTTTTTATATGATTGTCTCTTATAGCAAATATCTATCCTTTTTATCATATATATGCCAGAAGGCGGTGGCCGAGGACCTTAGTATCCTGGGGATAACGTCAAATGTTATCTAGTGATGCGGTTCCAATTCTGGAGCCCTGAGGAGAGTAGAATACCCCTTCATTGCCATTACTCCCAGGTTCATGATGATCCGGAGTAGCACTAGGTGTTAGGCTCCTCTCCCTAGGTTAAACAGATAAAAAAATGCACTTTAACAAAATGGGTTTAGAAAAAAATTAACGTCCAATAAGAATGAATAAAACAAACGCCTTTGGCATTAAAAAAAAACTTTAAAAAAAAACATAAGTGATAAAATGTCGTAAAATCCTCCAAACCATCAAAAATATTCCCTGAAAATTTTTAGCCGATAACATTCTTTAGTTAATATTAATTTTAGGAGTGAAATTACTTGAAAAGTCTCTATTAACATTTGCTTTAATGATAAAAATATCAAAATCTATGTTAATTAAGATAATTTTCTTAAATTACATTCTACAAGAAATTACCACTCCTCTTCCTATGAGACACCACTCTGTTAGTGGGGCTTAAATTAGACTGGGTACAGATGACGACTACACAAAAGGGAGGCCCTGTATATTAAACGCCGTTTAGTGGTGAGGCAGAATTTTGGACCTTTGGAAAGTGTGGATGCGTCGTCTTTGCCATTGCTCCCTGGTCCACTTTGAGCCGAAATGGTAATACCTGTTATCACCCAACTATAGGTCAAATAAATCAGCTGGGAAATTATCAGTTATCGATATGAATGTTTGAAACCATATACGTTTGTCCAAACAAGTGATTGTTGATATTAAATTGCAATGGTTGCTTGAGTTGTCTTATTGTGTGTACATTGGTTTCTTTAGTTAATGGCATATGAGCATCCAGGGGTTATTTAATGTCAAAGACATCCCTGTGAAATTACAGAAGTGGCATTATTTAGCACATAGCTGTGGGGAGATAACGGTATTTTACACCTTTTTTTAATTGAACGGCAACGAACGTAATAGCACGATTTGAGTTCAAACTCACTTACTACGATGTTACAAGCCAGCACGTAAGCCATCGCACCACAGAGGCCTGTGTGTACATTATTAGTAGTAATAGGTATACTTGTACCATATAACTGCATCAACATAAATGATTATGAGGTAAGGTAAAAGGAAAAGTGGACAAAAAATAATGACTCAAACAAGTAGGATTAGGAGAGAGATATTTCGTTCTGCTTTACGCGAGGAACTTCCTCAGTCTAATTTATTCAAAACAAGGTACGTACATTTGTATTTATAGAAGAGAAACTGAGTTGGTGATGAAATGCAGGGGAAGGGAAAGTTAGTGAAGATTTTGTTGATCAGAGGATATCTATCATGTAAAGTGGAGAGGAAAAATCAGAGGATTGTAGTTTGTACGGGGAGATAAGATGAGGAGGTTGCTAGGTGCTTGTTAGGAAAGGAGGTGGTTTGGAGAAGTGGGTTAAACATCTTGGTTGGTCAGGAGAGAGTTTTTGATTTATTGCATGTAGATGATATATATATATATATATATATATATATATATATATATATATATATATATATATATATATCATAACGTGTGTTTAAAAATAATTGCAATAGAACGTTGTAAATAAAAAGAATGTATTTGAGTTATGATTATATTTATTTACCGAAGTCTACACTCGAGCAGGATGAGACACAAGGTCAATTTCTTAAGGGATTTTAACAGTTTTGAATTCAGAGTTTTCTTTCTCTTAGTCTGATCACCATACCAAGATTAACGACACAAATCTGCCTTACTATGTATCCATAACTGGCGGGAGAATTCAGAGTTTTCCTTCTCTTAGTACGATCACCATACCAAGATTAACGACACAAGTCTGCCTTACTATCTATCCATAACTGGCGAGAGAATAGTTGGATACAAACCTTTCACAAAGGTATTGGCAGTATATGGAATACAAACAACATGGTCCAGAATTTGAACTCTGGTCACTGTGTCCAGTTCCTATGACGATAATCATTACAACCCGTATCTGAACATAAATAGTTACGATTATGATTAAAAGAATGTAACATGAATAAAACATTAACATTAAATAACCCATAATGGTTTGATATGCCGTTAAATAAGCCAAAGCAAACCAGACCAAATCTAAGCAACATGCAATTTGAGTACTTTATGTTGTAGCGAATTAGATTTGCAGATCATTTTATTCAATTCTCACAGGTTATCCCATATTACTGTCCTTGTGCCGCAACTGAACTAATCTTAGCAAATAACTAGGTATTAGTCTGAAAGTGAATATAATAGCACCACTGGAGTTTTAACTAATTTACTACGATGTCGCAGTCCAGCACGTTAGCCACCAAGCCACAGTTCGCTGTGTGTACATTATTAGTACTAAACAGCTATACTTGATACCATATAACTGTATCCAAGCAAATGATTTATGTAGATAAAAATATGCGACTAAAATAATTGCAATAGAACCTTGAAAGTATAAAAATTTATGATTATAATGTAACATTTACAAATAAATCAAATTTCAACATTAAATAACCCAAAATGTGTTGATATGCCGTTAAAGAAACCAAACCAAACCAAATCTGAACAACATGCAATTTGAGTATCATGCGTTGTAGCAAATTAAATTATCAGACCATTTTCAATGGTTCAATTCTCACTGGTTGCCACATACTACTTGCCTTCTGCTACAACTGCGCTAAGCTTAGCAAATAACTAAGGGACATGCAATTCATTACGCATGCTGTCAATGTCCGATATTCAGAAATAGTTCGGTTCTTGCCCACTTAGAAATGACGCCATTTTCGACTGTGTTGAAAGGAATGATTTATTGAATTCTAGTTTGTTCTTCGTCGGCATTTCTTCTTGCTTGTCACGGAGGACAAACACCGAATTTACACGATGCACTCAAGCTCGACTTTGTCTATTAAGGCAAGAATTACAAACCTTCATTCGGGACATGACAATCTGAACTTATTACAGAGGGAACACAACTCGATCACAATGCATTCACTAAGCTAACACGATAGACACGAGATGATATTTACAAAGCTCGACAAAGTATGGCACAATGTCACATGTTAGTAAAATAATCCTAAGAGGCGATGTGTAAACTGTCCCTATTTTGAATTCTCAATTTTGCTCATGCGCTTTGTTTTTGTCAGGTTTTGTCTACCCTGCAGCAAAATAGTCACTGTCAGAGGGTAAAGCAGCACCATGGCACATTTCACTCCTCTATAAATTTGAAAAGAGCATGTTGTACTGATTGATATTCAGATCGGAAGCTGCAATACGAAGATTTCAGAGTGTCTGTGTATCTGGGGAGAGGGAAGAGGATTAAAAAAAGGTTCGATTATTATGACGGTACGGCATCATAAAAGCCACACTATGATCATTCTGACAAAAAACTCGAAATTGTTAAGATCCAGATCATTATAAAAAAGATATTCCAATAAGTCAATAGGGTCTATTGATAGGGACATGGGTATGCCTGAATTTCTTATTAAGTATATAGGACATGATATTCAGTATTTCTCATATAAGATGAAAAACGATGGCGATTTCTTTGAATAAATTTAATCTATAGTATTTCAGGATATTTGGATGTAATTATGGTAAATACATATAATAAAATGAGATCCCAGTGTTGTTTTAATTTTTCTGTAATTCAGACCACAAATTAGCCATCGCACCCGGTTTTATTTTTAGCTTGATATTTTCACATGATAGGGAAATTCACCCAATCGGTAGATGTTTTAAAAACTGGTTCGTAATGATGTGCCATGGTGTTATCTCCACATTAAATGGCAAGCAGCAGAAATTAGTATACCAATTCACATACCTCGGTAGCAATATTTCATTTACTGAAAGCGATGTAAACCAACGCATATTTAAAACATAGACTACTATTGACATGTTATCGATTACATAGAAGTATGATATCTCTGTTAAAATAAAACAGGACTTTTTAAAGCTGGAACCGTGTCTCTTCTACGGTATGGTTGCACTACTTGGACACCAACGAAACGGTTACAGAAAAATATTCATACAAGTGTCCGCTCTTTTGAGATTGATTCTTATCTTTCCCGAGGACATTACCACGAAGTGAAACGCAAACAGCAGCGACAAAGATTTAAAATCGGGTCGCCGATTACATTCCCAACAAGCTAGCTGTACAGTAGGCACGAATTCATTAAAATAATAAATGTAGATGCGTCTCGATATTATTATCCCTGCTGTTTTGAGCGATGAACATGCAGTTACATCTATATATATACTCACCATGTGACATGTACTGCACGTGACATTTTCATATTTTCTAAACTGAAAGTTAATCTTGGGTATCTGGAGAGCATTAAAAGAAATACAAC
>CM042139.1:127540900-127558400 GCA_023376005.1 Doryteuthis pealeii
CATGGAGATCCCTGCTGTCGGGACGACATGATGATTATGGTGAGGATAATGATGATGATTACTTAATATTCGAAATATGATTCACTAAATCAACTATAGTTTCAATACTCGATTTTCTTTATTTGATTAATTCATTGATTAATTCATTGATTTTAACGGTATCTCAACCGGGATATTCTATGTCTTGAGGTCAGGGAATCGCATTTATTTTACATTCATATTGACATTTCTGGTTTACTTGGTTCTGAAGATTTTTTTTCACACGTTCCTATCCAATATAAATATTTTGAACAGATCTATTTGACACATATATGAGACGCTAACAGGCACTACCACACTGAGTCAGGTGATACGTCAGTGTAATCTAAATCCTACCGACAAGGCAGCACTTAATTGTTTAATGGAATTTGTTTACACACAGTATTAATATTTAATATTCTTATCTAATATAGCTAATTTACCTAGAAATGTATCGTGTCTAGAATTTTTATTTAATGATAATAATTTATACAAGCATATAAATATAAGTAACTATTTATATGATAATCTTTATTTGTTTTTTTGTTTGGTTTGTTTAGTTTTGTTTTACGGCATATCAACCTCAGTGGGGTCATTTAATGCCGGTAAAATTTTGTAAGATTCTTAGCGATAGTTTGGAAGAAAAAATTTTAAAACAGATTTTCTATTTAACCCATAGATGAGACTCTGGTAAGTTCTACCACTCCGGGTCAGAGTGTACCTGGCAGCAATGGTGATAAAGGTGTGCTCCCTATTCCACAGAACTCCAGAACTGGAACCTCACCACCAGATAGAGTTTAACGTCATTCCCAGAACTTGAAGACCCTCAGCCACACCGTTCTAGCACATGTGATAAAAAGTGTTAGTGGATTGCCATAAGGGCAATAGGGTTGGGACAATCATGTAGGTGCTAGGGCATGTGTAACACTATTGTGTTATGGGTTGATTGGCAATCTATTAATTAATTACCAATTAATTAAAACTACCCTAATTATTAATTATGGTGGTTTGTTAAAATTAAAAGTAATAATAATAATAATAATAATAATAATAATAATAATAATGTTTATATTGGAGGTATATATAAAACGAAACGAAAAATCATCACGTAGGCATAAATTCTTTAAATTATGGAATTTAATATATATAATCGGAATTTAAAATGTTCACAAAATAAAATGATAATTTAATGAATAAGATTCCAGTTTTTGACAAGTTCGTCAACAATTTCAAAAACTTAGATAAATAAAACAATGGTTGGCCTTGACTCCAAATGGAAAGATACAAGCTAGGCTGGCACAAGGCAATTTAGACAAGTAGGCAATGTTATCGAGTGGCTGGCCAATCAGAGACATATGTTAGGGGTGGGGAGGTCTGGATCCCATAAATAACAGACCGTTAGAGTCAGAAGAGAGACAACGGGACAGAAAGAGGAAGGCCGAAGAAGAGAAGAGAGCTCGCCACAGCTCGGGGCCTTGATACAACTTTACCGATACACTCGATGATGCCTTGCCACTCGGTACAGAATTGATAACTTAGCCAAAAACTAGCTGTAGATCGCCAATCAGCTGACAAGAAATCACCTCGCTCCATTGTAAAATAAATGTATATAAGTTGTACATAAGCATAAAAAAGGCGTTGTGTTCAATTGTTTTGTTGATCCGTTGACAGCTTTTGGTTATTTAATCTTATTTCAGCCGAGTTGGTAAAAGGAACGAGACCAGCTCTTTTTCAGCCTTCCTGTAAATCAACAGACAACATAAGAACGGGAGGTTGGAACGGGCAGTTTCGACGACTGTAATACTGAGCCGGAGCATCGTTCTCATACATAACATACATACATTGAGACGGTACTCCAGTACATGTGTTATACATGATATAACCACCCAATTGATTGGACCGGGTCTCTCCACCTGTCCTTCTAGCTTAATAAGGGTCAAAGTGAGTGTTGCATGTCTTGAACTGCTCACCGACCAGGATTCCATCATTAAGCACAACGGATCGCCACCCACGGCCAACAGGTGGCCTCATTTGGTGGGAGGGGTCTTAACACTTTACAGAGGTTTTGTCGGTGTATTCTAAATCTCCAGCCGACAGGGCTGGATAATCTTTGTTCGCACATTGTTACATTGTTTCAAGTAACTAATAATAATATTTAGAAAATAATTATAGCTTCAACTACCCGTACCTAATAATAATGGTTAGAACTCAAACTGTTCCTATCTAATCATTATCACCATCATCTGAGAGCACGGATTCCCATGACTCTTTCGCCGCCCGTCTCTATCGGTCATCGTTCTTAGCAAGTCCCCCTCACGACATCTACTATCCACAGAGCTTATCAATATCAGTCTTTGCTTGTCAGCCTAAATTGGTGTATCCATGTGTAGGTGTCCGCAGACGAACTTATGAGGTCGTCCTTACTTCTCTAGCAGTGTCCAGCGTGTCTTGTTCGTCTTACTTAAAAGGTTTGTATGATGGAATTTAAGTGTCCATACAGCTGCTTTGTTGGATGATATTTCCAGTATTTGTACAGAACAGCAGATAATATCTCTTTGATACGATTCCTATATCACTCACAGATAGGCCTATAAAGATACTAGCCCTCTCCAGAACTCTAGAACTGGGGCTTTACCCCACATGTAGGTTACCATCATATCCAGGGCACCCATTTTTGGAGGGGGCTTTATTTTATATATTCAGTGTATTCGACACCCCGTCGACTGGGATTTTGTCACCGTTATAACTGTATTGGCTTTTGCGAATTAAAATATTAAATTAAGGTAGCCTTATAAACTAATGCATTCTATCCATTTCCATGGAATTTTATACGATTGGACAGTGTAGTTTTTCATCTCAAAAACAATATTTTCTATATTCAACAATATTGAGTATACATTTGTGTCACCAGTATAAAGGAGTCTGAAGTTCGCGATATTTAAAGGATTGGATGTTACAATCACGTTCAAGATTACGGTCACGTTGAAAGCTACATTTCCCGCCAGATCTCCATCGTTAAACAACGATCAGTATAGCCTGTACTTTTATTGGTGATCATTTAGTAATATTAGTTACTGTAAAAATCAAAGCCATGTGTATCATGATAAGCAAAGCTTAATAAATGACATCTAACGTGTCTATTACTTGTGGAAAATATCATTTTTACTAATAATGGAGTTCATGTGTTTTAACATCTCCCTACTGGATGGTAAGCCTCGAATTAGCAGATTAGTTCACATACCTAGGTATTAACATCTATATTATTTCATCTATAAACGATCTCAACATAAGCATAATAGATACATGGACGTCTATAGACGGATTATCGATCATATGGAAATCTGATCTCTCTGATATGATTAAGTAAGAACTCTTCTGAGAATATTCGGTTCAGTGCTACTGTATGCTACTATATATATATATATATATATATAAGCAGTGATCGTTTGCTCAAAATACTAGGTCTCTCTGTGATCGTAAAATATATAAACATACCTAGGTATTTAATAGTTTAAACATCAGCTACAGCAGCTGTCAGTGGCCGAGGGGATAAGAATGTAGGCTGGCAAACAATCAGTAGTTCGACCCTAGCCAAGGATAGTTGTTATGTCTTGCCGCACTGAAGAGGCGTGAAACGCCGAAACACGTGTCTGTGGATGACTTATTAATATATATATATATATATATATATATATATATATATATATATATATATATATATATATATGTTGTGATGTTGAAAATGTATTATGGAAGGATTATCGATCATATAAAATTGGATTGGATAAACTGTGCCCACTTGAACCTGTGCCCACTTGAACAATAACGCTTAGAGAAAATGTTGCGTGTGAAATACACAAGGATTCTGTGTGCTGTCTTAAACAAATCTTGGAAGAAGCACCCCACGGCTGAAAGGCCTCTTACGTTCTATCACACATTCCATCCAAGTAAGACGAAAAATATATGTTGGACACGTCGGGAGACCTACGGTCGGACTTATAAGTGATATTTTCCCGTGGGCAGCAACACATGGAAACACCAGAATATGCTGACCTTCAAAAACTTATATTGATCAGCTGTGTGGTTTCTGGATGCCGTGAGGATGAGTGTCAGGAACAGGGCTGATTTCCGTTTAAAAAATTAAAAATATTTTTCTTTCAATTTGTTTTCTTTTAAAACTTTGACAAATGTTGAGAATGCATTTTTCAATTAGCTATCTAGCTTAAAAGAGTGGGGTATTCGAAATAATTGGAGACTCCTGTGCCATATTTCAAAATTATTTTAATTAATTCAAATTTCATTATTGTCATTTTCTGTCAGTAATGTCACTGTCATACTATTTCATTAACTTACATCCATTAATGCTGGTGAAACATTCGTTTGCACTTTGTAAGCAATAAAAAGACTTTACACTAAATTCTATTAAAATACTTTATTTCAGTTGTATTTTGATTAACTATTTTTCATGTGCGGGTCGCACATGAAAATACATACATTTGTAATCCTCTATGGGGCTACTCAGATTGACATGCTTGTACCGTGCTATTTTTCTTATTCAAGAAAGTAATAGAAATAGATTGTTTTTTTTAGATAGGGGCTGGAAGAGATTAATGGAATTTCACTTTATTTCAATGTACAAAATTGATTTGACATACGAGGAAATTACGTTATGGGGGAGAGGATTTAAACTCGTAAGTCAAGGCACCACTGTATAATTGCTTTAAAAAAGTAACCGATCCGCTTTTCTAATTTGAATACAATAATCACATTATCACATATTCTGGCAGTGATTTTGAATTAGACTGTAATAATGTCAAAAGCAGTTTCTATAAATAAATAAAAAAGATAGTATAACGCTTAGTATATTGAATATAACAACATTATCAGCTCATTGGACCTAATTGATATCATTAGAAGTCACAAGCGAATGTGACAATCATTACCCTTAATTTAATATAAGATATCCGATGTTTTCTAATGATTCCGCCTGAACATCATGGATATAGTACATGTAAAAGGGGATTCCATCAGAAAATAAAAATCAGTGAAAGAGAAATGGTTGTGCTAATCGATCTAGTTATAAGGACTTCAAATTCAAAATTGAAAAAAATTGTTTTGATCTGGACTTGAAAATCGATATGTTAGCTATTGGCAAATATGCAACTATTTTCGCTGAAGTGTAAGTAAATATAGGGAATTAACCACGGTGGTGTGTCGCAATCATGTGTTATTTAAATATTAACAGTCGAAAACACTTAGTACAAGTCAAAATGGTGAACTTGTTGATTACCGGTTGTAATAGCGGACCACAATCATCCTGATGTTACTATTTTAGAAGAAGTGAGAAATTCTAATACAATATTTTATAATTGTCCCCATTATGTCTAAAAATCAACCTACGTGGGATATTTAAAGTCAAAACGATCCTATGGAAGAACAGTAGTTGTACTATTTAATCAATACCTGTTGAGATAAGGTTTTAATCTAATGTTTTGATAGTTAAGAAGACATTCTGCACGAATGCAAAAACCTTAAAATTAACATTTAGTTGCAAATTGGAATAAACATTATTTTATTATTTAATTCTTTACCTACTTCATGCAGTTCACGGCGCCATAGCTGTTGAGATTAGGTTTTAATCTAATGTTTTGGTGATTTAGAAGATATTGTGCACGAATGCAAAAACCTTAAAATTAACATTTATTTGCAAATTGGAATAGAACTTATTTTATTATTATTATAACTCGTTACGCACTTTAAACAGCTCACAGCGGCTCTCCCACCACTGCAAAGCAAAGTACAAAAACTGATGGTTAGTTAATTATAATTCAGCAAAAGGGCCCGGATTACTATAAATCTGGACTTTATTTGAATAGAATAAGTTCTGAGGTAACTAGACAGTGAACTCTGAAATATCCCATCATACAGATAAAAATTACAAAAAATAAAATTGGTATAACCGTGAGGGAAATTTGGTAGGCACAGAGTTAAGTTAGCTTTATATAAAGATAATCGTCACTTTATGACGTGTTTGCTTACTTTCGATCGTGCATACACACGCACACACACACACACACACACACACACACACACGTACACACACACGTACACACACAAACATACTTATATATATATATGTATATATATATATATATATATATATGTGTGTGTGTGTGTGTGTGTGTGTGTGTGTGTATGTGTGAAGATTTTACGTATGATTCTTATATGAATTTGATGAAAATGGCAATATATTAAATATTTATCGTCAGTCAAAAGGAAAAGGATTTCCCGAAATAGAGCAAACCATATATTAATTTTCCCTGAAGCTTCATTTCAAATTGTCTTTCTACAATATATTTTTTATTATTTTACTATTGTATTATTATATTATCTTATGTACATTGTATTTTTCCAAACCCTTCTTTTATTCATCAACATTAGTGGAATATATAGGTCATGCCATTTTTATCATATATATATATATATATATATATATATATATACACGCACACATATATATACAATGTATGTCAAAAAAGTATCGAGATTTCCGTTACTTTTTGACACAACTTGTATTTGAAAAATGTAACGTTCATTCCTTCTTCAAGTCTATCTTGGTAAATACAACTTTAAAATATATACCTCTTGACACACCGTGTATTCTGAAAAAAAGAACGTTATATTTATTGTTCATTACCTATCTTGGTAAATATAGCTTCAATCTCGATACTTTTTTAAAACACCTTGTATCTCTCTCTCTCTCTCTCTCTCTCTCTCTCTCTCTATATATATATATATATATATATATATATATATATATATATATATATATATTAAATGGACTCTCTCGTCGATTTTCGACGCATGAGGGTTCATACACACAATGTTTATAGTGGTGAAGGCTTGTGTCGGACCATCCACATTTTTGGCACAGTCGATAGGAAAGAATTGATGCATCAAGGGTTGCCACAAACCCAATCAACAATCGACCTCAGGAATTTTGAATTCAGAGGTATCCCTCTCCTAGACTGGTTACCTACCCAAGGCTGAAGGGCCCAGTCTGCCCTACTATTTAACCCATATTTGGAGGGAGAATATATGGATTCATACCTTTCCCAAGGGTATTAGCGCTATGTGAAATGTCAACAGCTTCGTCTAGGAATTGGACTCGAATCGACGAGTCCATTTTCCACGACTCTAACCACTAGCCCACGCTCCACACACACACACACACACACACACACACACACACACACATATATATATATATATGTGTGTGTGTGTGTGTGGTGTGTATATATATGTGTGTGTGTGTGTGTAAGTCGTGGAAACAGCACCCCACAAGGAGGCAGCTGTATGGCCACTTGCCCCCATCTCCCAAACCATACGAGTAAGACGGACTAGGCATGCGGGACACTGCTGGAGAAGCAAGGACGAGCTCATAAGCGACATACTCCCGTGGAAGCCAAAACATGAGCGTGCTAGTGTGGGCCACCCAGCCACGACCTATATTGACCAACTATGTGTGGATACTGGATGCTGCGCAGAGGAGCTCCCGGGGGCAATGAATGATAGGGAGGGTTGGCGTGAGATTGTCATGGATGTCCGTGCTACTTGCGTGACATGATGATGATGATGATATATACAGACAGACAGACAGACAGACAGACAGAAGAAGAAGAAGAAGAAGAAGAAGAAGAAGAAGAAGAAGAAGAAATCAGTGTATATATATGTGGTTGTAGAGTGGATATCCAGATATTTTCCCAAACATGTTAAGTTACTTGACTGTTAAGCCAGAGGAAAGCTATATTTGAGAAGAAAATAAGGTGATCGATGTGACTGAAATTGTCTGAGGTATGTAATTGTTTGGGCTTCTGAATAGGAAGCAATGATTTTTCTTGGCACAGTTTGCCTATTGTTATTGACTTTCCATTGTCCAAAAGTATATCTATTATCATTTTTATATATAATACAAAATCAATAAGAATTAAGTACCATAGATCAAAGTCTGAGTTCTTCATATTTTTTCTCCTCTTCTGCCTCTTCCCCTTCTTCTTCATCTCATGATTATACAGAATTCTTCCTTTTAAAGAACCTTTCGTTAGAGAATATATTAATTAGTTCACAAGTTAATTTGATGAACTCATCCTAAAGTTATCCTAGTGTGGTACAAGAGTAAAACTGTAAAACATATTACCTAACTGCAACATTAATTCTCTATAAAACTCCTTTGATAAGCACGCAAATAAAGAGGCACAGACATATGTGCTAGGTTGTATAGTGGAATCACGTGGTGTAAATTGCATGTTTCAATTAGGAAATGAACCCGACAACTCGAGTTTACATATTGGGCGAGGCTGTTTGCATTTCACATGGCGCTAATAGCCTTGGGAAAGGTCGGCCATCGCATTGTGGTGCAATAATTAGCTCACTCGTTTCGCAGATCCATCACTATTGAATAGCGAGTTCGATCCTCGCTGAATGGCCCATACTTGTGACCCTTTATCACATCCTACCCGTGGCGTATGGGTTTGAGTTTTTATATCACTTGGAAAGGTATGCATCCAAATATTTTCCCCACACCTATGGATAATTAGTAGAGCGGACTGGACACTTAAACCTTTGTTAGGCAACCTGTCTAGAAGGAAAACGCTGAAATAAAAAGTGTTAAAGAAATTCACCATTTGTCGCATTCTCCACGTGCGGATGAGTTGGTATATATATATATATATATATATATATATATATATATATATATATATATATATATATATATATATAATCCTTATATGATTGAAAAAATTATTTTAATTGCAGTAATTTGCAATTACATCATTACTTTACATATATATATATATATGTATACATGTGTGTGTGTGTGTGTGTGTTCATTAATTACTCCCTGTATATTTTAGTATCTATGTGAGAGAAATAAAAACATAATAAAAATAAAAAATGTAAAGAGTCAAGAGTGAAATTTACCCCTCTCTTTAATTGTTACCACTCCAAAGCAAGAGTTGACACGACCTCCTACCTACACTACAAATAAATTGTCTTAAATTTAAAAACGTACACATTTTTCATAACTAAAGTTGAACATTAATTCAAACCAACTTATCTGGTAACGAAATAAATTTTCTTTGTTTCCCGTTTCCAATGAATTCAAATAGCTGAAGCGGAGAATTAATTTAAATCAACTTATTTTGTAATGAAATCATGATTTGTGATGTTTTTTGACAAAAAACTGTACGATATAAATTAAAAAAAAACGCAATACCGAGATAATCATTACGGTTAACTGACCATTTTATGATAAATTACTACGTATGTATAGGTCGGTAATGTTAAGATATGCTTCTTTTTTAAAATTTAATTATCAGTTTCGTACAGTTTTTAATACAAAACAATAACAAATTATATGTTTATTATAAAATAAGTTGATCGGAATTAATTGAATTTTCAGCTTCAGTTATTTGAATTTCTTAGAAAATAACTTCTGACACTAATAACTTCTGGCGATAATGTTTTGATAATTTCATTTATTCTTTTAGTAAATAAATTGTCTCTTCTGTTAGAAAATTTTACTGACGCTATCCTAACCCTGGAAAATTGTTTTATAAAAAAAAAATCATGACTAAAGCCGAATTAAAAAAATGTATTCCAGTAGTTTTTACAGTCTGCTGTAATTAAACGAGAAAAATCGTTAGTAAAAAAAAAATGTATTTATATATAAAGTTCTCGGAAAATATGACTGATTTAACATGATTATTAAAGGTACATTCTTTTAGATAGATTAAATAAATAATTATTTGATTAAATATATTTTAGGTTAGCCAAAATTAGACTATGAGATTTTTCTTTTCGTTCCGATGTACTCATACATCATGTCGCAACGTGGCAGGAGACGAGGATTTAGTTAGTCGAATTTGAATTCCAGGATACGAAGATCGAATAAAACAAACGAAGATGATGAACAACAGATTCATAACTACATTGGTTCTTTACTGCTTAATCAGAATGAGAATTTCCAATCTCTACAAATTTATTCCTTAGATCCTCAAGACAGAATTGATATCAGAATGAGGACATTGAATCATCAGCAATAACGGCACAACTTAGTAGAATTGTTAGAAAATGTAATTAGATGAAATAATCCCTATGTTGTCTCATGTCTACAGGCAAAAGAATGCATTTTAATATGCCAGAATCAAGAAGCAAGTTATTTATCCACATAAGAACCCAATATTAGAACATTAGAGGAGATACAATGTACAAATTGCAAATGAAGTTCTGGTGCTACACAATACAGAACATCTGGCAAGGTCACGACTTTTTGTCCTAAAAGAAAGACGAGGTTAGCTACAGACAATTTCAGAGTTGCATCGCTCTTATGATCCTCTCCAATATGTTCTTTTTTGCCTTCTGTATGCGATCGGGGGTATCATCAAATAGTTTTAATTAAAGAATGGGGGTTACCAGCAATGCTGTATTATGAAACATGAAAATGAGTTCAATCATATTTTCAATGTTTTTTATTTTATTTCAGCAATATCTAGTTGACATGGCCGCGAAGATTGAAAAGGAAATGTTGAATCTCATTAAATTCAATCTGATGTCATTACGTTCAAGGCCTTATCGATGCAATGAGAGATAATGATTTTAGAAATATTGGTAGCCAAGGAATCATCTCTTCAACATTTCGTGGGTTAAAGTATATGATGGAGCGTTCTCAAGATGACATGATGCACATTCGAAATTGTGTAAAATGTTACAATATGAAAATCATTACAATGACCTGCAACCCGAACTGGTCAGAAATCTGTAAACACTTATTGCCGTTCAACGACTTGAAAACTCATCAAGGACAAATACAACGATATTCTACAAAGGTATGTTTTCACAGATGATTGTTGCAAGCTAATAACAATTGGGAACAAACCATGGAAGATGGCGAAAAAACAAAACATCCTTCTTCTATGAGAGATGTGTTTGTCATTTTGTTGACAAATATTGACATAATAAATCCGTGACATCTATTAGACCGTTTTAAGGCTTCTATGTCTAAAGTAACTATGCGAAAATCATCATTGGGACATTTTAAAATGATATTGCTATGATTCCGAAAATAACACTTAGTTTGACGGAAGGTAACGATATTTCTCTACGGTGGCCCAGTTTCCAATTCAATCCTGTTTATTAATTTCAATTCATAAAGCACAAAAACCTGTTGGTTTATCTTGAAAAAATACAACAGTTTCAGTATGGACGATTTTATTTTTCTCTCAGTCGGGGTAAACGGAATGAAAATGGAAAGACTTTCTTGAAGGATGGACAATCAACCAGATTCTGCTTTGATCATTCATGGAACTTCAGTAGTTCCAATGATTCCATGTGTTGCCTATCAAATTATTTCTTTCATTTTGGTTAGGATTACAATTGTTAATAAGAATGACCAATGACCAATCTGTAATACAAATTTTCTTCGCATAAAATATTAAAAGTATGTTGTCTATAATTTAAATCGTTTTCTATGAAGATATCGTAAACTTACATTTCAAAAAAGGTATAAATCCTTTAATATAACCGTGAATAAAATCCTAATTACAGGTTATTAAGAATTATCTCACCAGGTGAATCTTCTCTTGTTTTTCCTTTGTTCAAATGAACATGTTTTCTCCAGTTTGACAGTTAGGGAAAAATTAAATTGACGAAATAATATTATCAATGGATTTTTCCAACAATCTAACCCGAGCTCGATGTTTTTTGTATATATATATATATATATATATATATATATATATATATATATATATATATATATATATATAATACAAAGTGTACGGTTATCCTTAGCTCACTTGCTCAGTATTGGTCCAATTTTTTGCAGTACTATTGGTGGAGTGCTAAATATCAGTGATAGAGCTATTGCATATGCCAGAATAAAAATATATTACAATATATATAGAGAGAGTTCTGCGAATACATAAAAATACATAAAAACTAGGGTCACCAAACTTCTATGCTATCAAAGTATTTCTTTTTCTTCGGTCAGGGTTACAATTGGCCATGATATTGTTAGAATAATCCCTTAAAATGACCAATGACCTATTTTGTATACTAACTGTACACAGCCCTGTCGGCTGGGGCTTTAGAATACACCAACTTCACTTCAGCAGAGGGGTAAGACTCCTCTAATTGAGCCACCTGTGGGCCGTGTATGGCAACCCGTGATGCTTAAGGATCGAACTCAGGTGGCTGAGCAGTTCATGACATGCAAGTCCACTTTAGTTCTTCGGCTACATGGGCGGTCGGAGAGGCCCCCACCGATCAATCGGCTAGTCAGGTCAAGCCTTAGCACCAATACGATTGTCGCGACCCTATTGCTCTTATGACAATCCCCAACCATCTGTATCCTAAATGTGCAATAAGGCGGTGGTTGATGGTCTTAATGTCCCGGAAATGACGTTAAACTATATCTGATGGCGAAGTTCCAGTTTTGGAGTTCGAGGAATGTGGGGTACCCCTTCATCACCATTATTACCACATTCACTCTAACCCTGACTGGTAGTACCTGTTAGGAATAAATCTCTGGGTTAAATAAAACAAACAATCAGAGTGCAAAAATAAATTTAAAAAAGTTTTCGGCATAAAATGATCCAATGGGTTGTCATGCCGTAAATACAACCAACCAACCAACTCTACCCTCCTTCTTTAAAGAATTATTTGCATAAAATATCAAAAGTAAGTTCTCAACAATTTAAATTGTTTTCTATGAAGATGCTTTAAACTTACATTTATAAATCCTTTATTATAATCATAATAAAGGATTTATAAATGTAAGTTTAAATTTTTATATGTGCGTTTGTTTACGAAAGCCAATTAACGGTTGATAACATCATATTCATACATTCACTATACACTTAACATCTTTCATTTTGTCCCTCACATAAACATTGCTTAACAGTGTCCTGAAGATGGTATGATATACCGAAATACTTAAGTATTGACACATAAAATTGTTTCCCCTGATCATAACATCCTGTGTTTGTTATATTTTTAAAATATTTTCTTCATATATATATATATATATATATATATATATATATATATATATGGATATGTTGGTTCACCCATTGAGCTAGGGTTAGACTGTTGAAAAGATCGCATGATAATATTGTTTCGTCAATTTAAAGTTTACCAAAACTGTCCAAATATATTATTCATATATTCATTATTTACCAAAGCATCTAAATATATAAGACTAAGTTTTTGGTATGTACGTGTCGACGTATAAGTTCAAAACAGGAGGTCACTCTTATTCGAAATCTTGCATACATATTAATATTCTTTTAACTAAGAAACACACCAAATTTGGTTATTGATTTTTACTGATTGAGGGATATAATTAACTAATTAAGCCAAAATCACCCACTTTGAGAAACTGTCCGTATACCAACTCCTGCTGATGATAAAATATTGTCCACTCATTTTTGCACCGTTAAATCAACTGAAATTTAACGTAGCCAAAACAATTTACGACAAGAGGATTTTAAAAATATACTATGAAAACTCAATTAATGTTCCGATTTTCACGAAAATATATTAGGGGAAATATTTTTTTACTCCTATCTTATTTTATGAGATATTAAAAAAATGAACTAAAATTGGGTGTACCTATCTTATTTTCTCCTCATTCATTCTTTAGTGTTCTTACTTTTTGTTAGTCCGGTCATGGACCGGGTACTTTAGCTAGTATTATATAAGAGTAACGGTTGAAGAATTGTGATTAGGAAACTTGTCTTTTAAACGGGTTGATTAGTGCAACATGTTTTCAAATTGGGTGAAACTCGTGACTATCGAAAATCTTCTCGTGTAGACCAATTAACAATTGTATTGATTCACACTCGTGCTAAATCAAATACTGAACTCAGTAAATAAAGGTTCATAGCATCCCTAGTAAGCTTGTCTTGCTTGTTTGTATTGTATCTCCGATTTGAAGGAGTGAAACTCGTTCGTTACGTCCTACAAGACTGAATTATAACAAATAATTAACTATTAAATAATACTTCCATCTTCATTCTGTCATTTCTTCGTACATATTTCAAACTTTTAACTGATAGACCAGATGCTACAATAATAAATACATTATTTTATTAGATGTTGATAAAGACCATGTGCATATTTACCCTAACAATCAGCATGAGTAGGAAGTAACACATTGTCAATTTCTCTCTCTCTTCTCTCTCTCTCTCTTTCTCTCTCTCTCTCTCTCTCTCTCTCTCTCTCCCCTCTCTCCCGCATGCTCACTCTTGTCATCTGTCTGTGTCAGTCATCGCTCCTGGCAAGTCCTCAACACAACATCTCGTGTACGCACTGAACTATTGTATGTAAGTTTTTTTGCTGGTCGGTCCCTCACTATTGTGTTCATTTGTATGCGTTCACAGAAGAAGGTCGCTTAAGACTTGGTCCTTACTACAGTAGTGTCTGGCATGGCTTGTTCATCTTATTTAGTCGGTTTGCGTAAGTTGGCGTACAGCTGCTTATTGTGTGGGCGCTACTACCAGCATTCGATCAAGAAAACACGTACATTTCCTTGTTAAATAATGAAAGTAATATGGACAAAAATCAAGAAAAATATTTTATTGGTTTAATTTATTTGTTTAATGGCATATATACCTTCATGGGTTATTTAATGCCAAAGTCAACTTTATGGAAGAATATAACACCCGGATTCATATCTTTCTTAAAGGTATTAGTGCGAAAACAAACGTAATGTAGTGACTGGAGTTCGAACTCGAGTACTCTGATGCCGCAGTCCAGCACGTTAGCCACATGGCCAACATTATTTGAATCTAAAAATCTTGTATTTGGTACTTACATTACGATTATTATCTGCAAAAGTCTGTGTAACTGTTAACCTAACATTATTAAAAGAATTAACGTACGATTATATGAAAATATATTTCGAAAATGTCTTCGTTTTATGCTGATTTCGCTTTTATAGCAACTCCTCATTTGTAATTATTCTGCTTATTTCACATTAAACTTTTCTGAGTTAATAATAATTCGCTGATTTACTACCAGTTAAATTATTGTGGTTTACGCGTCTACAAAAACTCATAATTAGTACACAATGAGCCATACACAGCCGACAGAGTAGATAAATGTGAAAATGTCCCCTAATTTCCGAACTGAAATACTCTATTAAAAAACTACAATGATCCCAAATTTATGTGCAAACTGACAAAAGATTTATTAGCATACAGGACACTGAAGTTTAGAACTTTCACCACATTTGCATTTAAAAAGAAACCTGACCATATTATCGCCCACTTGTTGCTATTCACCGAGTGAATTCCCATGGTCTGTCGTCTTACATCGATCGAATAGGAACCACACACTAAAAAACACGTACAGCTTAGTAGTCATGCTACACATAGCTCCTTAATGGAGGCGTTGGTTTGTAAAGTATATCGTCGTCAAAAATGGACACGGTGACCTGAGGTTGTTTGCATTTCACGGAGCGCTAATACCTTTGGGAAAGGTATGAATCCAACTATTCTCCCTTCAGTTATGGATAAACAGTAGGTCAGACTGAGCTCTTGTTTATTCAATAGGAACGTGAGCAAAAACATCTCAAGAAACAACTATACAAGAAATGTAAAGGTAAACGTACAATGAAAATGATTCCCTAACCTCTAGGCATAAAATAACCCTAGACGGGTTGATATGCTTTAAAAATAATGAATGAAGCAATCAAAATCCTTACGTGACTAGGTGAAAAATTAGGAAATCTTGAGCGTCAATGAGCCAAATTTGTTGAACTATGGGATGGACATGTGGAATACCATATGAAGTTCACGGTGGTGTGTCTTTCTTCTGTTGGTCGGAACAAAATCTTTTCATTACTTTCTGTTTACTAAGAGAAAAAGTTCAGCGACAAGATTGTGTTGCATTAATTAGTTACATTTCAAGGGCGAATAATAAATGAGGTGTCCGTGTCAGCACTTTAATCGAGTGAACTTTGCTGAAAAAAGATCAAGCGGAACCTACACTTGATCAATGAGCCTTTTGACAATCTTACAAGACAAAGAGGACGAAACCCACTTAAAGCAACACGCATTTTCATTCAGCAGACATTAATCAGACAGTCAACCAAAGCCAGGGTCTCTGCTGACATGCCCCCCTCTCCCTCCCCCCTCCCTCTCTCTCTCTCTCTCTCTCTCTCTCTCTCTCTCTCTCTCTCTCTCTCTCTCTCTCTCTCTCTCTCTCTCAATTCGGAGCTGTTGCTGGCAATAAAACGATATTCGCTATATATTTTCGTCCGAGATCTTTTCTTGCCACGTGTCTTTTTTCTTGACTAATCAAACCTCATTTTCATCTAACATACAATAGTCAGACAGTCAACCAAAACATTCAAGCTTGCCAGGTTCCCTGCTGAAACAATCCCCCCTCTCTCTCTCACTCACACACACACACACACACACACACACACACACACACACACACACACACACAATCTTACCCACTCAACATTGTCTGCGTTAACTCAGAGCTGTTGCTGACAATAAAACAATATTCTCTGTCACTTATCATTCGAGTTGTTTTCTTTCTACGTGTGTTTCCTATACAAAGTTGACCACTTCAATTGATTCTATGTCTAGACACGATGATCTAAGAGGTTGAATCTACAAGTGAATAAAATGATGTTTTTAATGCTACATCACTTCAATATCAGTATTCGAATTATATAGCATCTTTAATTAGTTTCTAACACTGATTTCTTGCATCGCAAGAAAACAATGTAACATCAGCCTTGGGTGGAATTAACCCAGTCGGTAGAGCTTTCGTCCAAGATTCGCAGTTTTCGTGTTTAATATCAGTCTCCACCAACTTAGTACAGGACTAGTCACAACTAGGATAATCTGCTATGTGTGGTAAAGCATCTAGGAAGCAAAATCAATCTCCATGGTCTAACGAAAAGGGGATAGACTTCTTTTTTATTCGGCTGATACTGACAAAATGCAACACCGCTGACATTAGTTTTATGTTATAAGCCTTATATGTAAGCATTAAAATCGGTGGTGTGATCTATCACGAGTATCAGCGAGGCGGGTATCTCCTTTTCAATAGCGCTAGACCAGGAATATTGTTGTTGCGTCTGAAGTGGAGTGTCACACCTAACATCAGCTTCGAACTTTAACTCACAACTATCCTACTCCTGTGTTGAGCTGGCCAAGACCAGGTATCGAGCCTGGAACCTTGTGCTTCCTAGGTAGATGCTCTACCGACTTAGCTAAACCTGTAGAAAAATCTGTAAATTGGAATTGGAAGACAGTTCTTCGAGTGGGATATATGCTGCTATATTCACCATGATGAATTTCACACTGTTGCTGTTTGTTTTTAATATTTTTATTTATTTATCAATTTTTTATTCAAAAAACGTGTTATTCGAATTACATTTTTGAGTGTATTTTCATAT
>CM042139.1:127563400-127605900 GCA_023376005.1 Doryteuthis pealeii
CTGCCTTTGGGTCACATTCTGTCCGTGGCAGAGGGGTTTGATAAATCCATACTCACATCTCTTATTATAATGGAGATTGTGTGTTTTTCTGTCTGTAAACGAAACTATATTACTATTCAAGTCACAATTCCCTTACGTCACATTCTCCATGATTCTATTTCTATTTAAACCTCAATTAATAATAAAACTGTTTGACATTATTAATACTGTTGGCCTTACCTAAATACTAATAACATGCAATTGTATTTATATATACAACAAAATAGCAGTTTTCAGTGTAAACGTAAAGCTAATTTGCATATTGATATTAAAAAAACTGATTTTAATAAAAATGTGCTTGGTATTATTGATTTCTAATTGTTTGGTTTTATCTTAATGAATATGATTAAAAATCTCTTCAATAAATCCTAAAAGAAATTCATTAACAAGAAGAAATAACTGTTATTTTATTCTTTACTACCTATTTTAACTAAATAGTTAAATTAGGAAAATTTAGCATTGAAAAACGCAAGTGATGAAAGAGTAAGTTTCAGTTGTTCTATTTCCGATTATACCCCCTCCGTTTCAAATCTTTTTATCTGCATTCTTAATTAGTTTCATTAGCCTTTCTGATTTAATCTAATATTTTATTACATTTAAACTTAAATACTTGCACCCCGAGGGTGCATATATTTGCTAGTTGACTTAATGATTACTGACGAACATTCTTTCAACAGAAACATCGACAGCCTATATTTAAAACAAAAAAATAATTTTATTTTTCTATGATAGTATTAGAAAACGAACACCAGCTAAACTGAACCTTTCTTAAGCGAACATATTTATGATAGGAGGTGACCTGTAGTTTACATTGATCATTTACAGAATTCGAAAGACGATCGTTTTCCTTCGTTGTTAAAGCACATCAGCAGCATATTCATTTTGTCTCAATATAAACATTGTTAAAGATGTCGGTACAACTCGTCTAAATAAAAGGAAATCCTGGCTTGGCCATGGAAGTAGTCCTGCTGGGCGTATAGAACGAACTCGACGAGTGGTGACTGCCTTAATGAGATATGAACGACTGGAAGCCCATTACCATCGATTTGATGCAGAGTGGGTAAGGATGTGTTTACTATAACAGCCCATAAAACTGCAAACTCGTCCAGGATTTGAACTCGGAGAAAACATTACATTTACTACGATTACAACGTCATGCCTTTAGTGCCTCTTATACACTCCCTGTCCCAATGCTCAACGATTTATCAATGGCTTCCCATCCCCCACGTTTGATAGACAGAGACGTACTGATCCCAGAAATATATTTATGGTAGTATAAATTGTTATATATCCAATATAACTGTTTAGGGATATCTGCTTCGCCTGCTTCCAGAGAAACATGAGCTAATGCTTGAGAGCCGACGTCCAATCCTCAGCCATGGTAAATACTGCCAATTGCCCAAGAATAGGAGGGATATGTGCATTTTCATCAAGAATATATCTCGAACCCAATTCGGTATTAAAGTACCGACCATTTTCGGAAAAGTTTCTCCAGTTCTAGATACACTGAATCAATGTGAAGCATTAAGAACACATTATCTTGCAAATTTAGATAAAACAAACCTTCTGTTGGAGAGCGTATAATTATTCCTCTTTCGGATATATTTTAATTGTTAACATACAAGCGTCGGTTGAAGGGTTCATAGACTGACAAATATGCTTTCATGGAATGTGAACAAACAAATTTTATTTTTCAACATAGTCACCTTGTGGTCCAGTCATTTCATCCTTCAGTGTTGCAGAGTTAGGGTGTGTCAGACATTGTTAAAAGAATTGAAAAGTCCATGAATAGTTAAAAAAGAAAGAAAAAGGAATGAAATTTATGACATATGTTTTTGAATTTCTTATTTACTTATAGTTCACATCTTGAACAGTAAGTTAATCAATGAACGCACAGGAAGGGATATTTGCCCAAGGGAGAAGATATATAGCGGGTTCATTTTGAGATTGTTGGATCGGTTTAAATAGGCATGAGGATGAGATATCTTTAAGCAGAGGGTGTTTTGCAAAATAAATTTTTTTTTTTAAATTTTCTCTCCCCGGAACAAAAATAAATTTTCTCTGAAGTGTAATGTTTATTTATTCTTTCGTTACTCATTATCCAAGCGCAATTGACTTCATGTCCACGCTAGCCTGACTTAGATATTCATGGTCTATCGTTGGTATTTTCGTACAAATATATATATATATATATATATATATATATATATATATATATATATATATAGGTTTCAAAGCTGCGTATTGCCCACTTCACCCCGTGAAAAACATGATACAGATAAGTGTCATATACGTTACTTTGAAAGCAATGGTAAGAATCGTATTTTAATTGTATAGTCCACTATAACAAATAAATCTTGCTCTTAAACCTGTAATCGAGCACTTTATTTTCCTTGCTCCATACATTATATATATATATATATATATATATATATATATATATATATATATATATATATATATATATATATATACACACATACGCTTCCCGTTCTCGGTTGAGCACTCTATTTAGAAGGTATATAATTGCAGATTCACCGTATTCGGCTCGGCCAAATCTCACTTTGTTTACATAGTTTGAGAACTCTAGGTGAAGGTCATTTCCCCTTAGAAATATAGCAATTAAATAGCCTGCTATACTTGGCGACTGACTGTGGATGTGTGGGTAAGAAGCTTGGGCGAGCGTAAGTTCGTTCGGGTTTCGAACCCAGCCAGAGGCAGCTGCTAAAACCGTATAACTATACTGATGAGAGGTGATACCTCGAAACACGTGTCTATAGTTTACCCCTTTATACGCTTCCCGTTCTCGGTTGAGCACTCTATTTAGAAGGTATATAATTGCAGATTCACCGTATTCGGCTCGGCCAAATCTCACTTTGTTTACATAGTTTGAGAACTCTAGGTGAAGGTCATTTCCCCTTAGAAATATAGCAATTAAATAGCCTGCTATACTTGGCGACTGACTGTGGATGTGTGGGTAAGAAGCTTGGGCGAGCGTAAGTTCGTTCGGGTTTCGAACCCAGCCAGAGGCAGCTGCTAAAACCGTATAACTATACTGATGAGAGGTGATACCTCGAAACACGTGTCTATAGTTTACCCCTATATATATATATATATATATATATATATATATATAATGTCTTGAAAACATTTTGCTAAACCCACATTTATTTCCTAAGAGATTTGTAAAATTGTAATCCCATGCATGCACACTTTGGAAGTCATATTTAATTAAGACTACGAGAGAGCGCTTCTAAAATAAATTATCTCAAATTATCACGTCTAAGCTTTAAACAGATAAAGTAAAAACATCTGACAGCAGTTTCCAAAATGTAGTTTATATAATGTAATGCACAAACTGAAAAGAGATTTATATATGATGAACTCAACCACCAAAGAATAGTGGTACTACATATGAACAACATTAAATTATTAAATAAACTTAATCTTTATGTATCAAAACATATCTACGAATGTACAATAGAAATTTAGAAAGTAATGCCGATTAATCAGACAGGTAATTATTTACTACTTCCAATCAAGGAAAAAGCATTCTCAGAAAAATATAAACCATCACTAAACAGATTTTAACACCCGACTAAAAAAGACACCTATGTACTGAAACAACCCTATTCTTATACACATTAAATTCACATAATACCGAAGAATATATATGCGTATACGAGTATACATATACACAAATATACATTTTTATATGTGAGTGTACGTACATGCATACATAAAATTATCAAGACGCACACGCATGCATTGTATCTTCTTACTGATATAGATAAATATATAGAGACAATATATGTAGACGGGACATGGAATAAACTGGAATCCCTCCATCTAGCCTAAAATTAGTAGATATGGAAATAAGTCCAAAGACAACCGACAATTGTAATAGCTTGATAAGTGTTAAGAAATCCGAAACACTTGTCGCTTACTTTAAAATCAAAATAAGTAGAAAATAAATTAAAGTCACCTTCTCATAATATATATATATATATATATATATATATATATATATATAATATATATGTATATGTGAGTGTGTGTGTGTGTGTGTGTGTCTGTCTGTCTGTCTGTCTGTCTGTCTGTCTCTCTCTCTCTCTCTCTCTCTCTCTCTCTCTCTCTCTCTCTCTCTCTCTCTCTCTCTGAGTGTGTGTGATAAGAGATGTACAGAAATAAGCACTGATAACACATGTCACTAGTCATGAAACCGTAACAAGTGACCGTAATGAAGACTGGCAGAAATATTTTCACGAGTAAAGAGAGATAAAGTTAGCAAGGTTAAAGCGAGTAACCATGAAACCTCATTGATGTGAAGACTTGTTGAAGCTCTTGATGTTTATTTTATTCCTGTGTATTTTATTTGCGTCAGAATGCAGAAATAGAAATGATAGTTCTGCGTGTGTATACGTCTTAATGAAAAACAAAGCAATGTGAAAAGAAATGGAAGGAAAACTAAACAAAAAGAAAGAACAGGAGAGCGTAAAACTATTAATAAGAAACTTTTCTTCTATTTTGTTCATTTTGCCTTCTTTTTTTCAGTTATTTTTTCTTTCGTTTTTAAATTCTGTCGTTTCATCTTCTGTGTTGTTATCTTCCTAGTTAACTTATTAGACTTTTCTCTTCTTTGTATATTATTGGTTACTTGGTTTTTCTTTTTCCGATTTTCTATCTCTTTCGTTACATTCTTCAAGTTATATACTTTCGTTTCTTTTACTTCTCACTACTTCTTTACTTTTCTCTTTCTGTACATTTTATTTTATTTTATCTATTTATTGTAGACATTCTTCTTTTTTGTTATATTTAAAGTTTTCTCTTTCTGTTTTGTTTTTTGTTTATTTGATTGTTTACCAAATTTCTTATTACTTCATTTTCTTAAAAGTTATTCTTTGTTGCATTTCTCTTTTCCTTTTTATTTATTTATTTATCGTATTTTCTCAATAAATGACAAACTTATTTTTTTCTTATTGTTACTTTACTTTCATTCTTCAACGTTGCTCAGAGTATTTTTTTAATATCCATCCCTATATCTTCTTGTCATAAATATTATTTCTCATTTTTCTTTCTTTCTTTCTTTCTTTCTTAGCGTTCGTTCGTTAAGAGCTATGTTCTTTTTCTTTCTCCTTTCTCCTTTCTCCTTTATATCAATGGCATTTTCTTTCTTTTCAATTATAGACAAACATGATTTAAAAAGATACTTTCCTCTCCTGTCTAATTACTTAATGCCTGCATTTGTTTCACAGTGTATATCTTCTATTATTCATCACTATTTCTAAAGGGACACTATAGCTCAGGCGATAGACAGTCCGACTAAGAACAACAAGGTTCCTGGTTCCATACCGGCCCTCGCCAACTGAGCGAATGAGTAGCATTAGGGTCTATACGCTAAAGTAAGGAGCTGATGGTAGGTGTGGCGCTCCACATCAGATGCAAAGAAAACAAAACAATCTCTTTGGTCTAGCACTAGCGAAAAGCGGATAGACTACGTCACTGTCTGGCTGATACCGACTTTAGGCCACGTTGACAACTTATTTATTCGTACCCTTATTAGTGCCTCTCGTTTTCTTTCTTTCGTGAAGAGCTCCGTTTTGTTTCTTTCTTCACTTTTTTTTATCGCATTTCTTCCTTTTTCCTTAATGACAAAATAATGTTTCCTTTTTTCTCTTTTGCTTTTCGCTTTTTTGTATGTTTCTTTGTGTATTTTTCTTCACTTTCCCTGTTTTTGTCTCTATTTCTGCTTTTTACATTTCCTTTCTTTCGCTAGGATTTCAGTTTGCTTGATCTATTCTCTGTTCCTTTTAAAATCAGTGCATTTTCTTACTTTTTCCTAAATGAAAAAGATACATTTTGATATGCAATTTCTTTTCTTTTTCTGTTATTACTTTTCTTTCTTTATTCATTCCTGCTCCGTGGGATTCTTTTATTATTCAATAATTCTCTTTTCTTTAATGTTTCAATTTATTCATTTCAATTTTTCTTTCTTTTTTTATTCTATTTTCTTTCGTGAAGAGTTATACCCTCCTCATTTCTTTTTATTTCTATTTTTTATTCAATGCGGTTTCTTCATTTGCTCTTTACTTTTCTTTCATTACTTTTCCTTCTGTTTAATACTTTTATTATTTTTCACTATTTCTTTATTTCTTCATTTTCTTCATTTATTTATCCATCTAACTATCTCTTTATTTATTTATTTATTTCTCGTGTTTATCTTTTTATTTTTATCTTTTATTTATCGGTTATTCCCTTGTTCAATCGACACACCAATTTTTATTAAGAGATCTTACTACTGAATCTTAATGATTTTTTCATTCATGTTTCGAGTTTTACGCTTCTCCCCCTCTCTCTCTCTCTCTCTCTCTCTCTCTCTCTGACACACACTCTCTCCCCCTCTCTCTCTCTCTCTGGCACACACACTCTCCCTCTCTCTCATATATATATATATATATATATAATATATATATATATATATATATATATATATCACTCACTCACACACTCACTCTGGCAACTTTGTGCTTTCCATTTCTACAACGTTAACACTTTCTTTCACGTATTTCTAAGTCACGAAAAACTGTTGGTCACCTTATTCTTCCTTTAGATTTGTTTTCTCTTTTCTCACAAAAATGATTAATGACCTGCTCTAGACTTAAGATACTCGCCTTTTATTTTGTTTTTCTTTTTTACTGCGTGTTCCCCATGTTGCATCGTATTATTTTTATGTATTGTTATTATAGTTTTGTTGATTTTTATCTATATTTGAATCGCATATCCTATTACGCGGCTCCGAATACTGTTCACACCGTGCGAAATTTAAAGAGCATATGTGTTGTTATAGAGACAACGGAGCGGAGAGATGGTTATTTTCATGACAGGATATGGCTTAAATCACGATACCATTTGAAAATATCAATTTAAAAAAAGCAAGTTTTCTTAATAGACCTGGTTCCCAGTATGTAACAATATATAGATGTTCAGGAATTAGCTTTGCATTCTACATATTCTCAAAAAAGAAAGACAAACTACTAAATAAAGCATATATCAAAATTTACATGAGTGAGTCAAAGGAATATTATCCAATACAACAACACAGCCGTAAATTCAAGGATAAAAGAAATAATAACAATAACAATTAATAACAAAAATTATAATGACGATGGGAGAGAAAAAAACGACATTAACAACAACAACGACAACCACTGCAATAATAATAATAATAATTAATAATAATAATAATAATAATAAGAGATCTTATGAACAAATTAATGGAGCAAAAACAAACATTAGTGAACACCCAAATGCAACAGAAGCAGAAAAGTTCTGGAGTGATATATGGATGTGGAAAGAACATAATAAGCAGTCAAAGTGGATAAGTGATATTAAGAATGAACTGATGGAAATTGAGGAAGGATCTGTTGCCAGTGTTCATGTAATTACGCTTAAATCAGTACTCAAGAAAGTAGCAAATTGGAAAACACCAGGCCATGATGGCATACATGGATTCTGGTTCAAAAAATTTACGACTATCCACAAAAGAATGGCCCAGCAACTGAACAGATGCCTACAAGAAACGGAAGTACCCGAATGGATGACAAAAGGAATAACTACACTAATCCAGAAAGACCCACAAAAAGGAAATGTCCCCAGCAATTATAGACCAATAACTTGTCTACCCATGATGTGGAAAATTCTAACTGCTGTTGTAACAGAAGAAGCATACTTTTCACTCAATTGTCGGAAACTTCTCCCAGATGAACAGAAAGGATGTCACAAGGGAAAAAGAGGAACCCACGACTTACTCTATATAGAC
The DNA here is from genome assembly GCA_023376005.1 of Doryteuthis pealeii. Taxonomy (NCBI): domain Eukaryota; kingdom Metazoa; phylum Mollusca; class Cephalopoda; order Myopsida; family Loliginidae; genus Doryteuthis; species Doryteuthis pealeii. The sequence goes on from CM042139.1 coordinate 127,571,259, forward strand.
CAATACATTCTTAAAGAAGTCAAAAATATTGCAATGGCCTGGATCGATTACAGAAAAGCCTATGACATGGTCCCACATACCTGGATTTTAGAATGCCTACAAATTTATAAAATTTCCATCAACATTATAAACTTCATTAAAAAAGCCATGGAAAACTGGCGAGTTCAATTAAAAGCTGGAAAACAATCCCTGGCAGAAGTAAAAATCCAAAGAGGTATCTTCCAAGGAGACTCATTATCACCACTACTCTTTATTATTGCAATGATGCCGCTAAAACATATACTGAAAAAATGTACCGGGGGATACAAATTTAGTAATTCACAAGAAAAGATCAACCACCTTATGTACATGGATGACATTAACATTTTTGCAAAAAATGAAAAAGAATTGGAGAGCCTAGTACAAACTATTAGAATATATAGCCAGGATATAGGGATGGAATTTGGAATCGAAAAATGTGCTATGCTTGTGATAAAAAGGGGTGAAAGAAAACTAATGAATGGAATACGACTACCAAATCAGGAAACTATAAAATCTCTTGATGAAAATGAAAGCTACAAATACTTAGGAATTTTAGAAGCGGACAATATCATGCAAGCAGAAATGAAAGGAAAAGTTAAAAAAGAATATTTCAGGAGAACTAGAAAACTTCTAGAAACGAAACTTAACAGCAGAAATCTGATCAAAGGAATTAATACCTGGGCTGTCCCCATTATAAGATACTCAGGACCATTCTTAAAATGGACAAAAGAAGAACTCAGACAGATAGACCAAAGGACGAGAAAATTAATGACCATGAACAAGGCTCTCCACCCTAGAGATGATAGAGATAGATTGTATGTGTCAAGAAAGGAAGGGGGAAGAGGTCTTGCCAACATAGAGGAATGCGTAGAAACCACAATCCAACAACGTGAAGATTACACAAGGAAGAGCAAAGACAAATTACTTATGGCGGCCAACAATAGTAGAAACGGCAGATGGACAAACAGAAAAACGACAAAGACTAGAAAACAAAAATGGGAAGAAAAACAATTATATGGGCGCTTCAAACGACAAATAGATGAGGTTGCACATGGAAAGACTTGGACATGGTTAAGAAAGGGAAACCTCAAAAGAGAAACAGAATCACTTATAATTGCTGCACAAAATAATGCCATAAGGACAAACTACATCGAAGCGAAAATTGATAAGACCCAACAAAATAGTAAATGTAGACTTTGCGGTAATAGAGATGAGACTGTTAACCATATATTCTGCGAATGTAGCAAACTAGAACAACGAGAATACAAAACTAGACACGACTGGGTTGGGAAGGTGATCCACTGGGAATTATGCAAGAAATTAAATTTTGACCACACAACAAAATGGTATATGCATAAACCAGAATCTGTTCTTGAGAACGAAACGCACAAAATTCTCTGGGACTTTGAAATTAAAACGGATCACCTTATCCCAGCAAGAAGACCAGACCTAGTGTTGATTAACAAAAAAGAAAGAACTTGTCAACTGGTGGATTTTGCAGTGCCAGCGGATCACAGGGTGAAGTTAAAGGAAAATGAAAAAATTGACAAATATCTGGACCTTGCCAGAGAACTGAAAAAGTTATGGAATATGAAAGTGAAAGTTATACCAATTGTAGTTGGTGCACTTGGAACAGTCCCAAAAGGAATAGAAAAGGGTTTGGAAAGTTTGGATATCAGAGGAAGGATTGAAACCATTCAGAACACTGCACTGCTGCAATCTGCCAGAATACTCAGAAGAGTCCTGGAGACCTGAGGAGACTTGCTGTCACTCAGACTCCAGTGAAAGACCATCAGCTAACACTGATGTGAAAACTCAAAAGGAATAATAATAATAATAATAATAATAATAAATAATAATAATAATAATAATAATGATAATAATAATAATTGGCGCTATTTCCATAATAAAAACAGAAAGGATGCCACAGAGGAAAAGAGGAACAGATAACTTACTTAATACTGAACAACACATCCTTAAAGAGTTTAAAGCTACGTATGAAAATCTTGCAATGACATGGATCGACTACACAAAGGCATATAACGTGGCTCTGCACACCTGAATTATAGAATGCTTAAAAATTAATAGAATATCCAAGATCTTAAATTTCATCCAAAAAGTTATAGAAAACTGGATAGTTCAATTAACTGCAGGGTTGCAGTCCCTGGCAAAAATAAAAATCCAAAGAGGCATTGTCCAAGGTGTCTCACTATCACCCCTATCATGTGTTATAGCAATGATTCCACTCACTATATAAATGTACAGAGGGCTACAAATGTACTAACTCACAAGAAAAAATATACCACCTTAGGTACATGGATAATATAAAGATTTTTGATAAAAATAATAAAATGAAACCCGTGTACAAACCATAACAATATCACCCAGTATATAGGAATGGAAGTCAAAGTTGAGAAATGTTCCATGCTAGTGAGGAAAAGAGGGGGGAGACAATGGATGGAATACAACTACCAGGAAAATATAAGAACACTTCGAGAGAAGGAAAATCACAAATAACTTAGGAATTTTGGAAGCGGACACAATCTAATAAACAGAGGAAAGACAATTAAAAAGGAATACCCCTGAGAAACAAGAAAACGTCTAAAAACCAAGCACTGCAGCAGAAATCTCATCAAGATAATAAAGACTAGGGCCATTCCCATTATAAGACACACTGGGTCATTCTTAAAATGGACAAGGGGAAACTCCGACGGATTGACCAAAAGACAAGAAAATTAATGTCAATACACAAAGCATTACACCCGGGAGATGATAGAGATTGACGACATCTATCAAGAAGTGAATGCGGAAGAGGTCTTGCCAACATTGAGAATTGTGTAGATGCCCAAATCCAAGGAAACGAAGAAAACACAAAAAAAGCAAAGAAAAATTAATTACAGCAGCCAAAAATAGCAGCTGCAACATACAGACTAGCATAAAATAAATAAAACAGAAATGAAAAGAAAATAATTATATGAATTCTTTCAATGACAAATTGTGGAGATTGCACATGAAAAGACCTAGACAATGTTAAGAAAATGAAAGCTCAAGATAGAAACCGTGTCACTCATAATTGCAGCAAAAAACAATGCCATAAAATCAAATTATATCATTCAAAAAGAGATAAGACAAACAGAAGATCAAATTTAGGGTGTGTGGAGACAGATGAGACGTTCAACCATCCAAACTACAGCTTTCTTACGATCGGCTAGAATATTCAGAAAAGTCCTTCAGTAAACCAGCGGCCACGGCAGGTTTGAAAAACTCCACAATAATAATAATAATGATAATAATAAATAATAATAATAATAATAATAATAATAATAATAATAATAATAATAAACAAGAAAGCTCATAGAAACCAAGCTATGTAACAGACAACTTATCATGGGAATAAACACCTGGGCTGTTCCTCTCGTAAGATACAGGATTCAATTGTAATTGGTGCCCTCGAAGTCCGATAGAATTTTATGCGTCTCATTCCACAGGACAGCTTCAAGCGACAAACTGAAGAGATATCATATCAGAAGACATGGACATGGTTAAGAAGAGGAAACCTCAAGATAGAAACTGACTCTCTTATAATTGCAGCACAAGACAATATAATAAAAACTATACAAAGGCAAAAATAGATAAGACGTAGCAGAATAGCAAGTGCATAATGTGTGGCAACAGCGAAGACATGATTAATCATATAATAAGCGAATGCATCAAACTAGCACAATGAGAGTAAAAGACTAGGCCCTGATGGGTGGGAAAGGTAATCCACTGCGTTTTGTGCAAGACATTTAATTTTCACCATACAACTAAATGGTATTTGCACAAGCCTGGACAATGAGACGCATAAAATTCTATGGGACTTCCAGGTATAGACAGATAACCTAATCCCGGCCTGGAGACCAGACCTATTATTGATTGACAAGAAGAAGATAACATGTCATCTCGCGGATTTTGCGGATCCGGCCGACCACTGAGTTAAAATGAAAGAAAGCGAAAAGATACACAAATAACAGATATCTGAGGAAACTGTGGAACAGGAAGGTGAAGGTTGTAATTGGTGGCCTTGGAATGGTCCCCAAAGATCTGGGAAATAATTTTGGTGAATTAAAAATCAGAGGAAGAATCCAGACCATCCAAACTATAGCACTGTTATGATCGACTAGAATACTCAGACGAGTACGGGAGACCTGGGTTGATAAGCTGGTATTCTGCCGTCAGTGAACCACCAGCTACAGTAGGTATGAAAAACTCGATAATAGTAATAATAATATACACCTGGGAGATGACATAAAAATACGATCGAGACACGAACGGATGGTAGTCCATTGAAAATTGCACAAGAAATTAAACTTTGGCCATACTACAAATTGATATGTGCACAAACCGGAATCCATCATAGATAATGAGTCGCATAAAATTCTCAGGGACTTTAAGATACAGAGGGATCACCTGATCTTGAGCAGATGACCAATCCTAGTGCTAATTAAAAAGAAACAGAATTTTCATCTCGGGGATTTTGCCGTTCTAGCGGTCCAAATAGTAGAAATGAAAGAAAGCGAAAATATAAGCAAATATATGGATTTGTCAGAGAACTGAAAAAAAGGTGGAGCATGAGGGTTAAGGTGATACTTATTGTAGTCGGTGTCCTTTGAACGGTCCAAAAAGGTTTTTAAATTTTGAGGAATTGGAAATCAAGAGAAGAATTGAGACCCTTTAAACTACATTAGTATTAAGTTCAGCGAGAATACACAGAAAAGCCATGGGGCGCTGTGGTGAATTGCTGTCACTTAGTCTCCCGGGAAAGAACACTGTTTAACTTTGGCGTGAAAATATTCGCAATAATAATAATAATAATAATAATAATAATACATTACACCCTATAAACGATATAGATTGGCTATATGTATCAGTAAAGGAAGTTCGAAGAGGCCTTGATACCATAGATGATTGCGTAGGTGCGACAATACAAGGACACGAAAAATACACAAAGAAAGAGCAAAGAAAGATTATTTATGACCGCCAATAACAGTAGTTGCAACATATAGACAAATAAAAATACGAAACAAAAAACAAGAAAACAGAAATAGGAAGTAAAACAATTATATGGATAATTCAAACACCAAATTGAGGATGTTGCACATAAAAAGACTTGAACACGGTTAAGAAGAGAACACCTCAAGAGAGAAACCGAGTCACTTATAATTGCTGCTCAAAACAATGCCATAAGAACAAATTATATCAAAGCAAAAATTGATAAGACCCAACAAACCAGCAAATGTAGAGTGTCTGGTGACATAGATGTGACCATAAACCATGTATTAAACAATACAGCAACTAGCACAAGGAGAATACAAAGATAGACACGACTGGGTTAGAAAGGTGATCCACTGGGAAAAAAAACTAAATTTTGGCCACACAACAAAATGGTATATGCAAAAACCAGAATTCGTTCTTGAGAATGAAACGCATAATATTTTCTGGGAGTCTGAGATAAAGATGGATCCCCTTATCCCAGGAAGAAGACCAGACCTAGTATTGATTTACAAAAAAAGAAAGAGAACTCTGATCTGTATGATTCTAACTGCGTAGGAAATATGTCAAAGGCTTGATATTTCCTGAAGGACAGAAAAGATATTGCAAAGACCTAGAAGAACAAATGGGCTATATATATATATATATATATATATATATATATATATATATATATAGAGAGAGAGAGAGAGAGAGAGAGAGGAGGGGGGGAGAGAAACACTGTGACCAGCGCGTTCTAAATGTGGTAAAGGCAAGAATGAAAAATCTAGCCATGCCATGGTTACAATACAAAATGCATATGCCATGGATATTTGAATGGCACTGATGGTAATAAGACGTTTGCCAAGAATTAAAAAGAACTCTTACTCTAGATAGTAATATAAGAATGTATGCTCCGAAGTTAATGCATTTTACTTATTTCCACAGAAACTGCAAGTTATATAGGGAGCAGAAGAACAAATATGTGCTAATAAACATTACGTTTGTACATAGTTAGCATTCTCTTCGCCAGCGATGACGAAATGCCGGAATTATCTATCTATAAAAGTGGGTTATTCCAAAATTTATGCTTCCCTATTATGCATTTAATTAATGTGGGTTTAATTTTAGTTTGGGAATGGAGATTGTAATTTCTAGCAAATAATACATTTTCTTACATTCTTAAAAACAGAAGATAAATAGCGCTCCGCCAAAACGGCGTATAAGATGAAAGCATTCAACTTGGAAAATATTGCTGCCTGTACATTCATCGACATTTATCAATGTTTATTTAGACTAAATATTGGATGCACTCACTGTTAGGGGGTGGGTAATACATTTTAGTAGTTACGAAATACATACAAACTGCATTCAACACACACGTTCGTATTTACCCGATGCGTTCGCCACGCTAGGGCATGAGACATGGTCGCAAGTATGGGACATCCAGTGAGTATACGATTCCGTATAGGGCGGAAATATGTAGCAACTATTTTCCCGACAATAGTGCTGTAAAAAATGAAAGTTTTGAAAGGAGACCTAATAATACTTAATTATCAATATAAACACGTAACTAATCGTACATAATTTAAATTTCCAAATCACAAAACAATAAACTCATTTATATTGCCACAATATTCATTTAAATTTAATAAAACTTTTCTTATTAGATGATAGGTAGCTTTTCAATCTGATACTGTAAAATAATTACACAAATTTATTCCTTAATAATCAGCATATAAATTGTTTATTTCGATAAATATCTTATGTCACTCAGATTAAAATGTATATTTCTCTACACTACTCCGTGATCCTGTTAATAGTATAATACTAACTTTTTGTATATAAAACTTTGTAAACAAAATTGTGTAAATGTAGATTTTATACTTTGTTAGTAATAATTACTCTTCTTAACCATTCGGTATTTTCTAAATTAAAAAGAAAGATTGTAAATTAAATTTTGTGAAGAAAATAAACATGAATTTGTACATAAATTAAAGTAGAAAGGATTCATTTTTTAAATTCCTCAGTTTCTCCCTCCCTACTTCAAATCCAAGTATTTATTTTGATTCGGAGTATAATGGTACTGCTGGTAGTATATTAAAATATTATTAATATTGTCTTAATGCTAGTTATTTCAATTTAAGTTTTCGGACATAATGTTACTCATTAAATCTAATATTGCAATAAATCTTTATATCAAATATACCCATTCTACAATTCACTTTCAGATTATCGTTTTTATCAATGCTGTTAATACTCTGAAGTTCTACTCAAAATATTATCTGGTATTTGCGGGGGTTATGTTGAATTAAATTTATAAGTTTCTCTAAATGCCTTTTTATTTCATTTCTCCTTTGCAGTTTTCCAAATACTAGGTACAAGATATACCAGGGTAGCACGAAATATTTTATTGACATATCCATTCTTTTTTTCAAAGTAAAGACGATATTATGATTCAAATAAAATGTGAAATAAATTTACTTACACATCGGATTACGGCCAAGTCACACAGAAATCACCGATTTCAGTCACATCAAACAAGTTCAAGCAGGAATAAACATATTCATGATGTACAAAAGGGACAATTTAGGAAGAGTGGATACCAGAGGTCTTCGTACCAAAGCTTACAATTAGCGACTATACTTATAGGACATGTATTCATGTTTCTTTTCGTATGTGTGTCTAAAATACATTCTTTCGAAAAACAACATTCATAAAATCACTTCAAAATCAGAAAGAAAACAATGAAAATTAATATATCTGTGAAAACGAGAAATGTTAGTTCATGTTCTTAAATGACGTCATTTTTCTATTATTTTGTCATCCACATGGCAACAGATCAGGAAATATTGTTTTTCCTTTTTCTATTCACTTTTACAAAACTTCTCCATCATGGAATCAAGGAAGAGGAGCTCGCCAAGATCGAGACTCTAATTCCTCATGTCCCTTTTAAGCCCTCACGGTTGAGCTTGCAACCGCAAACCTCAACCATTTATTGTAAGTGAACTCAAAGTAAAACCGTCTCTAGAGGTCTTGGACCAAGTATGTCAAGTGCCACAAGCTACGGAGGCGCCAAGGCGGTGAATGTGAGCGAAGAGTCTGAATTAAAAAGGTATGGCTACATTCTGGGGATGAAACTTGACGAAGGAGCTTACTCAAAAGTGAGAGAAGGCTACGATCCTGATAAGAGAAAGGTAGCTATAAAAGTAATTAACAAGAAAAAATGTGACAAAGAATTTAGACTCAAATTCCTTCCGCGAGAACTGCAAATCTTTTCCTCCTTGCAGCATCCGAATATTGTGGAGATCTACGATATCATCCACATTCGGTGCAATGTTTATATTGTCATGGAATATGCAGGTAAAGATAATTTGCACAACTATCTCCATTTACGGGGAAAATTACCGGAACCCCGAGCCAAGATTATGATGACATCAATCATAAGTGCTGTTGACTATTTGCATAAGAAAAACATTGCTCATCGGGACCTAAAATGCGGTAATATATTAATCAATTCTCGGAACCAATTAAAAATAACAGATTTTGGCTTTGCGCGCATATTTAAACCCGATGAATTTAGTGAAACCTATTGTGGAAGTATCGCTTATTCTGCACCAGAAGTCCTAAGGAAATCTCCGTATTATCCTGTGATGCAAGATATATGGGGAATTGGAGTTATCACTTATCAGATGGTATGCGGTAAGTTACCTTTTGATGAACTGAATATTAAGAAAATGGTTAGGACACAACAAAAACGTCAATTTGATATTCCTACTCATTTGTCTGTGACTTGCAAAGAGATGCTCTCATCCATACTTGAACCAGAAATCGAGAAACGTTTAAAGCTGAATGAAATCATGAACCATGTTTGGTTCACGTCGGCGTGCTTTCTAAGAGAAGATACTTCATTAACTATACCAGCCACTATTGAGTATTCTTATGGCCAACACCCTTCTCCAGAATGTTCTCGCAGAGAACGGCTTCGGCATAAGGAGACATATTCTGTAGACCCAGGCGTATTTAGAATTGAAGAATCTCTTTCTGATAGTGAAATTAAACCAAATAAATCATGATTTTTACCAAAAAGCCTAAAATGTATATTTGTTAAAAATCCACATGAAGTGATAAACAATATCTACTACTTTTATTATTCAAGAATGGTTTTGCATTTTATTTTCTAGTTTACACACAGAAAAGATCCATGCTATTCACAAGTCAAGATGCAAAGAAAAATTATCGTTGAGTTGTATCTGTTTTTGGCAGTTTTGCTATAAAGACATTTTTTATATTATTGTTTTACATATTTAAAATAATAACTGTAGGATTCCATATTCATATTATTCGAAACTTCAAATTTGTAAGCTTAACATAGAAATTAAAAGAAAATAGCTGGTGTTATAAAAGGTTTGAATGAGATCCTATAAGCCGCGTTGATATTCATTCTGGGCCCCTCTGGGAATAAAATCCCTCGGCTGTCAAGCAAATGAGAAAAAAACAAATACAAATAGTAATTCAAAGAAAACTATATACCATTTTATAAACAAGGGGTAAGATGAAAATATTGATTCTTTCTTTTTTTTTGTGATTTAAAGGAAGTCATATGCACAACATAACAATTTATATAAATGAAGTGATAATAATAAAGTCTAGACATGTTGACTGCTGAATAGATGTCTAGACGAAATGTAAACGGGTCAGTAAGAATTTCTGTTTTCGATTAGCATTTTTGAGAGGGTCCATTATTGGTATGGTAACCAGTCTAGGAGAACAAAATCCCTGAATTCAGACCCGTTAAACTCCGCTTAAGAAATTGACATCTTATCAGATCCTACTCATGCGGTGTGTATGTGTGTATGTGCGTGTACATGTGTGTATGTGTGTGTGTGTAAATGCGTGTATGGGAAGTGTTATACATATAAATATGTACATCAGAAATAATGTAGTTTATCAAAGGATCGCTTTTTTCATATGTTCACTATTTGATGTAAGACACTAAGACCTTCTGCCAGTGTCTTCTAGCACATATATAATAAAAAGAATTGGGGGGTTGGCCATAGTGTTGGAACAATAATATAGGAGCTAAAGCTTGGTGTGACCGGTCAATTGATCTGGGTGAACCGCTTCGATCGCCATCAAGAGTCTATCCTTAAGCATCATGGGTCGCCACATACGACCAGCATTGGGGGGAATTTGCCCCTATGTAGAAGTGCAATCGGAGTATTCTACAACCTCAGCCGACAGGGTGCATGTCGGTGAAAGGAATTGCTAGTGATTTGGTAAATCATTATTCAGCCTCTGTATGTCGTTTACTCAAGCACTTGAATTGAATTAAAGTAATATCAAAATAATTTAACTGGAGATGTACTAGTTTCCTGTGCAAATGGATCAATTGTATTTTACAGTAGAAAAAGTTGTCTATATAGGTATGACCAAAATGCCACGTGTTTTTAACCACCCCATGAAAAAATTTCAACATAACCCGGAAAAATGAATGAAACTTAACGTAATTCTTACTTTATTGTAAAGGAGAAGGAACTTTTTAAAAAATCACAGGTAGAAATTGTTTTAACCCTTTGCCTACAACATTTACCCCAAGGCTGGACTAAATTCTCTTCGTATTTCTTACCTGTATGATGGTATATTTCAAAGTTCAACCTCTATTTACTTCAGAACACATTGTATTCAAACAATGTCCTATCATTACTGTAATCTGAAAAACTCAAGAATTTGTCTCATAAACCAAATCATATTGGTTGGATCGATTCAATGTTACTCTTATAGTTGGTTTCCATATCATTAAAAGTGATGTACATAGTAGCACAACAGTCGTGCAACAATTGCAAAACTGTTGTGCAACAACACGTCATATTGCTTTGTTCGAGAGAATGTTTTTTGAATGAAATGAGAATAACTGTCATAAATCTGCATACATCCAAAATGAATCACCTTAATATGGGTTGTACATATACATTTTTCTATACCTTCCGTAAAATCCTCATGTATTTAAGAAATGAGATCCTCGGTAAGAGGGGTAACAAAGCATTAAACAAGAACTTGTTTGAGAACTTTTTTTGCTCAAGAATCAGAAAGCTTCTTATAAATATTGCCATCATCAAAGTCGTCGAGGCCAATGTCCTCTGAAGGTTCTGGCACAGGGATCTGATTTGCAGGACCCTCACTCCGACAATGGCCACAAGTTGGGACACCAAATAGACCGTGCTTTCTGCAGGAACAGTTTGTTGCACAAGGTCTTTTCGAAGACAGGTTGCAGTTACACCGCACAAACTTCAGCGAATTATCTGGTGCAGCAGATTGGTCAGTCTTCACAAGCACAAGCTGACTTTCCTTTTCTTCTCATCCCTAATCATGAGGATCCTGATATCCTTCGTCCAGATGCTTCCACACCATGATTTGATGATAAACCTAAATGAAATGATAATTAACGGCTCGAGGCGATGGTGGTAAAGCAAATGGGTTCACTGAATTCCTCATTGCTGCCATCTCCAATTATTTACCGGACCACGCTTTCTCCAAATTGACTACTTCAAGTGAAGAATGGATAAAAATATGAACAATTATGAGCCGGCTAGTTGATCCTTCGAGTTTTCGAAACGACTGGACAGTTTGTCCAACGTGTCAGATGTTTGACGGGTTGTAGTATCTGGATCTGGCGTCAACTGTTCGTACAGTTCTTGTAATTTTTTCGAGTCGTCTGGTGTACTTGTTCTTTTGGGATCCGATCTTGGATGCTCCTTAACTTGTACATCTGATGGGTCAATCAAATGTTCTGCTGAGTCCCTGTCAGTATCAGCGACAACAATTTCAGCTTTGGATTCGCAGGTAGAATTTTCTGAACCGACGCCTCGTAGAAGTATGGAAACCAGCGATGTTTGCACTGAAATATGTCCTCTCAGTGCTCTTGAGATTGCCTTTCCTTACAGCATATGATCGAGAGATACTGATGCATAAACAGTTTCTAGAGCCTCATTCAGCGAGCCAACACTTCCTAAGAAGTTCATTAGCAAATGGAATCCACCGAGGCTTGTTTCAAGCTGCATGTCTTAGCGATCTCAAATGCCGTTATGTAAATAAGTTGATCGAACGTAACACAAGGCGTCTATATTCCCAATTTCTGTGCTTGTTCCCATACAAAGAGTAACGTAGAAAAATGTAGGATTTGTCCGGGGGATTCAAGTTGATGATTAGAAGGCACGTTACATTTGACTTACCAGGATAGTTACCTTGAGAAATAGATTGCATAAAACCTGACCAGCTGGGCACTTTTGTTTAAAATAGGTGCACTGCATATCAAAGCGTATTTGTGGAACATTCAGGAGAAAATGCAAAGGGAGACAAAAGGTGACAGATTGGCTTGAACAGGATCTTTGACAGAGTAAAAAAAATCCCGTGTTAGATACTTTTTAACAGGGATTCCTTTTGATTTAACAACGTCTCCGACATTTTGCGTTTTTCCACGTGGGATGCGAAGTAGAGTTGGTTTTGACGAGGTCAAGCTATCCACGGGAGGTGTTGCCATGGCAATAATACACATTCCATGTAATTTTTTCTTGTCATCTAGAGTAACAACATTATAATCAATGTTGTCTGTACGCCATTGAACAAAGGCGTTTTCCTGAACTGCATCCTTTACATCATCGAACTGAATGACATTTTGTTTAAAAAGTGTTACTTTCTTATCCGAAATGCTAAAACCAAGCCTTGACAACTCATTGACTAACCATCGGGAACCAAATACATTATCCATTTACGCGCCAATGCCAAATGGTATGGGAAGAACCGCCGATCGAGGTCTTGCTGCGTGCACAATAGTTTGACCGATTGCGACTCACTTCAACCGTGACAATAAGAATGTCTAGAAAAAGCAGTAAGTTCCCAGGAAGAAACTCTACGCCTTTTCTAATATCCTCTATATCTTTGGTTGATGGATAGAAATGAGTGCTGTGCAACTTTTTCCGGGTGTTGTCAAGTATGATCTTTTCTGTTGTGGCAGCAATACGCTTGGCTTCATCTGATTTATGGTGTTTTCTTCGCGAGTACCACTCCTAGTTTAACACGCAACTGGCTACAAACAACGTCATCTCGGAGAACACAACGTGATCTTGGTACTTCTTTAACTTCACATTCATCCATTTTTGTGTGTACACAACAAAAAGAACTGCTAAATGTACCATGTTTTAGTGGAGTTCTGGTATTGTATCCAGTTCAGCCTCACTTTCCAACCACTTGCCCAACTGGTCGAAATATCCCACTTTATCATCAACAACAGGACGTCCCTTAATACTAAACGATAAACGATTTGGTTAAGCTTTAGCTAATCCAAGACATTTTACTCTGCATGAGTTATGCTACCTTGCTTCCACCTGAACTAGATCAATACAGTTTATGATACGATGGTGAATATTTGCCGAATCCGACTCATTTCTTACTTCGCACTGTGAAAGGACTTGATTTCTAAACAAGGTCTCAACTTGATATAAATCACTTCTGTCGGGGTGTTTCCTATCACAGAATAAACACTGTTGCTTCCAGTCAAAGTTATCATTCGACGACCCAGAGACTTCACCTGAAAGTCATCATCAGAAAGAGGGTTCGACTTTCTCATCCGCATTTCATTGTAAATTTTCTTTTGACAGTTCCTGTGCAGCAATAGGTTACTCTAATGCTCTGGAAGTTTTGAGCTTGAAGATGATATAGGAGATCTACATTGTTGAATTTGCTGGAAAAGTCGAATAGTGAATCCACTCCGTTCGTGGCTTTCTGGATAGGATTTCGTTGAACCAAGACGGGCCCTACGCATTTGATACACTGCATTTCGCTGAGATTTTTAATTGAGAACCACTAGATTTTTCCTCTTCCTCGTCCATCACTGTAACCAATTGATCTTTAAAAAAGACATTATTGAGCCTAGTAAATATTTTCGAGGTTAATGCAGAAAGTTATTACCTGAGCTGATAGTATTTGTTAAGTGAAATGAGGTAAATGCCTCAATTTCTTAGGAATAATTAAATTCAGATGGAAGAAAAATGATAATCCTTTTTACCTCACTGACTGGACAAATACTTTCAACGTAGGAAAAATGTATGTCTCGAACTGAAAAGAAGCTAGTATAGACAATTAATTGAAGCAGCCTATTAACTTGAGAATAATGTATTGCACTACTTGCGACGTTATCTGTTTTTCTTTTTGCTGCATTGTATTCTTCTATAACTGGATAAAAAATATTCTGATAATTCACCCTACTTTATTGAGAGGGAGGTAAATTTACCCCCAACTTCTCATTTTGTGATATAACACTGAAACAGTCAACTCAATGCATCATTCCAGGTAGATATGAAAACCAAATTTACCGTTAAAAATTTAATCTAAAAAGTTTTGAGTATTATGGTTTCATGGTCCAGTGGTGTCGTCATTTTGAAGCTACCTACGAAAATTTGTTGACATCATCAACATTCGGAGGCATAAAAAGTAATGGTTACAGATTTTATAAAAGACTAGAACAGAAGACAAAAACAATGAGGAGTAAACGAATTCCATACGATCATTTGTTCAGAAATTCTGACAATTTGAAAATATCCGAAATTTTTTATGACGTAAAAAAATGACGTCACAGGGGCGAAATAATGACGTCACTGACCATTTTTTTTTTATGTTTTGTTCTTTTTTTTTCTTTTTTTTTACAGCATCTCAACCTCAGTGAGTCATTTATTGCCGACAAAGTTTTGAAATAAATTAATTCTTTAGGGATACTAAATTATTTTATTAACAAATTTTTCTATTTAACCCATATTTCTTTTAAACCCTAACAGACACTACCACTCTGAGTTAGAGTGGACCAAGAAGCAATGGAGATGAAGGGGTGCTTCACATTCCCCAAGCCCCCAGAACTAGAACCTCACCATCATATAGAGTTTAACATCATTCCCAGGACATTAAGGCCCTCAGTCACTGCTTTCTTGCACCCACATGATGAAAAGGGTTGGGGCTTGCCATAAGGGCAATAGGGTTAGGGCAATCATATAGATGCTAGGGCCTGACATAGGCAGACGATTTTAACGTATAGGTGTTATAAGGCAGTGGCTGAGGGTCACCCACCAGTATTTATTAATACACATGAAATTAATGAAAAAATATTTCTACCGATAAACAAATTATACGAGGGACCGTCAAAAATTATCCACACTTTTGCTATAACATATCTTTATTATTGTCAAATAATCAGCTGTTATGCCAAACCCTAACAACTAAATGACTGTCCCGACCGTATTGGTAATTTTATTCTTGTGGCAAATACCTAAATCTTGTTTCATTAAGGTGCTAAATGGCATTGACTGATGGTCACCAGCCAGTATTTGTTAATATACATGTAAATTATTCATAACAATTTGAAGATATTAACTTTTTGCCTACAAAATTTCCTACATGGCTCTACCAAATTCTATTGGAATTATTCCATTCAACTGGTTCCCTAATGCAAAAGCATCAAGTACCAGTCTCAGGGTTGCTCCACAGACAAAACAAAAGATAGCTGGAGTGTTCATCAAGTCATCTTTCAGTCTAACCAAGTGACATGTGTGGGAGCAACATCTAGCGGCTTCAGGTAGTATCGCAGTGGTGGGAGAGCCGCAGTGAGCTGTTTAAAGTAGGCAAAGAGTTAACTTATTTTTAAAAATGGAAACATAGAAGCGTTTATCAATATGACTTGCTCCGGCTTTGAATAACCCAAAAGGGAGTGGTATGCCGCAAAACAAAAACAAAAAAAAATTACGGTTGGAATGGCAGTGACAATTGTAGAAGCTTAAATACACTTTTTTCCAATAACAGCCTTACCTGTCTGGGTCGATTCAACCGGAAGCATTTATTGTCATGATGAGAGTTTCGAATTAGAACTATATAAATTCATTCGGATAACTGTGTATGTTCTTTTTTCTTCTTAGAAACAGTCAACAACAACATTAGAACATTGAACATTTAATTCTGTTGATTCACTTATTCGAAATTATCGTTTCACAATGACATAAACCTATTTTCGTTCAATTGATGTGATGCAATTTAGGAAGGCATCGGATTAGTTCAGTCGGTAGTAAATTCGCCTCGAAACCACAAGGATCCAGGTTTGATACCGGCCCTCGCCAACACAGTGCATGAGTAGCACTGCTTTGATCTGTGCGTAAAGGAAGAGCTGGTGGTAGGTGTGACGCTCTGCTTCAGATGCAAAAAGAATCTCCATGGTCTAACTTCGGTGAAAAGGGGATGGATTAACTCGCTGGTCGTCTGATACCGATTGTAGGTCACTCCGCCTACTTCTAATATATAGATTGCTCATTTGTTTTCTATTTTTATTAACTCGTACGTATTCAGTAGTTCATTATTCAGTGTTTCCTCACAACTCTTGCTTTTCCTGATAGTGAGGCTTAGATAACGCTTGCTTTGCCTGTCAGAAAGGCTTAGAATATCAGAATCAGAGGGGTCAGACCCCCTCCAAATAAAATGTTGTTCAGTGTATGACCTTGAATTGCATCTGATGGTTGGCTTAAGTTCTGGAGCGCTGTAGTGTGTGGAGTACCCCTTTATTACCATTACTCCCATGCCCACTAATTTTTTGTATGAAGAATAATTACCTGAGGCTATAATTGTTTACTAAAGATTATTATAATTAGTTACCTAAAACCATATAATTTGTGCGGACAATTACATAAAAATAATCACTTGAAATATATAGTTTTTAGCACTAGATAGAAATACTTTTCACCACACAAAATTATTTCTATTACATATGAATACTTCATATCATAAAACCCGAAGAAACAATGATATATTAATATACACTATATATATGGACACAATTCCCTTACATCTAGGCATAAAATAACCCTAGACGTGTTGATATTTCGTTAGAATAAATCAATCAAATAATCGTGGGCACCATTATGATATAATTAAAAGTTGATTTTGCCCTACGATTCTCGTCTTTAAAAACATATCATAAACACTTATGTAGCGATAAATATTGTATTTTAGTCTTAAAAAGGAATTAAGTTAGTACAAGATTAGTTCATGATTTCTTAATGTTTTATATTAATCAAAATCAGAAATACCAGTGAGCATACTTTATTACGATGCACGTCATCAGATTTAAAGGGCATAATCATCAAGTCGTTCAATGAAAAAATAATTCATAAATTAAAATAATAAATGTTTAATGTTAATCATATTTCCATCAATTATCGTTCAGTAAATCTAGCACAACCTTTTTTCTCTTATAAGGGTGAATTTAGTGACTGCTGGAATATAAAACAAGAATTATTCGTGCCAATTATCGACAATATATCAGGCTTGTCGTTGGGGCTTAGAATATACATACTGTATCCACTGCAGAGGGTTAATATTCCCCTAAAAGTTTTCCTGTGTAATATATTAAACTGCATCTGATGGTACGGTCACAGTTCTAGAGATCTAGAAAGTGTGGAGTACCCTTTATTGCCATTGAACACAGGTCCACTATGCTCTTGAGGGGTAGTACTTGGGGGTCAAATTCATATTCAGGACAAAGAGTTGATATCATATAAAATCGTGTGCACAAATATATAAATAAAACTACGCAAAAGTGTAGGTATAATGTTCAATGAAAGTGATTACTTTACCCCAAGGAATAATATAACCCTATAGGGGTTGACATACTGTTAAAATCATTCAATAAAATTTAAAAAAAACAACAGAAGTTTTCCGATTATTATTTTTTTCATTCGGCAATTATTAGAAAATAGAAAATTTATATATATATATATATATATATATATATATATATATATATACGTGTGTGTGTGTGTGTGTGCGTGCGTGTGTGTGTGTGTGTCAGTGTGTCTCTGTGTTTGAAATACCCATGTGCACTTAGGGCGGTGTAGGGAACGTCATCAGCGTCCCCACCAGGAATTATCACTCCCCTGGTGCGGCTTCAATTTCTCTCCACACTACCGGCTACACTGGGTTATATTTAGTAGGTCTTGGTTTCTTCGCACTCGATTGTGTGTTCCTAATACACACACACACACACACACACACACACACACACACACACATACATATATATATATATATATATATATATATATTGAGAGAGAGAGAGAGAGAGACTGTGTGAGTGCGTGTTTTTCAATTTCACTCATAATTGTATATATATATATATATATATATATATATATATAAATTTTCTTAATGACTACGAAATATTTTCCAATCACTTTCAACCATAACTCTGGTCATCGTCAGGGAGATTATTGGTTGTAGTTGTTGTTTGTTTCGAGCGAGTTTTATTCGTTCGGAAAGGTTTATTCTAGGTCGAAAATTCTTTAGTAGAAAATATGGGACAGTTTCTCTACCACCTGCATCTCGATATATGGAAAACAATAAGAAGAATTGAACGTCTGTACCTGAAGATCATAATGAAAAAATATTCCATGTTCTTTAAAAAAACATGCTTTAATGATAACGTGTTGCCAAAATAGATATTATTGTATTTGTGTGTGTGTGTCTTTAGAGGTTTGGAGAATGTGTGTGTGGATGTGTGTATGTATATTGTATACATTGTATGTATTCTGTATATTGTCACAAGTCGACAGTTTTGAGCCTCATGGCGTCCTTCTGCATTGACTGAATTATTTTATGTTATTACACCTGATGACTGGAAATGAATTTTGCGATTTTTGCTATGATGATAAGATCGATTATTTTCGTTTTGGGAAAGTTATTTTTTAAACATTGTTGGAATTAAATACCATGATGTTGACGCTCTAGCCGAAATAGTGAAGACATTTCGCCAAGTATTATTGTGATTTTTCGGACACATGGTGCAAGGGTTATGAGGTTTGAGATAATACGGTTATAAGTGAAAATCATCTGGAGGTTTCAGTTTCAATCCTAACTTTAGGCGAAATAACATAGAAAACGTAATACAGCTTAACACTTGTACCCGGTCATTGTTAACTGAGTGAGTACTAACTACCCAAATGGATTAAATAAATGGCTCTATTGAAAGTCCCGTGAAGGCTCTCGATTACAACGTGAAGGCTTCCGAGTTCGACAAGAAACACCTGAAGAAAGCCAGAGGTCACATTGACCCAAAACATTGTGCATATCACTATAAATTAATCTATTTATTGATTGATTGATTGATTTTAACGGCATATCAACCCGTCTGGGGTCATGTCAGGCCTAATGGTTAGGAAGTTATAAATATCGTGTATTTATATTTATACTTTTTAGTAATTGGTTTTATCAATGTGTTAGCATTATTGGGGATTATGTTGTATGGTATTGATTTGTTTCATGTCTATATTCTATGGTATAATTTTATTTCCCAAATAAAAGAGAGAATATCCTCCATGTTGACGTTTTCAAACAGATCTTTCATATTGTTTCTTTAAAATAACGGTTTCTGATGTGAGCAAAAAACCTGCATTCCATGAGTGTATGAAGAAGATAGAGAAGATGAAAGAGACAAGAGATGGGGGCTTTGAAATTAATTTTACTTAACGAGAAGAGAGCCCATTTGGTTTGAATTCATATTTTTTCCTTCTTCTAGACCGGTTGCCATACCAAATATAGAGAACTTAGTTTGCCATACTATTTGATTCGTACCTTACCCAATGGTATTAGTGCTATGTGAAATGCAAACAGCCTCGTCCAGGAGGTGGACAGCAGTCCGATAAATCTAAGTAATACAAATTATCAAGCCTCAGCTCAAACATTCAGACAAATTTATTCATTGAAGATAATCTGATCTAATGATGAGATATTTGGGTGATTGAGTTGTCTTTGACTTTATTCCAGTGAATGCTATTAGAATACTTGAAAACCAAACACGATTGAGCAAAATCAATGTCTTTTTCATAGAGCTCACCAACCAAAACCCAAAAATCTATTGTTTGGGTGTGTCTAACATTTTTGGCCAAAAATAAAATGTTACATCGAAAGTTCGTAAAACTTCAACTTCTCGGTGACTCTTAAGATTGTATGTTTTAAAGCCGGTTAGTTCACTTAAGCGAGAAATTCAATTGTAAGCTCACATATTCAGTTTAATATATACAATCAAGTTGATCATAATTGATTAATTTCTCAGCCGTAATGTGTTCTGTGGGGTTTAAAAAAGTCCATTGAATCGGTGAAATCTGTTGAAACAGATACTGAACAATTCAAGCCGTCGTTTAACAATAACGATTACTATAGATTCCTGTAGATAATTTGTAAGAGGTAAAATGAAAAAAGAAAAATTGAAATAAAATAAAAATTAAAAAAAAGCCTCCACACTAGAGCTAAGGGGAACGAAGATGCAATCAGGTAAAAGTAATCCAGTCAACAAAGTTAAGTGAATCAAAAAAAAAAAAAAAAAAAAAGGTAAGAAAAAAAAAAAGAAAAGAAAAAAAAGAAATAAAAGATTTCTAAATCTTGAAATTGATTTTTGTTTGATTATTTTTCAAAATGGAGAATTCAGAATCAGTTGTTTACCCGGGGCCCAAAATTGATCAGATATTGATATAAATACGACGAAATAAACATAACAGAGAATGCTTTTATAATCGAACAGGAAATCGCCCTATAATGTTTTTATTATTCTATTAATTTGCATGTTTAAGTTTAATCCTTTCAGAGATTAATTAATAACTATCCAGTAATTATAGTCCTTTTAAATCAACGTTATGCACACACAATTATACAAGCACATCTCTAATAATAAATCGAATGTCAGTGTGTCACATTTTTTAAACGTTTACTCCCAGAGGCCCTAGCTTGACATCTAATATTACAGTCAAGCACGGGTTCTCACCAAATCACCGAAGTTATGCAGAGATAAGTCTGATCAATAACTTATTGGGTGACCACTTAAGCAACAGCGGGTAGAGTAAGCAAACTTAATTTTTTTTGTTATAAAAATAACTTGATTCCGCATTAAATGAACCGAAAAGGGTTGATATGCCTTAAAAAAACATTTAAAACCATTTTGAAATCGGACCGATTCCTGTACTCACGGTCCAGATTTTTTTTTGTAGTTGTTTTCGGTGATTTTTTGTGTGAATTTAGCGACTAATTTTTGGTACGATAACATTTTTTATAACTGGGAATATTTTTTATAACTTGCAGATAAATGTGGGAATATTATAAATTAATTGCGAAATCAACCGATAGTCACCCATAAAATACATATGAATATACGGTAATTGTTTTTAAATTAAGTGGCAGTAAAAGAATTATCCTTGAATATTTAAAAGGTAAGCTTAAATAACAATGCACTACTTAAGCTTACCTACAATTTTAATCCAATTTAATACGTACTCAATGCAATGAGCCTGATTGTTCGATCAAACAAGATACCTCCACAGCAGCGAGCTTAACTAAATAGTCAGATTTGTAGGTAATATATGATTTTTTCTCACAAATTTTTTCTATGTTATCATCATGAAAGAAATTAAAGATTTGTCCGAAAGTGTTTTCATTTGCAAACCAAGTACTTTCAGTTCTCTTCTTATATGTATATTTTTCAAATCATAATTTAAATCTTACAAAATAAACCGCTAGCGTTATTTAGCGTCACTTTAGTGGCAAAAACAAATCAATAATTTAGACAAATAATAAGAAATAATAACATCCTTAAAACAGTCTTGATACTGGTTCAGAAGAGAACTGAATGTACCTGGTTTGCAAAAGAAAACACTTTCGGACAATTCATTAATTCCTTTCATGATGATAACATTAATAGATTGTTAGAAAAATTGAAAGAAAAAAGAAAGGAAACTTGAAAACACTAAGGATTCCTTTATTTTAACCTTATTCGTTTAAATGTATATATATATATATATATATATGTGTGTGTGTGTGTGTGTGTGTGTGTGTGTGTGTGTGTGCGTGTGTTTGTTAGTGTGCGTGGTTTTGTATAATACTATATGTACATCAATGTCAAAACTCATATTATAATCCATTCATTTGGAAGTTTCATAGTGTTGTCACAGTTTCTGCTCAAAAGGCAGAATTTGTTATTTCTAATCGAATTTGGCCTGTCAAAGTTTATCTTTTTTTTACAAAAACGTTCTGTTGTAAGATCTGAATTCACATTCCAATATTTAAAAAGAATACCTAGCAACTGAGCCATCACAATGTTTCGTGGAGATATGAGTGGATTATTATATAATTATTATTGACTCTGTACATTACACCCTCAAGCAATAGTGACCATTCAGCTTTGATTAAGAATTCAATCCATATCATCTCCCAATTGTTTATCCCTTATATACATAAAAAAGCGGCCCATCGTGGTGCAATGGTTAGCATGCTAGTCTTACAGATTAATTACTGCTGCACAGTGAGTTGGATCTTCGCTGGATCTCCCATAGATGAGACCTTGTGTCACATCCTACCCGTGGTGAACGAGTTCGGTAAATACCCCTCGTATGTAAATGAAAAATGCTGTGTGTTGTCTTCAAACTTTGCTTTAATGGTTAAGTATATATATTCCATTGATTCTGGTGTGGATATTAAGTGACACAAGGTCATTTTTCAGTTAGTCTCGCATATCCATTTCTGCTGAATAGCGAGTTGCTATTTCGTGTCATATCATACCCTTGGTCGCGGCAAATATCTCCCTTATGTAAATAAAAAAGAGCTATTGTTCTCTTTAAACTTTGTTTCGTGGTCATCTATGCATTACCCCTCTCCTCGGCTCCGGACAGTAAGTGACACAGGGCCATTTTCAGCGGGGTCCTCTTGGGTTGAATTCTGAGATTTTCTTCTTCATGTCTGGTTACCGTGTAGCGGTTCTAAATAGACGATATAGATAACCAAATGTGCACCATGCGAGAAAATTGTGTCGTAAAATGGTCTGTACACAATGAGACTCCGCGTAGCATTTCAGTAAAATTAATGGATTCATAATAGGTTCTTTACAAACAATCAAATGTGATGAGACCCAAAATGCAAATCCATTTCGACTGATCCACTTTGATTAAGTCGTATGTATAAAAAGAGAAACCTTTTTCAATTCAAGCAAGTGGAGTTCAAGAAAACAGGGCATGTTAGTCGAAATTCAACAATGCTATAGCCCTCTCATCTCTCACAAACCGCTCACGCTACCGACATGTAACTCCCTACCATGCCGACACCCGACCGACCTCTCACCTCATATCACATCTCAGTGTGTTACACATCAACATTTTTAAATACCCCTGTATATGATTTTGTGCTTCCCTTAAACACACGCATACACGCACATACGTACAAAAGGGATATCTTTGAATGATTTTTGCTGTTTAAGAGACTAATGCAAAACATTGCTTATCTTCCTCTTCAGAAATCTTTCATAAATATTGTATATTTATATCATTTTTATTGATAAAACTTTTGTTATTGTTAATAGCTGTCTTTTTCTTTTTTTTTCCGTATATACGAGCACTAATATAGAGACATTTTATAAACGCATTAACCTTTTCGACCGCACAATGGCTAAATGTTCCACCTTGCCCAACTATTTATCTATAGATGGAAAGTGACGAAATAGATTGTTGCCTTTTTTCAGGGGCAAATTAAAACATAAATAACTTCGTCCTCTATATGAACTCGGCTCGTCGTGCCATTTTTTTGATAAGCGTTATGCCACGCCACTCCCTAAATTCTTATTTTTGCGAGACTACATGGTCAAATACGTGATTGGGATTTACATTACAGACTCAAATCTTGAAAAACTACTTTATCTAAAGAACTTTGTTCCTATTGCTATAACTATAGTAAAAGTACATGTAAATTTGTATTCATATGTTGTTTATTCAGAATTTATGTAAATGGAAATGAGCAAATTTGTCCGTTTTTCATAGAAAATAGGTTTATTTCTAATTAACATTACTCAAAGTATGAAATCAAAATCTGAAGAAAATAATGGCAATTTTTCATACTTAGGATTCAAAAGCAAAATCTAAATGGAATAATGACTACATCATATAATTTCATAAAATAATCAATTAAGAAATAACACTAATTTGCGCTACTTATTGTCATCTTAAAGGAAATGCTTGTGATGTAATGGTTATCGTCGTGGAAAATGGATTTGGCAAACCATAGAGCTAATACACTTGGAAAAAGTATGAGTCTAACTATTCTTCCACTAACCCTGTGTAATATAATAGAATAAACTGGGCTCTTTGTAAAACCTTAGTATGACAAGCAGTCTTGGAGATAGAAAATTCTAAATTCAAACCTGTAAATCTCTGCTTAAAAATAACCTTGTGTCGCATCCTGTCTATGCGGAGGAGGTAGGTAAATACATGCACTGCGTTTTAAATTATGAACGAGGTAATACTTTTCAATCCTATCCAAAAACTAATCGTAGGCGAAATTATCAAAGAATGATGACAACATGCATATACACCGACTCCGTAAAAAATTGTAAGGTCCTAAAAAAGGGAACAGAAGTTACGGTCATTTACCTAATCTACTTAAATTATCAGTGAGTCAAATTATTAGCGAGTTGTAATAAAAATAAACCTGTAAATAGAAAATAACACTTTAATTGTTTCATTTACAGTTTTTAGGGATGCATATATTAACAAAGACAAAATTAAATCGAAATAAATTAGTTCAACATTATTTTTATCGACCCTCTGACGTAGCTTCGTAGCTGCAACAAACATTTTAACAGTTTGGTGATATCTTCAAATTATTTTGGATATTTCTAATGGAGATTTGCCTTTAGACCGTTCAGATGTTATAAAATTTTTCTCGGGAATCAAGTCATATTTGTGACCCATAATTGCACGATTATAATGACACTCGTTTACAGACGGGAACATTTCTATATGGTGTTAATATTGAAAATGGCCATAGTTTGTTTTCTGTTGCGCAGAACAATAAACCTAAGGCATATATCTACTTCCATTATATTGGGAAATTTTCCTTAAATTCCGACAGATATTTTTGGGGAAAATGAAAAATTGTCACCTTGTTAATAATTTGAAACGCAGTGTTGGTGCTGCTAGAAACAAGGTAATATAAAGGACCTGCCGTCCAATCTATACATATTCATGCTTGTCCTTTTCTTTTTTTATTAATTTTTTTACACCGAGCTTGCCGCCATTAATATGATTTTTATACGGGATTCATTATTATAATAAATAATATTTATTGAATGTTATTTGGATTAAAGTAAAATATTTTTAATACTATACAGATATATCTGTGTTTTGGTCTAACACTACTAGGATTAAATTCTGGTTTCTTTGATTAACAGCTTATCAAACTTGTGGGTCATTTAATGCCAAATCCATCCTTGTAGAAGAAAACAGTAGTGGACCTATATAACGCAATGTTGGGGTGATGTAGAGTTTCATACATTTCCCAAGCGTATTAAACCGAATGGTAATAACACGAATGGAGTTCGAATTAAATTACTACGTGTTCAATCCCAGGTATACGTTTAAGAACGTTGATTTTCATAAAAAATCTTCATATCCAAGTAATCGGAACAAAAACCAACAGAAATTATTGGATTGCTTTGGTTTCTTTGTTTAATGACACATCAACATTCGAGGGTTATTTAATGTCAACGCCATCCTCGTAAGAGAAGAGTACTGGTATTATTTAACTCATTGCTTTGGGGAGGAGTGTGATCTTACGTTTACCAATGGTATTAACTCGAAAGTGAACATAAAAATGCGACTGGAGTTCGAACTCACTTACTCTGATGTCACACTCCAGCACATTAGCCTTTATGCCACATTGACTACTGAGATTAATATAACTTATCAAACATATCAGCGTTCTCACTTTTCCTATCTTTGTGGTGGAACTTTTCCTTTTGTGTATTAATAGAAAACCAGTATTAATATCCAAAATCAATGGGCGCCAGATAGAATTCTACAGACAAGAATTAAATTAATTCATATGCTAAAGTGAATGTGGAATCGCTCAAGGAAAACGAGAAAAGTCCAACTTTAATGCCTATAAGAAAAATCGACTTCATTTATTTGTTGGTGTAAGGAGACACATAATTTCCTCTTGCGATCAACGCTCCGCTAACTGACTAAATCCACTCGATTCGTTCAATGATTGGTCGAAATGTTAGTGTCAGAAACAAAGCAAGCTAACTGAAACGTGATATAAAATCCCTACCCTTTTTTCCTTATATGCTGCTGCGTGGTACATTATAGCAAGGATTAACCCATTTGATTATTTAGTTGGTAGTGCATGCTAGGAATATTGTTTTTCTTTGTGTGGGATTTAAGGTAGTTTCTTCTAATCTTTTGTGTCAATATGACTATATGGATTTTTTCTTTATTCTGTTTAATTTCCTACTTTATTATTATTATTATTATTATTATTATTATTATTATTATTATTATTATTATTAATAGTAGTAGTAGTAGTAGTAGTAGTAGTAGTAGTAGTAGTAGTAGTAGTAGTAAGAACATGCGCCCTCTGGGTGTAAATATTTAATTTCTAATGTAATGAAATATATTAAGTTAGAAAGACTAAATTAAATAAAAATGCATATAAAAAATTACACTTACTTTAATTATATTTTAATTGGCTTCTATACAAAATCATTCGTAAGATTTATTTTAATACGTTGGAGAATAAAACAATAATATTAAAGATCAATAACACGAAGTAATTATTTATTTTAAAAAACTGTCATTTTTTACTCCCCTGCACCTCCCACCTTTAAACTTGAAAAAATGCTATATGTCTGTGTATATTGGCAATAAGTTGAAATAGAACGGACATTTTGAAGCTGGCCGAAGAGAAATGAAAATGTCATGCCGATATCTCTAAACTAGCAAAATTGTTATTTCCAAATGGCGATAAATACACAGATAAAGAAATAGCCAAAAAAAGAATAAAATGAAAAAAAAAAAATCCCCAAAAATCTCTGTCAAATGTACGTGGATTTAAATTCGCAATTGTTTTCGAGTTACTATATATGTATTTTAATTATGAAATTTGTTTAGTTTTAATCTATATCTAAGAAATGTATTATAAAAAACAAAACAAACAAAATCTAAAACAACTCATTTTATTCCCTTTTACTTTTGATCTAATCTAAAGCGTTACTGAGTTAAAATCCTATTTCCCTTGTAGAAAATATGAATTAAAACAGTAAATACATATACCGAAGTATAATTACTTCATATTAACATAGGATAGTACTGGTGGACTTAAACTAACTTAAAACTTAAAGATTACCTAATGTCTCTCTCTCTCTCTCTTCTCTCTCTCTCTCTCTCTCTCTCTTCTCTCTCTCTCTCTCTCTCTCTCTCTCTCTCTCTCTCTCTCTCTCTCTCTCTCTCTCTCTCTCTCTCTCTCTCTCTCTCTCTCTCCAAGACTTTTATGCAGAAGTTCACATGCCATAAAAGTATGCTATACAGGAAACCATGGGTAGCAGCGTGGTGGATGACAGATGAACCAAAATGGGACAATGGCGTTGCTCATATGATGCTGGGCGGAGGAACTCTAAACGGGTCAACGGTCAGGATCAAATAGTTCAGTTAGGAATGTACTGCTCCTCATCTCTAAGAATTGCGCCTATTGATGAGTCAATAAATCAGCCACCGATAAATATCTATGACATCGAAACGACACAAATTCCTATAACAGTACGCAATATCGAAAAAAGCATGAAGGATCGCCATCCCAGTTGACACAACAAAATGCGTGCGTTCTGTTGAGGTTCCAGCTCTGGCTCAATGTTCGAAAAATGAGCGACAGAGCCCCAATAACATCACGACCGCAGAACACATAATTCACAGCAAAAAAAAAAAAAAACAGCACACACACACATACACTACTAAGGTCACCGCTCCTGCCACATTATCTGAAAATAAAGTCACAGAAACTAAAACAATACAAACCTACTTAGATGCAAAAAAAACTCTTAACCAACACATTAAAACAAACCCAACTAACACCAACAAAGAAAATCTTAAGAAAACACAGCTAGAACTAACTGAAATATTTAAAAAAACAAACAGATTGAATACATCCAAGAACAAATAGATAAAATCAGACAGGCAGTAGAAGATATACAGTCGCGATTAGCATGGCAAACTGTAAACGAAATTAGTGGCAAGAGAAGTAGCTCTAAATCAAAGCTAAAGGAAAACAGCCAAAAAGATAGACTTCAAAAATGAAAAGACCACTTCCAGAAACTGCTAGGAACCCATAGAAAATAACATACAAAAAATAATGAATAACTAACTAGGCATTAAGCTAGAATACTTTACGATAGAACTTAATGAAGTACTAAGAAAGCTTAAAAATAGAAAGGTCGCGGGCCTCGAGGAAGTGCCCCCTGGGGTCTGGAAAATAAGGAAAATTGATGATATACTACTCTGACTATATTATGCAGTATACAGACAAAATTCGATAGAAAAATGGACGACGGGCTGCATTCTCCCATTCCCCCAAAAAGGAGACCTAGGAATCGCTAAGAATTATAGAGGCATGACTCTTACTGCCATAACTGCTAAGATATATAATGTCCTTCTCCTTAATCGCATCCGACCCGAAATATAGAAAATCCTTAGAAAAAATCAAAACCTATTCCGCATAAATCGATCTGCAACCACACAGATTCTGACCATTCGTCGAATCATAGAAGGGGTCCGACCAAGGAATCTCGAGGCGACCCTACTATTTGTAGATTTCACCAAAGCATTTGACTTCATACACAGAGTGCAAATGGAGCAAATACTGCTAGCATACAGCCTACCCAAGAAAACGGTTAACGCCATAATGATGCTCTACCAAAATACTAAAGCAATGGTCCAATCACCTGATCGCAACACGGACGTCTTTAACATTGTCGCATATATATTCATAATATGCCTAGACTACCTACCCTGAACATCACTAGATCCCACAAAAAAAAATCATCACACTAAAAAAAGCAAGAAGCTGGCGATATCCAGCACAGACCAAATACGGAGGCAGACTATGCTGATGATCTAGCACTAGTCGCAAATACACCTGCACAATCCGAATCCTTGCTACACTGCCTAGAAAAGGCAGCACGAAACATTGGCCTATACGTAAACTCTGATAAAACTGAGTTCATGTCTTTTAAAAACTAAAGAGACATCTCAACTCTCGATGGCAAACTCCTAAAGTCGGTAGAACAATTTAAGTACTCAGGCAGTAATATCTCATGCACACAAAGCGATATTAATGCACGCATAGGAAAAGCATGGTCCGCTATAAATAAATTGTCAGTCATATAGATATCCAAACTCACAGACAAGTTAAAGAGACAATTCTTCCAAGCCGTTGTCGTATCAGTGCTGCTGTACGGCTGCACCACCTGGACCCTAACGAAGCGACTAGAGAATAAACTAGATGGGAGCTGCTCAAGAATGCTGCGTGCCATCCTAAACAAAACGTGGAAACATCCCATGAGAAAACAGTCGTACGGCCACCTGCCCCATATCACCCAAACCATACGAGTAAGACGGACAAGACACACAGGACACTGCTGGAGAAGCAAGGACGAACTCATAAGTAACATTCCTTCAGTGGAAGTCAGCACATGGGCATGCCAGTGTGGGTCGGCCAGCCAAGACGTAGATTGACCAGCTCTGTACGGAAACTTGATGCTGCGTAGAGGACCTCCCGAGAACGATGAGTGATAGGGATGGATGGAGAGAGATTGCCATGGATATCCGTGCTAAGAGCGCGACTTAATGATGATGATGAATTATTTATTAAACCCGGTTTTGTTAAAACCAGTATGCAAATTACCACATGTATTATGTAAACCTTTATTTTAGTGATATACAAGACACATTGGAAGATTTTATACACATACTAACATGGGCTGTTTGGAGGAAAATTATATTGACTGTATGAACGTTGGACTATTAACAATGTTGTAAAATGTTAGTAAAATATACAGTGGTACCTTGATTTACGCGTTTAATTCGTCCCGATTTTAACTCAGTTTCCTCGTATATCAAATAAATATTTCCAATAAAAGCAAACTCAAATTCCATTAATACGTTCCAGCCCTCAACAAAAAACACTAATTTTTTGTTACATTTTTTTAAATAAGAAAAAATAGCCCTGTTTTTTATAAAACATTAAAAAAAACTAAAAAAAACGTGAGCCTTTGGGTCACCCATTGAGCTCGGGTTAGATTGTTGAAAAAATCACATGGTAATATTATTTCATCAATTTAAAGTTTACCAAAACTGATCGAATATACTTAAATAGATTTAAATTTGAGAAATCATTTTCATTTGACTAAAGGAAAAACAAGTGAAAGGTCACTTGGTGAGTTAATTCCTAATTGCTGGTAATTAGTATTTTATTCACGGTTATATTTTTTCTATTGGACAACAGTTTTTATATGAAGCAATGGATAGCAGCATGGTGGATGTTAGTCATGATGAATGAACCCAACATGGGCCAACGGCGTTTTTTACAAGATGCTGGGTGGATGAGGGCACAATTCGGGATAATGTCCAGGATCAATCAAATCACTTAGGAAACTACTGCCTCTCATGTCTAAGTCAAGCGTCTATTGATGAGTTAACAAAATAGCCACGAATAGGTATCGATGACGCCGACCCAACACAAACTAGGATAGCACACAAAGACAGAAAATCACGCAGCATCGCCCTTCCCGCTGTTACAAAATGTGCGCATTCACAGTCCCAAGCTCTGTCTCGTTGTTCAAATAATAAGCTACAAAGACCCAGAAAGAGTTCATGCGTTTTAAAAAGAATGGATACATCTCCACACTCGACAGTGAGCCTCTAATGCCAATAGAACAATTCACATACCAAGGTACAGATTTCACTTCCTCATCTCACCAGATTTAGCGCCTTCAGACTATTATATCTTCGGCTCAATGAAAGAGGGCTTGAGAGGCAAACATTATTCTAGTGAAGAGGAACTGAAATATGTAGTGAAGAAGTGGCTCAAAGAACAGTTTAACAGAATATTGCGGGGGCAGGGATAAATGCTTTCATTCGAAGGTGGAACATTGCTATTAAGAGAAACGGTGCGTAAGTGGAGAAGTAGGGGTGTGATCCACAGTGGACCAACTTGATTTTGATGTATGATACATGTTACTGTGATGGTAATTATATATGTCCTAAACAAAATGGCATTACTTTTTTGACCCACACTCGTATATATAGATAGAAAAGGTTATATAAAAAAAAGTACTGGATTTTTTGCAGCATTAAAATATAATTAAACTAAAGATTGAAATTAGCAAAAATTCAAAAGTACAACTTACTTACCATTTGTTTCGGATTATTTGTTTGAATATTATTTCTATATATATCCCTGTCATCTAATATGCGAATATATATATATATATATATATATATATATATATATATATATATATATATATATATATTCAGCTTCTCTCTCGATGATTCCGGAATAAAAAAACAAGCTCCGAAGATGATTTTTATAGTGTTGGCTATGAATATAATATAAAATATGTTCATTTTAACAGCATTGTGTGTTTTCATATCCTTTTATTTATACTTATACCGTCGGATTCATTTACTTACTCTTAACATATATATATATATATATATATATATATATATATATATATATATATATATTACTATATATACTTATACCGTCGGATTCATTTATTATTCATTTTATTTATATATACTTATACTGTCGGATTCATTTATTGTTCATATTATATATACTTATACCGTCGGATTCATTTATTATTAATATTACTTATATATACTTATATCGTCGGATTCATTTCCTTACTCTTAACTTATATATATATATATATATATATATATATATATATATATATATATATATATATATATATATATATAAGGTAGAGACTGACATTCTTACACATAGCATGTTTTATTCAAAGTTTAACCTTTGAGTATGTCTAAAATTATATAAATCTGGCAATGCTCACAAAATATATAGGCAACATAATACTGCATCCCGAGACTGAATGTCATTCGGTTACCAAATACAGGCGTTTAGGAATTAATTAAAGACACATTGTTCCGAAGACACTTTTGCTCATATCAGATCAAATAATGTAAATGCGAATGTATTTTTGTAATGAGGCAGTTTACTGCTCTTTGAAGAATAAAAGATACGAAATAGTTTCTAACTTAGTTGCGCTGTTTTATCTAAAATGCAAGTGAATTGAATTGTTGTGTTTCTTTTCTTTTCTGGTTTGCTTTTATAAAGAACTCATGATTGACAGTGAACTACCCGTTTAACTTATAAAGTCAACTGAAGACGCCAATGACAATGCTTTCTTTTAGTGTTTTAATCTGTCTGAAAGAAGAAATATAGCAACTGATAAAGACTATTAGATTACGCAAAGTCTCCCTGCAAGATTGTCAAATACATTTCAATTGTACCACAGTTTTATGTGTTATATCTTTCATCATGACGGGCATACAAAGATAACCAGTGAGACAAATAATGGAAGGAAAACTAATTTAATGGCCCCAGTAATTTTCCAAGTGTCTTACTCATCATATATACACGAGTTAAAACGCACAAATACAGAGCAACTTTTACTATATCTGATACATTTGTAACAATGTTATTTTATACAAATAATTTCTATTGCATCTGAAAATCCCCGATGTCGATCAAGTGACAACAATACATTAATGGGGCTAGTTTAGCTCAATCAGTAGTATATTTGCCTTGCAAAAACTAGGTTCCAGGTTTGATACCGGTCCTCTTCAACTCAGCACATCAGTAGCACAGCTTAGATATGTGTGGTAAAGTGGGGGAGCCGATGGTAAGTGTAGTATTCTAGCCGATCTTAACAATAATGTCTCCCGTAACTAACGCCAACGAAAAGAGGATATACTCACTCGATGTCCGGCTGATACCGACTATAGGCTACGCCGCCTACTTTACGAAGACTTATATCCACTTATAGGGCCGGTTTATTTCAGTGGGTAGATCACCACCTCTCGTCCAGGAATCGCAAGATTCCGGGTTCCATACCGGTACCTGCCAACTCCGCATATGAGTAGCATAGCTTGAGTAATCTGATATTTATATTAAAGAATCTGTGAACTGGCGGTAAGTGTGGTGCTCTACGTCAGCAAAGCAATTTCACTGGTCTAGCGCTAGCAAAAAGGCACTCTGCTACTAACAATTGGCCACTCCGCCGACTTTACTTTTATTTATATCCACTAATACACCTATCTACTCGTTTATGTTTACTTCATTGAAAAAGTGACAAATACTTATCTACTAATACATGGATCTGTTTGCAGTTCACATAGTGCTAAAACTATTGAGAAAGGTGTGAAAACAACTATCCTCCCTGCAGCTATGGGTGAATGGTAGGGTAGATTGGTATTTAAGGCAAACGGTTTAGAAGAAGGAAAACTCTGAATTCAAACCTGTAAAACCCTTCTTAAAATTGATCGTGTGTGGCTTCATGCTCATGTGTAGGGTGTGGTTAAATACATATGCATGCATCAAATGAAGAAAGAAAAAACAGTCTTTATCTGAAATTCAATGATCACTGATCTCATACTTAGAAACATTCTCGCTATTCAATATACTCATTAACTTCCGTAGAAAAATCATCTTTTGCCTCAGGTTTCAGGTTCATTACGAATTGTATAAAACAGTGTTAGAATCATCCCCCAAAAGATCCAGAATGATTCAGTTTCTCATTATTATTCTTTAATTCCTTGAGAGATGTTAGCAAACACCTTAGCTGGTAGTCTTTCACAGGAGACTGCATGACAACAAGTCTATTAAGGTATCCAGGACTCTTCTGGGTTTTCTAACAGCTCTTAACAATGATGTTAAGAGGATAGTCCTTCTGATTTTTAATTCATCCACACTCTTTTTCTAACGT
This sequence comes from Doryteuthis pealeii, assembly GCA_023376005.1. NCBI lineage: Eukaryota > Metazoa > Mollusca > Cephalopoda > Myopsida > Loliginidae > Doryteuthis > Doryteuthis pealeii. The sequence goes on from CM042139.1 coordinate 127,605,196, forward strand.
AATGGGTGTTCTTGTGTGGGTAACACAAGAGCACCCATTACGTTTGCCACGACCTTCAATTTCCACAGATTTTCCTGTTCTCTGACCATGTTCAAGTACTTTTTTATCTTTTATTATTATTATTATTATTATTATTATTATTATTATTATTATTATTTGAATGTTTACACTAGAGGTTTCTGATGGATCAAATGACAGCAAGTTTATTCTCCGGATCAGATGTCTAGTCCTTGTTGCAAGCTAAAAGGTTCTGCATAAATGAAACCGTTCCATAAGTATCATTCTTTCCGCTACAAATCATACGTACTTATATATTCAGTTCTGCTCAGTAGTTTATAAATAATTAATAAAGACCCGCCTTTTTTTAAAATTTACACACAATTTCAAATGCAATAAGACTCCATCATATCAATAAACCATGCTATTTTTTCTGATATTCCAAATATACCAATTTTTAACAACTGTGGTTCAATGGTTAAGGAAAGACAACAAAAAAGAAAGAAAGAAAACACAGGGAGAAGCAGATCAGGTGATCTTTTTCCAAGTCTCTCTGCTTCTGCTCCTATCTCCATCGTCCCTGCTTATTCGCAAATCTCCATTTTCATACACGTCCCCGGGTATGAAAATGGAGATTTGCGAATCATGGCCTTTCTCTTTCGTCTTCTTTTAAACCTCTCCTGCTAGAACGTTCATGAAGTTAGTCAA
>CM042139.1:127610900-127635900 GCA_023376005.1 Doryteuthis pealeii
TCAGCCAAAAATACGATACGCCTTTATCTTGCGCTTGTGAAAAGGGGATAGACTCCTTGATGCCGACAATAAGTCACTCCAACTACTTTACTTTTTACAGTAAATTCATGAAACAAAACTAATGGTCGTTGCTTGAAGTTTTAATCAGGAAACTTTAAGTGAATTGCCCTTGAACACTTGCTACGATATATCAGTTTTTCACAAAGCTATAAATGATATGAAATCATTAGTAATATCAGCAAATATATGCACCCTCCAGGTGCAAGTATTTAAGTTTTAATGAAATGAAATATTATATTAAGTTAGAAAGGCTACTGAAACTAAATAAGAATGCAGATAAAAAGATTTGAAACTGCTGGGGTATAATCGAAAAATAGAAAAACTGGAACTCCCGTCTTTCATTGCTAAATTTTCCAAATTTAACTATTTAGTTAAATTAGGAAGTAATTGATAACATTTCAGTTATTTCCTCTTATTAATGGATTTGTTTTAAGATTTATCCCCAAGATAGTTGCTTTTATTCATTAAGATAAAAACCAAACAATTAGAAATCAATAATGCTAAGCACATATTTATTCAGATTTTTAATATCTATATGCAAATTAACTTACCCGTTCACAATGTAAACCGCTATTTTGTTGTATATATAAATAAAATTGCATGTAATTATTATGTTGATATGGTCAACAGGGACTTCGGCCTCTGGACCATTGATATAGTTAACGGCGTCGATCCCAGGGGGCCATCCCCCCAGGCAACACCTGCCCCCTTGATTTAAAGGGGCAGGGCTGGGTTTATTGCCCAGTGCCTGAGGCGCCCACCTTGAGGGGGAATGCCGACAGGATCGACGCAATTTTTCACCCACCACCCCATGAGCTTCGGTTTGTGGGTGGTCCCACGTTAATAAGGCCTTGTGCCTGACCCGTACAAGTGGGGTACGTGGAAAATATCATGTAGATATGGTCAACAGTAATAGTAATGCAAAGCAATTTTATTAATAATTGAGATTTAAATAAAAAATAAAATCATGAAGAATGTGACGTTAATAACTAAAGAGAATTGTGACTTGAGTAGTAATATAGTTTTGGTTACAGATAGACAAACACACAATCTCCATTATAATAAGATATAATAATGTGTATGCTTTTTTGCAATTGTCTGTGTATTTGCGTTTCTGTTAGTGTATGTGTGTGTGTTTGCGTGTGTATTTTTATGTGTTTGGTGAAGCGAAGAGCATGCTGGAAAAATCAATCGACCCAAGTCAACCGGAATCTGAAAAAAACTAAAACAAGAAAAAACAGTACAGGTGGTAAGTTATTGATAGAGAGATTATTTGTACTTTAATATATATTTTTTCTTTCCCTGAATGTGATAGGTTAAGACCTCAGAATTTGAATCAAAGCGAATAATTTCATACGAATCTAACCATTGTATTTTCCCGTTGAGCGATGAAGGGGACAGCGTCGCTGTTCGTAAAGGTAAAAGCAATAACTTCTATTCCAAATAAGTAGTGATATTGTTAAGACTTCATAGAAAATTGAAATTGAGGTTAGAAAAAACATAACGTCAACAGCGCTTGGCAATCAACGATTTCCAAACAAAGACATTGTTTGAAGATGACCATCAAGTAACTGACCGTTACCAAACACCTTTGGCATCTTCATTAACCTGACTTAGATATGCATGGTCTCTCAGCGCTACTTATTTATAAATATATCAAACTATATTATCAATATACATACATATATATATATATATATATATATATATATTTATATATATATATATATATATATATATATATATATATATATATAAGTAGTAAGTCTAATGTTCAATGTACATATTATATATATATATATATATATATATATATATATATATATATATATATATATATATATTGAACTGAGTGTGAAGCATAGGTAAAGTATTAAATAAATTAGGAACTGAGTTAGATATTATGTACTAAGTTCCATTTTATTTCATCCAATAATTCGAGGGAATAATCCCTCTTTTACAAGGATTATTTTAGACAACGATACCGACATATATATATATATATATATATATATATATGTGTGTGTGTGTGTTGTGTGTGTGTGTGTGTGTGTGTGTGTGTGTGTGTGTGTGTGCGCGCGTGCTACCAACCACTGCGGGTGGCATTCCATAGTATTGAAATAGTTAGCATGGAGGTATTGCATATCCATTGCTACTGAATAGCGAGTTCAGCCCTCGCTGTGAGACCCATACTACCGACCTTGTTTGTCATCTTACTCATGACGAAAAGTTTGGATAAATGCCTAATAACCACAGCTGGTACCTCCAACGGCTTTAACCTCTTCGGCCACGTGATATATGCACCAGAAACGGATGTACCAAAATATTGCAAAACTTTTGACTCATATTTGCTTTAGTTGAATTATATACGAGACCAACTCATTATTTGGATAATTTAATCGTTATAATTGACTCTCTTATATTCATTGCAAAGACAATTTAATGATTGCTGGTAATTAATGTTTGGGAAATCCAATTTAGAGGTCAGAGTAACAGTTGAATAAACTTACTTGATAAAAACTGAAAATCAACCACAGTGCGATGGTCGATTATCCGGTGTTAACGTCTAAATTAAATATTATTTCAAACTGGAGTTGTTACTGATAAAGGAAAAGAAATGGAAAGAAAGGAAAGAAAGCAAGAGCAAAAGCTAACAAGCAAACAATCAAGAAAGAAAGGAAGGGAGACAGAAAGAAAGAAAGAAAGAAAGAAAGAAATAAAGAAAGAAAGAAAGATTTGATTTTAGAATGTTAGAAGAAAGAAATAAGAGTACGAATATCAATATAACTAAAGAATGAAAACTAAAAATGTAAATTAACATAAGGATTGATAGCAGAAAAAATGACATATGTTAGATAGAAAGAAAAAAGAAAGAAAAACTGAATTTAGAATGTTAACAGAAATAAATAAAACTTCGAATGTAAATGAATAGATATAAGAAATAAACCCGATAAATAAGTGAAAATAATGATTGACAGGAGAAAGAATTACATAGATAAACAAAGTAAAAAGAAATAAAGAAAGAAAAAAGAAAGGAAGGAAAGAACAACGGTGGATGTAAATATGGAGGTAATTATAAAACAGTAAGAATAAGAGTATATAAATCCATAATCAGAATAGAAGAAAAGAAAGAGTGAATAAAAGAAAGAAAGAAAGATAGATATGGAATAGTTGTCGAAAATAGAGAGAAAATAGATAAAGTATAAAAGGAAATACTTGAAAAGAAAGGTAAATAGAGAATGGTAGCAGTGAACGAACGAATGTCCGAAAGTAAGAAAGAAGGAAAGAAAGAAAGAATGAATGAAAGAAAGGAAATATGGAATATTAATAGTAGGAAATCAAGGTGTATGTAAATAAGAAGAAAAAAAAAGATAAATTAATAATAACGAAATAATTAAATTTTATCATCGAATAGTAATAGAAATAAAGAAAGAAAGTAAAGAAAGAAATAATGGATGAAGGAAAGACAGAATAAGAGTCATAAAATTTGCAAAATAAGTGTATTTACGGGGGTTCGTTTGGAGCTCTTAGTCTCCGGTAGTAGTGGTTATTATTCGGACGAATGAAGGAAACAAACACGAATATATAATACAGACACATATATTATCAAAAGTACAGAAATTGTTGCAAATTTTAATGGCATTTGCTACGAGACTTATCTGATAGGTGTAATAAAAAGTTATGGTGAAGTGCGCTAGAAGGGTGGTTCTACTCGCTGGTTTTGGAATGCTGTTAAACGCTTCGTCTTCGTTGGTTCTCGTCCGATAAGTAAAGTAGGGGATGCTTTTTAGAAGCTATTCGCCTGGTAAAAATTGTGAGCTTTTGGTGGGAATTTCGTTGGTCAGCCTTCTGTTAGTATGCTATTGTGACAGCCTTGGAAAGTTTGCTGGTACAATGCCTTTGAAAGTTTGCTGTTTTTATGGCAAGGTGGTGGGAGCGCTTATTTGACGTGACTCCTCAGGTTGACAATCTCCAGATAAGTGCCGGGCTTTGATTCTGCCGCCTACATCGTATGTTGGCTATCCGCCCTCTAGCGGCAGGGGAAGATAATTGGCTATCATTTTTCCAATAAGAAATATATCAGGGAATTCTAATAGAAGGTAAGAAGGAAAGAAGGAAAGAAAGAAATCAAAAATGAAAAAATATCATGTAATCTTTGTAGACGGAAAAAGAAAAGAAAGAACAGAAAGAAAGAAAAAGAAAGAAAAATATATCATGGATTCGTAAGTCGTCGGGGCGGCCTAATGTCGGTATAAGCCATGCAGCGAGGGAGTCTATCCCCTTTTCACTTGCGCTAGACCAAGGAGATTATTTTAGCGTCTGAGGTGGAGCGCCACACCTACCAGCAGCTCCTTACTTTACCGCACAGATCCCTGTGCTACTCATACGCTGAGTTGGCGGGGCCGGGTATCGAACTAGGAACCTTGTGGTTTCTAGACAAACACTCTACCGACTGATTCGTAGTAGAAAGAAAAAAAGCCATTTAAGCAAGTAATTGTACTAGGAAGAAAGGCGGTAATTAAAACAGATACATAAAATAAGAAATATGCTTATTAGTGTAAAATGTTAGCTGAAACACAATGCTAGAGAACAAAAAGCAAGCGACGAAATAATATAAAATATAATATTTTAAAAGAACGAAAAAACGGGAAAGGTTACGGAATTGTCACTTGCCGTTCCATAAATACAAGCATTGAAACTAAAATGTCGTAGTAGCAAATGAAGTGAATGATGCAGTGTCGTTACTGTACTGAATACACGAAAGAAAAAATACGAGGCAAAGAAATAAGGAATTTAATGAATGGCATTACGTTCATTAATATCTATTCACACAACTTTCATATGAAATACATTTAAAAGTTTGTGATTGTGATAGTGTCAGAAAAGGGTCACTCAATTAAAATAGAATCGACGAGACCGGTAGAAACTCAGCTGTAGTTCGTCTCGTAACTGATATAGAAATGAACAGCACTGATGACGTATGAGTGACGTAATAAATAACGTGCGTCAGTTTAGATGTAGTAGCCATAGTCACAAACTAGATTCAATTGTTTAGTCCAGAAAAAATCTTACATTATATCTCTAAGATGGCAATTGACCTTAAAACGATGCTTAGGATACACTGTCTCTATCGCCTGCACAGAGTTTAGATACCTCACCCCAAGAAGATGTATAGTGGTTGTATGGCACTAAACTCTATCTGATGGAGAGGCTCCAGTTCCGAATATCTTGGGGGAGTTCCACTTCATTACTATTATTCTCAAGTCCCCTCTGACCTGGAACGGTAGTACATATTAGGGTCCCATTCAGGACCCAAATATATCAGTGTTCAAACCTTTTTTTATTAAAAAGGAACCCACTTCATATCATATATATATATATATATATATATATTATATATATATATATGATCAAATCCTGTATTTCACTTAGCTCTAATACCTAGGGAGTATATGAGTAAATACTAGAACAGACTGGACTCTTTAACCTTGGTTAGATAACCAATCTCTAAAAAGGAAAACTGTATTTGAATATTTTAACTTAAACTCCACTTAGGAAATTGACCTCATACCATATATTATTCATGTGGAGGATGGTAATGCATATATATATATATATATATATATATGTGTGTGTGTGTGTGTGTGTGTGTGTGTGTGTGTGTGTGCGTGTGTGTGTGCGCGTGTGTGTATATATATGCGTGTGTGTACGCGTGTGAGTGTGTCTTGTAATATGTATTCTTATATTTCAATATATTCAATCTACTAATTTCAGAGGTTTGCTATGAATAAAGGAGATCACATACCTCGTTAGCAATATCCCATTTTCAGAAAGCGATTTATATATACGCATAGGAAAGACTTGGACAGCTATATACAGGTTATCGATCATATAGAAATCTGATAAAATAATACTTCCAAGTTGTAACCATATCAATACTACTCTATGGCTGCATCACTTGGACTTTAACGTAATGTTTGGAGAAAAGGCCTGATGGGAACTGCAGAAGTATACTCCTTTCGTCATGAGAAACCGCAGTCCCGAGAAAGAAGTTCAGAGATTATAACAACAAAGATATCTATGATCAAAAGATATCTATGAAACCAAAATTAACCTTTTCAGGTCTCCTTCTCAAATAATTTCAGTTAATTAATCCAATATGTACCCAGTGTAACAAGATAAACATAAAATATGCCACACAGTTCTATTTAGGACGTAAATCGCTTCTCGATTATTCAGCGTTAAAGTCCTAGTAGCAAATAGATAAATTAAATATAGTTTCAAGCAAGTCCATAAAAGTATTTGCCGCTTTTAGAAGGGCATAAGGAAGTAATAACTGAGAATCCTGCGAGGATCCGTCTCGTTACACTAGCGGCGATTTCTGAGATTATCTATATAAACCTGGTTTAGTATATTATAAAGCCTCACGCCTTAAGCGTCCACAGAGGGAAATAATTCTAAATAGTTCTCCCAGCCATTTGGAGATGTTTATTAATTTCGGTTTAGGTTTAAAATTACATTATTCAACTGAATACACATTTAACGATGTTTAGGAACTAGAATGCAAAAACATACGCATCTGGTTATCCAATTTTTTCTTCCCTTAACTGTAATTATTATCAACGCCTTTTTTATCACATTTCTCTCGAATGACATGTCTTCATAGATTTGCCAATTTAAATTTACCGTAAAAATCAATATTTGATAACAGAACTGTTACACGTACTGGCATTGCACAAAATCGTTTGAACAGCTGTTAAATCCAATTTATATTTACTCGGTACAGAAGTTTCGAAGTTCTATTAGAATTATTCCTACTGCCTGAGATTTTGCTCTGCTTCTCAAATGTTGTCATAATCCTTGGTATGGTAGCCCTAAAAAATCTAAGGTGTGCTGGTGATCGAAGATTCTGTAATACGAGCTCGAACAATTTGCTCTTTTTCGAACTCAGTGAAGTCACGGAAATTAGCTCACTTTAGAATGCACTAGGATCTCTTCTGAAAAAAGAAACAAACATTAAATAATTTGAGTAAACCTATCGACAATAAAGATAAACAATCAATATGAAACTGCGATATATATTCGTAATATATGTATTTACCAACTCCAGCGCACAAACAGGATGTGACACAAGGTCAACTTTTTATGTGGAGTTAAACCAGGTTTAAATTCAGATTTCTCCTTCTCTTAGACCAATTGCCGTACCAAGTTTGGAGAGCCTAGTCCGCCCAACTATTTACCCGTTTATTCGTAATATAAGGACTCATTTAAATATTTATGTAAAATATTTACTGTTTTAATTATTTTGTCCGATCCCAGTATTTAGACCTTCATAATCTGGTAACCTTATTTCTTAACAGTTTCAGCTAGTAAGGTCCAGCACTATTCTACAGTAGTATGGAACACAATGGCAACTAAATCTCTGAATAGTTTTTTGTTTGTTTTTGTTATGCTCATATTATATCACAATAATATCGAAGTCGCTATTCTAACAAACGCGTTTCTGTGATGGGATTTTTAATCAGCGCATTTGGGTATGATCCAATATAGCATTAAAACTTTTACTCTAACAAAATCAAAAACCTATCGCTGATAGCAGCCGCTTTGTTCTCAGTCGAAAGCTAACTCCATGCCATAACATAAATGATTTATGTTTACTGTTATGATCTACAATTATTCTCGGTACATTTACATGGTCAAATACCCAGGAATCACCTTTGTTCATGTCTGTGTTACTTATGGAGTGTAATTGTTATCGTTGTAGGAAATTGACTTGGTGACCCGAGTTCAAATCCTGGATGCTTTTCACATAGCGATAATTTTGTTGGGATAGGTATACATCCAATAATTCTCCTTCCAGCTATTGTTAAAAAGTAGGGGGATTGAGGTATTAGCCATAGTACGGCAACCGGCCTATCGTAAAACATACTTGTGTTATATAATTCTAGAATACTAATTGTTTGTGTGTCTATTTATTTGTGTTTATGTGTGTTTAGATACTTCACATTCACTCGTTGGTCATAGCAAGGGGATAGAAACATAGAAAATACTGAGAGAGACAGAGAGATACAGAGAGATACAGAGAGACACAGACAGACAGACAGACAGACAGACATATATTTTTACATCAGGAGGGATAGGTCTTTACCCAACGCATTCCCTTGGGGTTAGATATGGCACAACGCCGCAATTATGGGGCATCCAATGAGAATCGAATTCACTATTGAGTAGTAATGGAAACTAGCTTGGTAACTATTACACTTGGATGGAACCCTCTTAATCCAGGGGAGAAATTCAAATTAAGTCTCATTTCAATCTTAAGTTTTTTTATGCTATTCATACAGACAACTGCATAAATATAAGATTAGCATGTGGTACCTGTTTGCCCTGCATTCTGTGCAGCTATAATTTCAAACACATGATTATCATTAGCAACGTGCAACCATATAATTCAGTGCAAAAATGGACTGATTTTGGCATTAGATATCCCTACAAGGGTAGACATACAAATTACACAATCATTAGTAATGTGAAACCATATACTTGGTTGCAAAAAAGGACTAAATTCGGCATTAAATATCCATTTAAGGGTTGGCATATAAAACTAACCAATCAACCAATCAACCATTACTTTCCCAGTTGCGTTTTGCCGGCGACAGAATACAGGAAAAATGATGTAAAAGGGTTCCAAGGATTTCCGAACAGCACCCTATTATTGCATCAAAGTAGAGTAACCTGACATCTTCGTAATACATGTTACAGTAACGGATAATCGTTTGTCGTTACCTCTGCGTAAGCGATAAATTATCTCGTTATAATGGACTTGTGTAACATACTCCAACTAAAAGAAGGTAGATAAATATTTACTATTTATCCTATTTTGATTCATATAAATAATATCTTTCAACTAGCATTTCACTTCATATATGTGCATATAACTATGCAAAAGCTGCTTTCTTCTTTCCTCCCAAGACTAAGCTGCCTTATTGACCTCTAATCAAAAATTCATATCCATGTTTATTCACACATATTGGAAACCGCCACCCAGTGTAATGTTATGTTATAGTTAATCTCTTCTAGACAATCAAAAATATTTTTCTCATGCACTTGGCTCATGCCACATTACGAAAAGTGATAGGAATTATAATAAGAATTATCAATGACATTCCAACACAAAGGAAAACTAACTACGCAGCTAATATCCAATTCAATATGCAAGAAGATTAATATACTACATAGGAGCGGTGATCAAAAAGTATTTAGACTCTATTTTCTTAATTCAAAATATAGATAATATGTACCGGCAGGCATAGTTGTCTGCAAAACAAACACAAGAATGTTGTCAATAACAGCACGAACAATTTCCCCGCGTTCTCAGCGCTTTGGAGACCTTACTTTAGGATTGCTCTTGTATTTATAAAAACCGCGACTCACTAACAGGATTCGACACTTTTTATAGCAGGTTTTGAATAAAGAATTTTCTTTCCCCTAGACTGGTTGCCATACAAAGGTGACTCGAGTCACGCTGTCTATTTATTACGACGATAACCATTACACAACGTAAAGTAAACTCTCCTCCATTTCCACGGTCTGTAATAGTTAATATCAACTAGACAATCTAAAGTAATTCACTTAATCATTTGGCTCATGTCAAATTGTAGAAAGGGAGGAAATTAATAATTATGAGTAGAATTATAGATATCACTACAAAATAGATGGGAAAGCCAATCGCGCTGCTGATATCCAATACAATATGCAAAAATATTGTTCTAAATATGTCTCATTGCTTATAATATATTTTACTAATTCCTTTCCTTAACTGATATTATCTTTAATATACTTGGAGATCTACTCGGTGATAATCGGGATTTAAAATTTTAAACATTAATCTAATCTATATTTATATATGAATTAAGAAAAAATATTTTCTGTATATTTGTTTTATTATCTTTTATTCTTTATATATTTTTTTAGTTTTTAAGTTATTTATTTTTATAATTATTTTGTTGTTATTTTTTCATATATTGTTTATTTGCTTTTTATTAATGTTTTATAACTTTATTAATTTCTTTCATTTTTGATAATTTTCTAGATTAATCTTTTAGAGATATCATTGATTTATTGTTATATTTTTGCTATATATTTTTATTTTGCTTTGTATTGGGTTAATGAGGGGAAATCAGATTTTACCTACTTCTCGGCTAACAAGAGGGTGTGAGTTTTATTGAACTTTGTTTTTTTCTGGTCTCCACCATTTTTTCTTTATAAAAAGACGTGCGCAAGTCATGTTACAACATACATACTGATAGACAGGCATAATAACCTTTCTTACTTATATATATATAAAGAAAATTTGAAAAAAACAAGTGTTCCGAAAATGGGATGAATTTAATAATCGATGTTTAAAACATTTCGGTTACATTGAACCTTCATCAGGATGTATCTTGGGGTGAAGAAAATGATGGATGTTTTTATATGTGACAGGAGATGAAAATCTTTTTAGTTATGTAACTGTATTTGATCAGCGTTTTATTTTCGAAAGGCAAGTCGCGATCTACTCACGTGAAGGTGTCATGACGCGTGACGCCACTCGAAGAAATGCAAAAGACGAGAAAAAGTATTAATGGACTGATTATTTTTAAGAGAACATAGGGAAACAAAGTGGGAATGATAACTAAATAAATAATTAAATGAAGCCTGGTAATTTGTAATGATTTAACACTATTTTAGCTAAAAACGGAGATATATTGAAAAAACATGTCGATTATTAAGGGAGGGCAAATGCGAAATTGCACAGGCTTCAAAAATCTGTCGTAGTCTTTTGTTGTGAATATGGGCTAATATTGTGGCATCATTGAAATTAAAGTTATGATTAGTTTCAGACATATGCTGGAGGAGGGTGTTCTGAAAATTGCCCAATTTAATATCACGTTTGTGCTCATATAAACGCTTCTTGAGAGTTCTTGCTATATATATATATATATATATATATAATATATATATATATATATAGAGAGAGAGAGAGAGATATATATATATATATATATATATATAATATATATATATATATATATATATATATAATAACTGAACCAGTGTCAAAGTACTAGTGGATAAGATTTTTTTACTGATAAATACAAACACGAATACAATATCAGTAGAGAGACAGTTTGCTAAAAAAGCATATTCAGACGTATCGATACTGGCTCACCTGAGGATCGGCCTCTAAAAATCCAGAGTTGTGAGATTTAGCTGGTGGTAATATTGTGATATTGCTCTCTATTTTTGTGAACAGGATGCCGAATGCTTTTATCATTACATTTTAAACATAATTCTATACATAAATTCATACAATGACTGCTGTTTAAAGATCAGTATTGCATTCAATAAAGCTTTCATGATTCTGGGTACAGGTGTGGTTTCGGGGCCGAAGCATCTTTACCACTAACCTAGCAGTATATCATGATACATCTAGACTTTGTTGGTTCTGTGGGATTTCCATATTCACGCTGATGTAATTTAATGCCTCTCTTTGATCTTTTTATGTATTTCATCTTGTCTGATGGAGAAAGTCCGAGTTTAGCCAAGAACGCAGAGGTTGAGTGAATAATTGGCATCGGACTTCGATATGAAATACATTCGTTATCCTATAAACCTATAAAACTTGTTTGTTAAATTAACAGACTAGATGACAATATCAGGACGATGGGACGTTAACGTTATTTCAGTTGGAAATACGAGTTGATGTTCTAAATCACTTACATGTTAGTCCGTGCAGCCATCAAACAATGATGAGTTGTGCCTATTTTTACGCGAAAGTATCGATCTAACTTCTTCTTCAAGGAAATGTATTGCTTTATTGGTGATGATATTAACATCCTTATTTGCAATCGCACATCTCTTTGTGCCTTCCCGTGTAGCTCCTTAGAGCATACTCACATACGATGAGAATATTTTTGAGGCAAGCAGGTTTCCTACATGCTCTGCATAGGTCGTATGTAGCTAATCCCCAGACGTGTAGGTTGACTGGTCTTGGTAAGATCTCATAGACAGCCTTTATAAAGAAACTTAACTATTTAGGACCTATATGTTTGATATCTCTCAATATGACAAGTCTGTCTTTTGAACACCCCCACTTGGTTCATGTGCCCTGTTTACTTTGTGTTACAGTGGTAGTAATACGCTTGACATCCTCTAGTTGATGAATTCCTACCGAAATCACTATCCTATTATTTAATGAGGATTCTTTTAAGCACCAACGCTGTGCGTGAAGGCCTAGACCCGATCTTCTATTTGCCACCGTACCAATTATTTCTTTCATCGTGAAGGATGATTCTGCATTTTTTACCGCGTGTTGTGCCTTTCATTTTCGACCAGTTAACAAGGAAGTTGAGCGTTCTTCACTCGAGGGGCGAGAGTCGCGCAGACTGGAAAATGGCTGCTTTTATCTTTAATTTTGTGGCAATTTATCTAACTTTGAACTTAAATATTGTTTACTAGGATGCCTGTTGTCCTAGCCTACACTGTATTCGATGTTGATTAGACACTGTGAAATAGTTAGTGGACGGTGTATTACCTCTTAACTTTACAAAACATTTGTTTACGAGAATGGAGGTGAATACCCATGCGAGCTTTTAAATACACTAATTTCTACGAACCGAATTATGGGTTCGTGACATAGAGTTAGTGATTGTACCTGTATGTAGCCTGCTCATTAAAGTGTATTGCCAACATAAACTTTTGAGTATACCTCAGTAGAATCTGCAATCTAGTCACTTCATCTTGTTCCGTTTTGAGTTTGAGGAAATTATATTATCACTAATAGATGAGGTACTTATAACCATAACGCTGTTGAATGTTTTTGTTTGCAAGGCAAGGATCATCGACTTTTAGTGGCAATGGAGCGTAAGGCACCGACATTCCCTCTCTTGCGCCTAACGCTCGAGTGTGAAAGTGATCGTCTCAAAATGATCTTTCTTGCTGCTTATAAACCGATGGTCTCGAAATAAAGTTAATATGATATGGTAGAGGCAAAGAGTAAACGGCGGCTTAGAAGAAATTGGCAGAAACTGTCAGTCCTCTCTTTATTACAACCTTTTGGTAATCGCAGAAGGGCGGATTTAAGTTTGGGTGAATGGTGGCAAAAATATATTAGGAACCGCATTTAGGCGTCATGGAGGAATTTTGTCAAGACTTCGGGGCCTATTCATGCATGTATTGGAAGGTAGACGCTTTGTACAAAAAGCATTGATAGTGCCTCCAGTTAGCTTTATAAGAGAATTATTGTCGAATTTTCCGGCATAGCGGAAATTTATGAATGAGCCCTCATATCCTCGCGTAGCATCAGAGGTGTTTACTTCATGGGCTGTGTATTTTATACTATATGGGTATCCAGATACTTCGTGTTAGACAGAGGGTACAAGTCTCAGGTCCGTGTAATGCCTCATAGATGGGACTGGTGTCTCTTAGACTCTTATATTTTGACTGTTTCACGATTATTTTAGTACTTATTTGACTTGTCAGAAAGGTTTAAATGCAACTTTTCTTTCATTATAAACTAGGGGCCAGGTACAATAAGAGATGAGATTTGCAGAAGTAACGACAAGATCTAAATCCCGCAGTTCAGTGAGGGATGCTAAAGCTACATGACCTAATTTGGTCAGAGAGCATGTGGTAGTTATGACCTAGACTTGTATCATTAATAATTAATATTTCTACAGATACATATCAATAGTAATTGGTTGAGATCATTGCAATAGTTAAAGGCGAAGCTAACATGATGATAAGTGGATATTTTTAATCGCTAGATGGACGTGAAATTCGAGATGTGGCGGATTTTCCATTGCTTGTAACATTATAAGGAGGTTTGTAAGTATCAGCGCTCTTTACTTAAAGCGCAAGTGCAGACATATACTTTACTCTAAGCTTGAAATAAGTAAAGCTCATGACTAGTCGAATAACCGTTCGGAGCTTGTAAAGAAGCTAGGACCTCTTAATTATGTCTTCGAGTCGCAGATTTTTGTTTATTTCGGATTGTGGTGCCACTACAACGGAATATACTAAACAAATCTTAAGAGTGATAATTGTTAGCAGGAATTCGGCAAGTATTCAATCATCATTCGCTGTATCCACAACTTGATATAATACCTAGTATTTGGATTTACTTTAGTTCTGTTAATTTAAACCAAGTTTTATAGGTTTTATTAGGAAGAATGTATTTCATATCGAGTCCGAGCCATTATTCCTCCCCTCTGCGTTTTTGGGCTAACTCGGGACTTTCCCTAGACAAGATGAAATACATAAAAAGATCAAAGAGAGGCCTTAAATTACACAGCGTGAATATGGAAATCCCACAGAACCAAAAAGTCTAGATGTATCATGATTACTGTAGGTTAGTGGTAAAGATGCTTCGGGCCCGAAACCACACCCTGTACCCAAATCATAAGCTTTATTGAATGCAATACTGATCTTTAAACAGCAGTCATTGTATGAATTTGTTAAGAATTATGTTTAAAATGTAATGATACAAGCATTCGGCATCTGTTCCGAAATAGAGAGCAATTCACAATATTAACCACCGTAAATCACAACTCTGGATTTTTAGGGAAGGCGTGATCTCATGTGAGCAGTATCGATACGTCTGAATATGCTTTTTTAGCAAACTGTCTCTCTACTGATATTGTTATGTGGTTTGGTCTTTATTAGTAATTTATTGTATTTGGACACTGGTTATTATTTAATTATATATTTATATATTTTAGATGTCTGAATTAACTAGAAATCTTGTACATTCTTTATTAGTAATGACATCTTCCTTTCTCTTAGTAAATGAAGATAAGATACTTTTAAACCTCTATGCAATGTTTATGAGTAGGGAAATTAAGTCGATAAACTGATGCTAGTCATGTGGTAATGATCCTTTTTCTTTTGTGTATGATATATGGATTCCATCATTCAAATACCCATATCCTCAGTGATAAATTTATATTATGATGCAGAAGAATCCTTTCATACGCACCGTATGAGTTTTACCTAGAGAGAGAGTAAGGATAGATTTATATTATTGGCATTTTCTTGGACAATCTCTTTCTATCATTCGAGCTTAAATACGAATGTCACTAGTTGTATTGCCTTCCTCTCCCTTTTTTAAGTTCTTCTAAAATGTATTCGCCTCATCATAAGATAGAGTTGAATAAGTCTGTCACATTATATTTTTTCGATCAAGACTACGAAGCTTTCTCGTCGGAAGAGTCGCTTGGTTGGAAATTTACGTTCTCAGATTTTTTAAGATGGTTCATAGAGGCAGGAATACCCCAGTCGACGTTTTTTTCTCCATTCATGAGTGGCTGTGCGCTTGGTCATGAGTATTACCTTTTTTTGCAGTTTTTAACGGCTAACATTGAGGGTGGAATTAATACTGACATTTCTTGCTGAATGTACCAAATGCTGAAATGCTTTTCTTTAGGTTCTTCATTCATAATTATTTATTTAGTTATCATTACTGCGTTATTCCGATTCGTGATTATTCGCTATACAGGGAGTGATCTCTTTTTCTTACAGATAATTTTATTCTAGTTTTTCTTCACTCGCTAACATCAACTGTGATCACTCTGGATTTTTAAGCCGTCTTCTCTTAAGAGCATTTGGCACTAGATTTTCTGGCCCTTGGTCTCTTTTTGGTTAAGTTCTTATTTGGCATGTCTATAGTGGTATGTGTCGACTTTTACTTACCTGGCTTGCAGCTCCCAGATGATGCAATGCCTGATTGGACAACTGTGAGTAGAAGCGTCGCAGCATTTTTAGTGTAAGCCGTATGGCATTTCCTACTCCCTCGTATA
The DNA here is from genome assembly GCA_023376005.1 of Doryteuthis pealeii. Taxonomy (NCBI): domain Eukaryota; kingdom Metazoa; phylum Mollusca; class Cephalopoda; order Myopsida; family Loliginidae; genus Doryteuthis; species Doryteuthis pealeii. Next base: position 127,626,800 of record CM042139.1, read on the forward strand.
TGGTATACTACATTAGAAAGTATAGAATATCTGCGCTGAGTATTGAAGTATAGTCTTCACCAGAAGAGCCTTATTTTATCGTTTTACCAGTTTTTATCTCATCAGCCCAGAGTAATTAATATCTTATCTATGCAACTTCTTACTGGTTCAATTAATTGTATTATTAAAAAATAATTTAAAATTTTATATATTATATCACATTTTTATTTATTATGGTATTAACCATAAAAATTTAGTTTTTTATAAAAAAAGTATAATGATTATCAAGGGAAATGTTTTTAATAACTCCAATGGATCTAATTAACTTCATGTATCTTCATACTGCGAATTATCTGCCAAGCCATTTTCGTCAGAGTCGAACCAGCATTGGTGTATTTCTGCCAGTTTATACCAGAGAGTATAGACATTCTCTCTATTATGATATAAATTTAATCCTTAACATCATATATATTATTATATAAGTCAGAAAGGTTTTATATTAATATGCTGTTATATACAGTAATGTATGTTGGTTATATTGAATAATTGTGCACTATATATAGTATGACTTTTTTATTAAAAGAATAAATTTAGGTGAGATGATCACCTAGATATAAAACCAAGGTTCATTAATGAACTCACCTACTCACCTATATTGTATAGCCGGAGGATAAGTAGGTAAATTATAGATCAGTCTTTGATTCCCGAATCCCGCCGACATACCACTAGATAGGATACTCCTGATTAACTAGACAGAAGCTAATGCATCGCATTTTTCAATAAATATAATCAATACTCCTACAAATGTCATGTAGGGGTTCGGTACCAAGTATTGTACGCCACTAGCAAGCATTATATGAATGTGAGTTGGAAATTTCAGTGGAGAATATTTGTCATTGGTCAAATTATTATAAGCCCAGACTATCATTTATTACTCAGGACCGACTAACTGCGGCATTTTGAAATTGCACAATTTCTATAGGTAGTGTACCATCATCTAGAGAGAAGAAGGATCAGTTTATACCATTATTGATATTTTCTTATTATTAAAGGATCAAGGAGGGTATTGATTTATAGAAGATATATGTTTGAGCATATATAGAGTCAAAGTAATGAAACATTAATATACGTTCACAATAGTACCCTAGGTGATAAAGAGAATATACACTTGAATAATGCAGATCATTTTTTAATAACAGATCACTGAATAAGCTCAAAGAAAGATCGAATATCCACAAATAATAATGTTTACAGGAATCAGCGAAGATAATAAATATACAGAAAATATTTTTTTCCTTAATTCATATTAAATATAGATTAGGATTAATGGTTTAAAATATTTAAATCCCGAGCATCCACCGAGTAGATCTCCAAGTATATTAAAGATAATATCAGGTTATGGAAGGGGAATTAGTAAAATGTTTATAACATGTGCTCATTTTCATTCAGCAGACAGAGGTCGAACGGTCAAATAAAGCGGTACATTTTATAAGAACCCTCTTTCTACCAGGTGGCATAACTGGGTGATTTGGGTAATGAGACGAATTTGCTGGTGTTTGGCCTTCCCATTCTAATTTCTTGGGTAGTTGACTCACTTCATTACCACTTCAACATGCTCATTAAATTTGTTAAATTCTTGTTGTGTCCTCCTTCTCGTCTTCGTTCACGTAAAAAATATATTATGACCATGTACTCATACTAGATATTAAGCTGTGATACGTGTCTTCTAAGAGTAGATTAGAATAATTATTGTTTGCTTACATCAATTTAGACTGTAGTTTTTTCTACGCAATGAACTAGATGCGGATATTTCGAGTTCAGATGTAGATGTGTCTTACTTTAGCCCGTTAAGGCTGTATGATGCGTTTGAAATAGCTGCGCTCTGATAATGGATAGCGTTCAGCTCATGCTAGTACGGTATAGGACAACGACGCTCAGGAAGTCTCACCCTTTACGAGAAGTTTCTGTAAGTTGTTTGAGCACAAACAATTACTATAGGAGTGAAGGTAGAGAATTCTTCTGTATTCTAAAACTACTGTGGGACTAAATAAATATAATTATGAGGTAATTGAATGACATTCGACTTGTCAGGCCTGTGAGATTTTGACAGGGTGTTGTTTAAGAATACGTACATTGACGACATAATTAACTCTAGAAGTTATAGTATATAGGCGTTCTTCTCAGCAGCCGTACTGGTAGACTAAATAATACTGCTGAGGACTGAAATTGTTCACTGTAATTTCCTTAAGTCTTGTGATTGTAGACAAACACACTCTCACTTTGATCAGTTAAGATACATTCCTAGAGTCGCGTAGAACAAACAATAAACACTGATTGTTCTCTGTGGATAACCGTTTGTTTTTTTAATCACGTTAAAATATTTATTGGACTATGTAAATATAATGGTATAGTTATATGCTCATATACTATATTTTGATCACCGCTCCACTAAAGTAAGTAGTAAATGAATTATGTAGATTCGTTATTCTTATTGCAATATATGATTAATATGGTTTGGTATAATAATTAATAGCCTTTGCGTTGTTACGCTATTGGCGTTCTTTACCATTTGTGAAATATGTGTGAATATTGTTTCCTTAATTAAAGTAATCACATCAAGTTCGTATCTGAACCTCGCTCGTACTGATTACTAACTTCTTTTGGTTCTATGCTTTTTAATCGATTGATGATATTCTTCCATTTATTAGTTTCCAACGCATCTCTTAGATTATAACGAATTCTCTCTCATTAACATACAGTGGTATCTTGACTTACGAGTGCTCCAACTTTGGAATTTCTGAGTTGCTTTGTGTTGCAAGCTAAAATTTGAGGTACCAGGGAGCTTTAAATGCCCTTATGTTAATAAGTTCACTAAGAATATTTATTATGCCAAGGAAAACTATTATTTAAAAAAAACAACATTAAAACATATTACAGCAACTAATTGATTATATTTCATTATGTTTTGATACAATACAATACTTTTTTTTTTAGAAAAATGTTGGACGGAGTGCTAGAACGGATTAAAGGAATTTAGTTTATTTAAATAAGAAAAACTCGTTTGATATACGAGGAAACTGAGTTACGTAATAAATGAATTAAACTCGTAAATCAAGGTCCCAATGTATTTAAATCTTAATTTATGTTGCTTTTGAAAAGGATATTTCTATTAAATACAATATAAAATAGACACATTCAATAGAATAGAGGATCTTTTTTAAAATGTCTGATAGAGAGAGGATTGTATTTTTAATAACATTTCCATTCACGAATAATAATTGTCTCAAAAGTACGATGTGATATGACAATTAGAATAATTAATTTACTTGACTGTTGAAATATGTCGTCTGGCAATTTAATTCCGATTTCCAGAGTTTAATCCATTATGTTTTGTAAATTTCAGAAGATTATACTATCTCTGTTAAGAGAAGTTATTAGGAATCACCCCCAGGGGTCTTTTAACGAAACTTGCGGATTTACTTGTAGGGAAAACTGCGTTAAATGAAATGAAATTATTTTCTCCTTACAGCACATTTCCTCAATTTCATTTCATGGCACTAAACATCTTTATATAAAAACAAATTAACAATCTATTGAATAAACTAGCAAGCCAAAAATTCTAAACAGAAATTCTAAATTGGAAAATCAAAATGGCCACCTTATTTTAGATTACACTACAGACACATAATCATTTACTGCAAACGGACACAACTTCGTGCAAAATAACAAAATAAATCTCATACGAAATGTTTGAATTCTATGCAACACCAGATGCTCTTTCTAGTCTTACCGAGGTGTTATGGTTAGCAAACTAGTCTCGCAGATCCATTACTACTGAATAGCCAGTTCGATCATCGGGGGATGTCCCATACCTGTGACCTTGTGGCAAATCCTCCCAGTGAGGAACAGTTTGGTTAAATACACACTCCTGCTATCTGTTAGAAACCAATCTTGGGGCACAGGGTTTGCAAATGGGCAAGGATTTATGGTCTCTAATGGATCAGAAATGCGTGAACTTATGACTAATATTTTATATATAAATATTCATTTTGCTTCAAAGGAAATTAATAAATTCGTAAAACAATAATAGAAGAGAGAATTGCAATACCGATTTGTGTTGTGGTGGAAGGCTGTCTTGGCATATTTGGCGTTATGGAAACCACAATGTGCTTCGAACATATTTAGTTGAGATGAAACAAACCCGGATATTTTATAGCGCATGAAACCATTATTTTATTGTTGTCTTAGGAATATTTCAAAACCGTACATAATGAATAAAAATGATGCCTTTCCATCTATTGAGCATCGTATCGTGATATAATGGTCCATACTAATTGAGATGTAATACATGCATTATAAATAATTTATTAACGTGTGATACCTGCATGATAAATAATTTATTGACATGTAATACAAGCATAATTACTCAGAGATTCAGTTTATTTGGTTCTCATTGTGTTCCATAGCATTGTGGACGTCACATCATGGTGTAATTATTAGCAATCTAGTCTCGCACATCCAGTTAAAACTATTTAGCGAGTTCAACCCTCGCTGGATACTGCATCACTTAGGTTCATATTTCGGATCTCTGGGGAGTATGGATTACCCCTTCATTACCATTACTTGATCCTCCACTCTGACCCCGAGTAGTATTACCTGTCACGTTCCCAAAATTGAATTTAAGAAGATGTGTTTAAAAATGATTTTAAAATAACGGAATGCCCTATGAGAATGAATAAAAAAACAAACATCCTCAGCATAAAATAATCCAAGGGTTGTCATGCCGTAAAATCCAAACAACGCACCAACCTACCTAATGAAACTTTTGACGTTGTCATGATGATTGTCTCCAGTTCCCAGGTAAAATCTTATTCAATTTTATGTGAGTCTGAAAAAAGTACTTGTTTCCAATTAGAAATAAACATACTTCTATGTATTGAACATGGTAAAATATTCTGTACTTAACACGTGTTTTGAATAAATAAGCCATATTAGTAGAAAGAGCTCTCAACGTAGTTTTCACTAAGGGGAAGCGTGCCCTTTTGTTTTGGATTCAGAGTTTTTACTTCTCCTAGACTGGTTGCCATACTAAAGTTAAAGACTCCTGTATGTCTTACTATTTACCCATAACTGGAGGCAGAATAGTTGAATTCATACCTTTCCCAAGCGCTACGTAAGATGCAAACAGCCGCATCCAAGATGTGAACTCTTCTCGCCGGGTACATTTCCAACGATGTTAACCAATACACCTTGCGCCTCCATATACGTTGATTATTCAAGCACATAGGGATTCATCTCTGAATTTCAAACAACATTTAACAAATCATTTTATAACTTCAAAGTATCTATCTATCTATCTATCTATCTATCTATATATATATATATATATATATATATATATATATATATATCAATGCTCGTGTTCCTTAAGTTCCCGACAGTTATTATCTTGCAACTGGTTAAAAATGTGACCGTCCAATTCGTCCAAGATGAAATGCAAAAATGTAAACCCTGATTATCTGGCGTTGCTTATTCGCCGAATTCATATTCCTTATGAGTGTCGTCACCTCAGCAAAATAATGGATAATTCTTTTTTTATTATAAAGAAAGAAGGGGAAGAAGACATGCTACACAGAAAAATACAATAATAAGAAAGAAAGAAAGAAAGAAAGGGAGGGACAAAAGGAGGGGGGTAAGTTTGCGAAAGCGATACCGCTAATCTATTTCAATTGAACATAATGAAAAGATGAAAAGAGGGAAAGAAAGGAAAAAGAGTGAGGAAGAGTTACATCAAGATTTTTATAGGTTTTACATATTGAACTAAATGCAATAGCTCTTAAGTAAAGATATCAAAGTAGACAAATAATGCACGAGTTGTGTTCAAAGAAACATGTATACAGACGCTGTATTTACAAACATAGAAATGAAAATGTAAAGTTAATTTCCAAAAGTCTCTTAAACACATTTATTCCAGCGCATTTTCTATTGCTCGAGGTACATTTGAAAATTCTCTTTTGACATGGTAGGAAGTTGCGCCGTCATATTTATTTAATGTCCTCGACAGCCTGAAATCTTACATTTAAAATTAATTTTCAATACCGGAAACAAGAAAACGTTGCATCGAGCTAGTTCTGATAATTGCGGAGAATACTGCACTTGTAACATATTATGTTTTACTAACATACGAGGAAGATTAAAAAATCATCCACACTCTCGTTTTATGGAAGCCGAGATAATTATAGATGATTTGATAGGCAGAACCAGGACTGTTCTCAAAAAAAAAAAAAACTCGCCGGTTGACCTTACCATCTCTTGAGCTTGCTGAATCTCCTAAATAAGGGGTTGAGATTTAGGGGCGTGTATTGTCCCCGTATTGTGCTAAATGCCTCCGATTTATTTCAACCCCAGACATTCCTTCCGATCAGAGAAATCGGGTCACTTTCTTGGTACACACTGTTAGTTGAGATGCCATGTTTACACTCACTACTCTCCAAAAAAAAAAGACAGCAAGCAAAATGACCTGATCAGGCTCAAACTTCGAGTACGTGACCACAACAATGCCAACAATAAGCATACTTGAGTAGAACGCATAGTGAAAATAATAAAGATATTTTATAGTGAAAGTGCGGATAATGTTTTTATTCTCCCTAGTAATTTCGCGCAAAATGTAACAACTGGCGTCATATTATTATTTTTTCCATATTGACTCTGACAATTCTAAATATTGAGGGAGTAATCTAGATGTCTAGATATTGTCACTTCATTTTAAAAGCTGTTAGGCTAAACACATGTCTTCATATAAATTTGAAAATTTTAAATATCTAAAGTTGCAATCTCTATATTTTGATAGCGCTTATAAAACACAACGAAAACGTAGTTCCTCCTTAGATAGGTAATGAACATTCACAGCCCCATTTTTTTTTCACTTAGAGTAGACTCAAGACTCACAAACCTGCTGGTATTCCTACCTTCTGTGTATATTAGAATTACTAGCAAAAAAACCTCCGTCGGTGTAAAGAAAACAAAACAATTAAGGGGGTGGGAGTTCAAATTTCAATGCCAGAGAGTTCGTACCATGAGTAAGTAAAATCCTTAAATTTATTAAAGGAGTAAAAAAATAAAGCAATTTGAAATGGAAACCTAGTTCTGATAACTTTAGATATATATTAAAATAAAACAAACTATATATGAATATATAAGACCGGGCATGTATTTATTAAAACTTGTTTTAAAATACAATGAGGACTGTCTAAGATTGTATGCTGATATTTCGAGTGTATATAATACAATGCTGTTCTTTATTCTATTTATTGAGGATTTGGGGTAATATGACTTAAGCTGTGACGTTGTTTCGGTTACTGATAAATAGAGATCGAATCTCCATTATTAATAGATGTTACTGCGAAACAAGCAGTATGTTTTCTATATCCATCCCTTCAATCCTACACTCCATATCCCTTTACCCCCATGCAATTTAAGGATACACACTTACCATTTTAGGGGATCTGATCTGCTTGTTTTCTGTCCTTAGAAATCCGGAAAATTGTCGGTGGATCTTTCATTACCACAACCAAATGGCCTACAATTGTGTTTACTTTCTTGTTTTTCTTCCGTGAATTTTCGTTTTGGTTTTTACCCATCAACACCTACATTTTAATCCGAATCGTCTTTTTCTGTTTTCTTTTTCGTAAATAACATTTTATATTTGTATTTTTGTTGTTGTTTTTTTTCCCCCATATTTTAAATTTCTAGTTTTACTTAAGTTAATAACCACGGAGGACCCGATGAATTTTGGAGGAAGCAGGCTGTGAAAAACGATGAACGAAGACGATGGATCGGTGGGGGAATGCAACTAGTAAAAGAAGAATAAGAAGACGTGTTACCTACTGCTTTCATATATTATTGAAGACAGTCGATAAAAAAAATCCTGGTTTTCTCAAAATGAGAATCACACTTCACAACTTAGAGTATCCTCTTATGATCAATGAGGCTGTTATGTCTGGAAGTTGGAAATTTTAATCAATTGATTTAATGTAAAGATGGAGTAGTATTTTACTAATCAGTACACTATGATTCAACACAGAATATCTGAAAATATCTAAAAAATACTAGGGGAGTCACCGTGGCGTTGTAGTTAACGTGATGGACAGCGTCATCGTAGTAAGCAAGTTAGAACTATTGTCGCGATATTTCATTCACTTTCGGACTAATATTCTTGAGAAAAGTATGATACCCCAGAATCCCAATGGGTTAAATAGTATCACTGCTTTTCGTCTACAAAGATGACTTTGGCATTAGATAACTACGAAGGTCGATATGCCATTAAACAAAGAAACCAAATTATATAAAAATACTAAAATCTACAAAATGTTTTACCGAAGATGCGGGGATGAATCAAAAGTTTGGCAATAATTTGAGAACGTAATGCTCAATTCAGCAGCAACAAATGCTTTCACCGATATTGGGAAATTGATGAACCATACAGTACTGGATATTTACTGGGATCAACGTTGTTAACTTTTGCGGTCCAGGACCGAATCCAACAGACCCCCCGATCGAAAACCATACTGGACTGTGAGATACCGTGATCAATAGATAGAACACGGTCTCAGAATCTACTGCGTTGCTCTATCTACATTTTCCTGGTCGCTCTTGCCACCCAGGCGCAATTCCTTGACCCACCTGCTTATTACAATGATCTGTGCCTCCAGCTTTTACACAACAAATGCTTTTGTTCACTTCTGCGGCATTATAACCCAGTTTCAACTCTTAAACCACATGTTTCCGAATTAGATTACTTTGCACGTTTATCTCTGCAACTCTCAAATCTTACACGAAATGAGGCAATGCACAACGTGTCAGCGTACTTACTACTACGATACTACTAACCACAGCGGGTACCTACCACAGTTTGAACTGTTGTACAATGAGAGCAGTACCAAGACGAATATGTAATGTAGGGACTGTCACGTTACTAACTCGGTATTGTCACGGAATTAAATTGAATATGTACAATAGTTACCTTCAGTTCGGACTCAGGATCAAAATGACAAAAACACTGAACATACCGGTCTAGTGACCGCGAGGCTAACGAGACATACATACTATAATCAGAATATAGT
>CM042139.1:127640900-127645900 GCA_023376005.1 Doryteuthis pealeii
TAATGTTTTATACAGGGGTCGTTGTGCTTTTTTGCAGGCTCTTTTATCGTATACCGCTGCTGATCATGGACCACTGATTGCCCTCTCTCTCTCTCTCTCTCTCTCTCTCTCTCTCTCTCTCTCTCTCTCTCTCTCTCTCTATCTATCTAGCTTAGAATACTCTGATTGCATCCCTTCAGAGGGGAGCCCCTCCGCCCCTAAAGAGGAAAGTCCTAGGTATGACACTAAACTGACTGGAGAATTGAAAAGTGTAGATTACCGATTCGTTGTCCACTCTAAACCCAACTCCTAGCGTGCAATTTATGAGCCAAACAGATATGATTTCGCAGTCGATAGGACTGTGTAAAACACGAACTTAAAAAAAAAACTCTCTAAAAACAACTATACAAAATGGAGGTGGGTTGTGTAATGGTTATAGTCGTAGGATATGCACTCGTCGACCCGGGTTCAAATCCTAGACGTGACTTTGCATTTCACAAAGCGCTAATACTATTGGGGAAACGTATGCATCCACGTTATATCCCTGCAGCTATGTGTAAGTCGTAATACAGACTGGACTTTGGTTAAGCAACCAGTCCAGGAGAAGGAAAACTCTGATTCCAAACAGGTTGAACTCCGCTTAAAAATTGACCTTGGGTCACATCCTGCTCATGCGGAGGGTTTGGTAAATAAATATACAAAAAATGCAAAAATGAGCGTGAAAGTTTAGGCATAGAATAACCCTAGACGTTTTAAGATGGCGTTAAACTCAACCAACCAACCAATCATTCTCTCTCTCTCTCTCCTCTCTCTCTCTCTCTCTCTCTCTCTCTCTTCTCTCTCTCTCTCTCTCTGGTTAATGTCATTACATAACTAATAGCCCGATAGAGAGTAGACAAATATTTAAAAAACATAAATAATGAGAGTTGATTCTTTCTACTGCCTATTCCACAAACTATCCAAGTGAGACGAATAAAACATTCTGCACACTTTTAGAGAAACAAAGAACTCATAAGTGATATTCTACTATGGTCACCTACACATGGACACACCAATGTGGGCCGTCCAGCAAAAGCCTACATCAATCAGCTCTGTGCAGATTCTATTGTGTCGAAGACCTGCTAGGGGCAATAGCCGATAGGGACTGTTGGTGAGAATGAGTCTTGGGAATCCGTGCTGACAGTGCGACCCGGTAATGAATGATGATGAATTCTGATAATAAATTAGAAGGTACATATGTCGTTCGAAACATTCATAAGTTCTCTTATACTTTTTGGTAAAATTATTTTAGCTTATAGTATAGAGATATAATTAGGGTAGTTTACAATTATTCGTGTTTTAAAAAGAAATCTTTTAAGCTGTTGTAATCAAATTATGAATAATCTAGAAAATAAGGATTCAGTTTCTTTTGCTTTCCAGATGTGATCTTTGCTACATGTGACCTTGGACTATTATAACTGAACCCCTGTTCCTAGAGCATATCCATAATGAAATCCTCATTTAAAAAATTTCCCACTATTGTATTTCTATTAATTATTTTTTCTTATAAATACCATGGTTATTTTCGGTTGATTTTGCTCTCGAATGTATTTTCTAAATACCTACATATATGTTGTCTATATGCTTAATACACACGTCCATACTTTAAAAAAAATCCGATTACTGACGATGACCACCTTATCGTTTGAGGCATAGAATACTCCAACTGTCCCTCTGCAGTAAAATCCACCCAATGGACTTCTGGTGACTGAGCAACTCTTCACTTTTGGTACGTGCTTAGACTAGACGGTTGGCCGCAGAGGCACCCTCCGATCAATCGGCTATCCTCGTCAACCATGTCACATATATTATTGCCCCATCCATATTGCCCTAATGGCGAAACTCAACTTGTTTTATCATATATGTGCTAGAAGGCGGTGGCTGAGGTCCTTATTGTTCATTGGGTGGATTTTACTGCAGAGGGACAGTTGGAGTATTCTATGCCTCAGACGATAAGGGGGTCATCGTCAGTAATCTGATGTGTTTTTAAGTATGGACGTGTGTATTAAGCATATAGACAACATATATGTAGGTATTTAGAAAACACATTCGAGAGCAAAATCAACCGAACATAACTTTATTGTTCTGGGTATGATGTTAAACTTCATCTAGTGGTGAAGTTCCAATTTGGTTCTCTGCGGAGTACGGTGTACCCTTTCATCGCCATTAGTCCCAGGTCCACTCTGATCCGGAGTGGTAGTACCTGTTAGAGCCCCATCTATGAGGTGTGGGGGGGGAGAAAAAATGAGTTTTAAAAACTGTTAAAAACCTGATTTTTTTTAAAATTGAATACCCATCAAGCATGAATAGAACAAAAAGTCATCGGCATAAGATAACTCAACAAGGGTTGACATGTCATAAAATCCAATAAAGCCACCAAACCAACATTTTTATTATCCAAATGTGTTTAAAACACATGAAGATACTTTAAAAAATCAGATTACTGACGATGATAATAACATTATTGGCGTGAGAAAATATAGCCTTTTCTCATGCCCTCTTTGCTTATCATATTGGTGAAGTAAACTAAATGCAATTAATATGTTGTGTTGTTTTGTTCTAGTAGTGTATTTTCTAATGATCAATAGCTTTGTTGGTTTTCTATGCCCCTTACACATTCCCATATTTTGGAAAGTCAGATTACAAACTGAGTTTGCTTGTCTAAAACGGTACAAACATATTCTAATATATATGGTTACATTTTAAGCATTTTCAACCAGTCCAGTCTTTATTCAATTATTACTGTGAATATAAATATATTTCAATCACTTTATGAATAACGAGTAAGTTGTGTGCATTTACCAAACCGAGCAAGGTGTGACGCAAGGTCAATTTTAAACGGAGTTTAACAGGTTTTATTTCAGAGTATTCCTCCTGGACATATCATTGAAGAGTCGAGTCTGCTTTACTCTTTATCCATAGCTGAGGACTGAAGAGTTGGATTCATACGTTTCGCAAGGATATAAGCATTATGTGAAATGCAACCAGCCTCGTCTAGGATTTTAACTCGTTTCGTCGTGTCCATTACCTACGACGATAACCATTACACCACAGGCGGCGGAATATTAAGTTGTAGATTAATTATTATTTAGAATTAACTGCAAAGATAAACGTTAAGAATGAAGTGTATTGCTTTTATAAGTGATAAGTGATTATTCTATTGATTGTTCATTACAAGACGGCACAGATTTAAGCCTTAGAAAAATATAGCTCCCACAATTCACGACTCGAACGACTTGGAAGTACGAAGAAAATAAATACCCTGTGTCCTGTGTAAGAAGTAGCTGATGAACCTTTGCCTTCGACACTATTATCAAGTGGTTGGCAGCTCTCACAATCCACCACTCAAACGATTTGGATTTACGAGAAAAATAAATTCCCTGTGTCCTGAGTTAGAAGTAGCTATTGAGCTTTTGACCTTGTCACTATAATCAAGTGGTTGGCAGGATTAACAATCCACCACTCGAACGTCTTGAAATGAAGAAGTAACTGTTGAGGCTTTTATTCGCTACTATAATTAATTGATTAGCAGTTCTCGCATTTTCCCATTCCAATGAGTAGGAATGAAGAAAATAAAAGTCATGGGTCCTGTGTAAGAAGTAGCTGTTGATACCTTTTCTTCGCTACTTTATTAATTGAATAGAAGCTCTTGTGTTCCTCCGTTCTATTGTCGAAGCCGGTTTAGCTTTCACCACTATAATAAGTAATTAACAGCTATTTCTTACCAAACATCCTTGATATATATTTTCTTCAACATTCGTTTTCGTTGCCTTCCCCTATTATAATCAGCTGTTGCCCTATGCTACGATATTTCAATTCTACATTGATTAAGCTTACCTTCCTTGAAAATCACCGTGGGTATTTGGTTAGTTTCGAACATAGACACCTGGTACATGGAAATATAAAGCTATAACATCCACCGGATTTTTCAGCTCTTCATAAGGAAGTACAAAAAGACCCGCTGTATTTTACCCCTTTCATCCTATCATTGAACCCGTCTAGATGAATATAATATGCCGTACGCTGTCTTAAGTTCAGATCTTTTGACGGGAGTTGCCCTGCCTCTGCCGAGATAAAAAAATTTAGTATATGCGCCCTGGCCGAGATCCCACAGAAGTTTCTCGCTTGATTCCAGCCCAAGGCAGCATCTGCCCCCTAAACTAGAAGGGGCAGGACTGGGTTTATTAGCCGGTGTCCCGAAAGGGAAATGCTGAAGGAATGTAAGCAATTTTTAGAGCGACTTGGCTTGGTGGGTAGTCAAATACCCAGGGCAAACAATTTGGGTAAATGGTAACTCTGCCTTCAGTAACTGTAAGCCATTTTTGTTAAGTACAATAATATAACACCCTATTTGAAAACCATAAAGGATCGAACTCGCTCTCCGGTTGTAATTGATTAGTGAGATTAGCTTGGTAAGTATTTCACCACAATGTGATGTATTTGATATTTTACTTGTAAACCACACAAACATAACTATAACTAAAATTATAATACGGAAATCTTAAGAAATTTTCATTTAAATTAATACGGGAAATTGTCCACTTACAAATAATGACACTTATTGTTGTATTTTTAGGGGTGACAAATAAAAAGAAGTAAACGAAAATAATTTTTATCACTTTAAATAAATAAATAATTTAGGAACTGAATGTAAGTTTATGTCAAATGTACAAAAGTTGGGTTTTATTTCAATCCAAGTATGTTTTAACTCACTCACGAAATTTAGGAATATCTTTTTTTAAATTATATTCTGATATTTATCCATCCCGTTCGTCACGAGTAAGATGTGAAACAGTGTCGTAAATATGAGGAATCCTGCGACGATAGAAGTTGCTATTCAGTAGTAATGGATCTGCCAGATTAGCTTACTAAACATTGTACCACGATGAGACATCGTTTTCTTTGCCCGATCCGTTCGTCACGGGTAGGATGTGACACAATTTGGTAAGTATTGGGCATCCAGCGAGTATCGAACTCGTTAT
>CM042139.1:127655900-127658400 GCA_023376005.1 Doryteuthis pealeii
GCTGATAACACTCACCAATAGAGATTTTACTCCTGAGACAAAAAGCCAGTTTTTTTTAACTGATGATTTTATATAGGGATACATAGCCTGGGATATCAGTTCAACTCACAAGCGCAAGTATCTCAAACAATTATGAAGATATCAGAAATAAAGTGTGTATTTTATATTTATTATATCCAGTATCCGCGCAGAGTTGGTCTATGCATGTCTTCGCTAGACGGCCCACTCTGACGTGCTCATGTTATGGCTTCCACAGAAGAACATCAGTTATGAGTCCATCCTTGCTTCTCCAGCAGTGCTCAGTGTGTCATGTTCGCCTCACACGGATCATAAAAAATCTTTTTTATTGTCTCACTGCAATTTGCACATGCGTGCTTAGTTGGTACTGTTGTGGTCACGTAGTCGCAGTTTGAGCCTTGCCCAGTCCTTTTGCTTGCTCTCTTTACAGTGTAAACATGGCCGCTCAACTAGCAAACGCACTAAGGACGTCATCCGATGTCACTATTGACATTGGCTGAAATTCATCCGATGCTTTTATTACAACAGGGGGAATGTACACTACAGTGTAGAAGTGTGTATGAGTGGATATCGAAGTTTAAAAGTTGCCGGAAACGCGTGACGCACGAGGAGTTGGGTGGACACCCGTCAATTTCCATTACTGATGAGAAAATTCAGCAAGCTTCTAAGATAGTATAGCGAACTGCCGAGTTATCATCGATAAGGTAACAATACATTGACAATATCTCAACAATACAAAATATTTGTTATAAAGAGTAGAAGCCCTCGTGTGATAATGATTATGGTCATAGTAAATGAACATGGTGACTCTGGTTCAAATCCTGGACGATGCCTTTTGCATGTTACATAACGCTAATATCAGTGAGAAAGGTATGAATCCAAGTATTCTCCCTCCAGCTATGAGCTCAATAATCGGGAAGACTGTGCACTGTAACCTTCTTGTGGCAACCGGTTTAGAAGAAGGAAAATTCTGAATTCAAACTTTCTAAATACGCTTAAAAATAGATGTTTTTGGTATCCTTATCGGTGGGTTTGAATACATGCTGGTTATAAAGAGTATACAAATCAGACTTGTCATCTTGCAGATTTTGCTGATCCATAGAGAAAATAAAGAAAAATGAAAAAATGGATTAGTACCTAGATCTTGCTCGAGAGGTAAATGAATTATTGAACATGAACGTGACAGTGATAAGTGACATATCTGAAGTGCTTATAAGAAATACAATAAACCCGAAAAAGTAACAGACTGAACTACAAATTCCAGCAAAAATTGAGACCGTCCATACCACGGTTCTGCTGATTTTAGTTCGAATATTGTGTAGAATCCTGAAGAGTTGATTGGTTTGATTTCTTTGTTTAATGGCATTTCAAATTCCAATGGGTTCTGAAGAGTTGAAGAAATTTTATGTCACTGGGCCTTCAAAGAACGTTACCAGGTACTATTGTGAAAAACTCACAATGAGGAAAATAATATTTTATTTATTTATTTAATAGTCGATGGCAGCTAGTTCATGTCCAATAAAGTTATTCAAACAGACGACTGATATTGAATAGTCTTAATCAAATGGATGTTTAAGGTTCAATCAATTTCATCAATGGACATTTTTTTTTCCAGATATTTTGATATTGTGTATTCTTTTGTGTATGTTATTTGATTGTCATTTTTTTCAATGGTCTATAAATTACAGTAAAAAAAAGAATACTCAATTTCTGGGCAATGGACAAGAAGTGAACAAGAAGAATCGGAATAAAAAATAAACTAGTTTAAAAACAAAAAACAAAAAAAGACTTGTGAATAATCATATTGACCACCAGATGTTATTTTTAATAATTGTATTGAAATTTAAACAGATAACATGGACATTTAAATCATCATCATCAGCAGCAACAGAAGCAGCAGCAGCATCAGGTTGCGCTGTTAGCAAGGATTCCCATGACTTTCCCTCGCCAATCGTCCCTATTGGGCATCCCTCCATGCAGGTCTTTTGCGTGGCACCCTGAGTCCGCAAAGAGCCGGTCGGTGTAGGTTTTTCCTGAGCGTTTGATACTGGTATATTCATGAGTAAGTGTCCACAGGAGAACGTCACTTACAAGTTATTCCATAATTCTCCACCAGTGTCCAGTGGGTCTCATTCACCTCACGGCGTTTTTCACACCAATTCTTACAGCTTGTTTTTGATTTTTTTTTTCACTGGAGTCGGCGATACAGTAGGTCTCCTCATCTATCCAGTGTAGCTTATTTTATCAATTCTGTAATCTTGCTTATCTTGATTCTTCTTTTGATCTACAATTACTGCAGTCTCCTATCTGTACGTTTAGGAACCGTTCCAAGGGCAGCAAATATAATCAGATTCATGCTCCACAGCGTTTTCAGCTCTCTGTCAGTGTTTGTTTATTTTTGAGCCCTCTTTTATTTTCAATCTGAATCGGTGAACACTACTAGATGACAAATTATTTTTTCATTGTCAATGACAACTCTGTC
>CM042139.1:127663400-127665900 GCA_023376005.1 Doryteuthis pealeii
CATAATTGAGTGGCCAATATTAATTCTTGGACTTTCTTCTTTTTTTTCACATAATATATTCCATTATAAATTATCAAAGAGAAATACCAAGCATAATACACATCATTTGCTTCATTTCAGTGATTTCAAATAAGTATGTTTTTACAGACACACACACACACACACACACACACACACACACACACACAAACCCACACAATGAAAAACACGCACATACACATACACACACACACGCACACACACACACACACACACACGCATATGTATATATATATTTTAATTATTTTTTTGGCCCTCATATACAACATTGCATTTTTTTCTCTCCAGAAGGTCTGACATACCTTGAGAAATATCGGAATAGATTAAACCAGAAACAGAGCAACGGTTGAATATATAAAAATTCTGATTTTTGTTCTGTTTTTCTTGTTTTTGTTCTTATTTCCAATGCTTTAAAAAGACCAAACAAACAACGTTCACAAGAACATAACACACACACACACACACACAAACACACACACACACACACACACACACACACACACACACACATACATATATATATATATATATATATATATATATATATATATATATATATTGATTTAAAGAGGCACGTTTTTTCGATGAATCTGTTAAATATCCTTGCTTTGGCTCAGCTGTCCTGAGGTTTCCATTCGGCAATAATCGCTGGCTAGCCACCAGACACTATCCAATTATTCCGTTAGAAATTTTGTTGTTCTCAGCCCTTAACATTCGGACCTCACGCAAGAACTTCCTGGCAACACTTGGTGTATTGTTAAAAAGTTATTATTCGTTACAAGTTCTACTAATGCGCAGAACAATAATCGCGTTATCCTCACCTCTTAACTTTCTATCATACTCAAATCTATGACCCAAGTTATTTGCCAAGTATTTGCGAAACTGCCTATTAGGACTGGGCAAAAACTGTTAAAGGTCCACGAGTTACTCTGCTTTCCAGAAGGGAAAAAATCTGATCCTCAAAAATGTGTACTATAAATCATTTCCTCTTTCAACGATTATGCCTAAAATGATTTTATATTATATATATATATATATATATATATATATATATTATATATATATATATATATATGTGTGTGTGTGTGTGTGTGTGTGTGTGGGTGTGTGTGTGTGTATGTAGAAAGTTTTGTAGAAAAAACAACAAGACGTTTAGAGTTTTGCTGACAGAAATCTGTTTCGACCGTATGCGGTCTTTATCAAAGTAAACATTGTAAACGGATTGTCGGATTAATATCCATTTTACCTTTCATATATATATATATATATATATATATATATATATATATATATATATAATTTTATAGATGATGTTGCATACACAACCCCTAATGGACGGGACCGTAATGTAATGGTTACCATAATAGAAACTGAATATCTATCCTTAAGTCTCATTGTTGACTAGATAATATCATTTACACACCGAACAGGAAATTAACTGGTTTCTAGATTTTTTTGCCTGACAGTGATATTATCTTTCGAAACACCCATGGTATAATTGTTAACGTTGTACGAAATGAACACGGCGTTCCGAGTTCAAATACTGGACAATGCTATTCGCATATCAAATAGAGCTAATATTCTTGGGAAAAGTATGCATTTAAATATTTCCCCGCCATCTATGGGAAAATACTAGGGTTTTTTAAGCTTGGTATAACATACGCTCAAGGATAGGGAAATAATCCGTTAAAACTCCGCTTGAGAAATCGACCTTGTCATATCATGGTCGTGCGGAGAATTTAGTGTATATATATATATATATATATATATATATATATATATATATATATATATATATATATATATATATAAACTGCTAAATACCCATTACTTAGTATGTTTTCTAGAAGATCAAAATCTCATCATCAAATATATGTACTATAGATAATTACATGTCAGTCAGTATAACTCTTATCTCCCAAAAATTTTTAGAACAATATGTTGATAATGGTAATTACAAAGCCCCAAAGAAATTTCCCGTGAAGTAATACTTCCCTTTGTAGCGAATAGACAGTCATCCGAGTTCATGTATATATATATATATATATATATATATATATATATATATATATATATATATATATATATATATATATATATATATATATATATATATATATATATATATATACATTATAAATAAAGAATATTTAATTTTTACCAATGAATGATTCACAGGCATCTAAAAGTTTATGACAAGAACAATAGAAAAGTCCGGAGTTTTAAGAAATGAGCTAAACTTCAGAAGATTCAATGATCACTGAGTAAAAAAAAATAATGTTAGTCTACATATTTTATTTCAAAATATCGCGAAACAATTACATGTCTTTTATCATGTTCAGTTACAATATGCAAGTGCAAAACATATTCCAAATTCATATTATAAAACGAGAGAATGTAACAGCAGACAAATATTGAAGAAATTTCAATCTCACAAAAGTAAAAGACTGACGTGTTTTGC
>CM042139.1:127668400-127680900 GCA_023376005.1 Doryteuthis pealeii
TTAGGGCCCTCTGGAACGATCCACTAGAGTTTGGAAAAATACTGGAGAAATTGTAAATAAGGGAAGGAATTGAGACCATCCAGACAACAGCATAGTTAATATCAACAACTATACTCAGAAGAGTCCTGAAAAGTCTTGCTGACACTCAGACTCCAGTGAAAGCCTACCAGCTGACGCTAGTGTGAAAAACTCACAAGGAATGAAATAATAATAAGCATTACAACCTAGAGATGACATAGACAGACGATAAGTTTTGAAAAAAAAGTAGTAAGAGGACTCGCCAACGTTGAGAATTGCGTACATGCGACAGTTTGAGGATTTGGACAATACACAAAATAAGCAAAGAAAGACTAATTACAGTAGTCAGTCTCAACAACTGCAACATATTGATAAACGAAAAAAGAAAAAAATAGAAAGCAGAAATTCAAAGAAAAACGGCTATATGGATACTATAAACCGAGATATTGCATTCGAGAAGATCTGCACATGCCTAAGAAAAGGAATCCTAAAGTGCAAAACGATGCATTAAGGACGAATTATATCAAGGGGTGATAAAATAGAAAGTGTATGATGTGTGGAGACAAAGACTTTAATTTATTAATATTTAACCCCATTCCGGTTTTTCGTACTCACACTAGCCGGTGGTTCACTGGGGGTCTGAGGGACAGCAAGTCTCCTCAAATTTCCAGGATGCTTCTGAGTATTCTAATCGATCTTAACAATGCTGTAGTTTGGCTGGTCTTGATTCTTCCTCTGATTTCCATTTCACCAAGTCTCTTTTCCAGAATCCTGGGGATCGTTCCAAGGGCACATATTATAATTGGTACGACCTTCACCTCCATGTTCCACAGTTTTCTTAGTTCTCTGTTGATATCCAAGTATTTGTCTATCTTTTCGCTTTATTTTAGTATCACACTATGATCGGTCGGTGGGTAAAATCCACGAAATGACAGGTTCTCTTCTTCTTGTTAATTAACATTAGGTCTGGTCTTCTGGCTGGAATTAGGTGATCCGTCTGTATCTCAAATTTCCCGGAGAATTTTATGCGTTTCATTCTCCATGACAGATTCAGGTTTGTGCATATATCATTTAGGTGTTTGGCGAAAATTTAATTTCTTGCACAATTCCCAGTGAATCACCTTTCCCACTCTGTTGTGTGTAGTCTTGTACTCTCATTGCGCTAGTTGGCTACATTCACTTAATTTATGATTGAACATTTCGTCTTTTTTCTCCACGCATTCAACACTTGTTATTCTGATGTGTCTTATTTATTTTTGCGCTTATATAAGTTGTTCTTATGGCATTGTCTTCTCCTGTGATTATAACAGTTTCAGTTTCAGAACTTCAGATTTTCGGTTGACCGGATCATTCTTTTTAAACGTTGATTTGAAAAGCTCACAAGGAGTGATATGATAAAAATAAACAAAAAAATATACGAGTGTAGGAACACATGAGCAATTAAATAAAGGTTTAAATTTTCAATATAAGAGTTGAACAATGCAGTGCAGTGAAAATAGCAAGAAAGTAACAGAATGAAGGAAGACTACAAATAATAGAAGAATGAATAATAGAAGAATGCATACGAGTGATGAAGTCAATAGGCAATATAAGAAATGGGGAAAAAGATAGGAAAAAGCTCATCAGCATTGAAAATTCAATTGACTATTTTATCTAGGGAGTTGAGAACAGTACAAATCACAGCCATGAATGGTTAATTGAGAAATCGAAATAGTGAAATAGAAGTAATGGAAATAAGACTGGTAGAATAGAAACCTCTAAAGCGAAAACACAAACAGGGAAAGCAAAGCAATTATGGAACCATTTTCGAAGGAAAATCAGAAAGATTGTAGAAGAAACGAAGTGAAAATTGTTGTAGAAAGGAATGCTGAAGAGAAATCGAATCATCATGAATAGGAAGGGAACGAGAAAGTTTTATATATAGATATCACATACCTGACACAATAAAAATAGCAGATGCAGATTGGCGAGAGTGAGAAAGATGAAAATAAATCACACAACATGCAAAAGCGCCAATTTCACAAAGAAAGATAAACATAACGTGCATAGGAAATGGGTTCCACTGGGAACTGTGCAAAATGCTATGGTTTTATCGTGCAAACTAATTGCCGAGGCATGAACCTGAATGTATTTTATAGAGTTAAAATATTGAATTATCAGGGGGTTTCAGATGCGAAAAGATAATCTAAACCAGGTGATGATATAATAGATTTTCTTTTTTGCCATCTGACAACACAGTATGAATGTAGTAAAAATATCATTGAGCACTATTTATAAATGTAATAAATCCCGCACACACACACACATACACACACACACACACACACACATATATATATATATATATATATATATATATATATATATATCATCTAGTCGTGTTGACAGAAGAGATTCCCATGACTCTCTACCCCCTCTTCCTCTCTCTCCCGCGCTTTCGACATTGACCATGGCAAATCATTCGTTTAACATCCAGTATCTGCACAGAGCTGATCAATGTAGGTATTTTCTGGTTGGTCCACAATGTGGTGTCTATGAGTAGACGTTGATAGGAGAACGTCCGTTATGAGTTCGTTCTTACTTCTACAGCAGTGTCCAACGTATCTTGCTCGTCTTAGTAGGAGAGTCTGTATGATATAAGGCTGGGGGCCGTACAGCATTTGAGTACTATTTCCAGCATTTGTTCAACATAGTGCGCAGTATCCTTGTATAGTTTCCATCAGGCTTTTTTTTTTAGAAAATATATGTATTTGCCTAACTACCGCCATGGACAAGATGTGACACAAGGTCATGTTTCAGGCAGTGTTAAGCTTGCTTGAAATGGCGTACCACAGCTAAAGAGCTCAACTACCCTACATAGATAAGGAAATAACAGATGGATCTATACCTATCCGGTGGGCATTAGCATTGAGTAGGATTTGAATTCGGGTCATGATTCCATTTCTACATGCGTATTTTGTAGAAAATTCATATGGATCTTAGTATAAAATCTGAATAGAAATTATGGCACATTAAGGTAATGAATTCATGCAAATCAATGTTGAAACACGATGAACGGTCTTATAACGCCTGGATGCGCGTTTTAATATGGTTATCATCGTAGGTAATGGACTAGGTGACACGAATTTATGTCTTGGAAGAGACTGTTTGAATTTCACATAGCGCTAATAAACTTGGTAAAGTTAAGCATCCAAATATTCTCCCTCCAGCTATAGGTAAATATTAGGGCGAACTGGGCAGGCAAACAGTCTAGGAGACAGTAAACTCTGTATTTAAACCTGTTAAACTCCACAAGAAAGTGAACTTGTTTTGCATTCTGATCATGTGGAAGTTATATATATATATATATATATATATATATATATATATATATATATATATATATGAAGAAAGGATGTGAATCCGACGGTATGTAGTATATTAGAAAAAATGAAAAAAACACAGGTTTAAATGGGTTAAGTGGGGAGTTTATTGGCCGACGCTGCAGTGTTTCGATCTATTAATCAGATCATCTTCAGGGCATTTGTTGGTATATGGAAGGTGATAAGAAATTATTTATCACAGAATAACGAGAAAAGCGAGTGGTAGTTATTGTTATTCAGTCCGTTTAAAAAATTTTGAGGTTTGAAAAAAGGGACGGTTTTGAAATATGACGTCAAATATTATATTTTACGGCGTCGGTATGGGACGGTGTATGTGTGTATCGAAAGGAAACATTGTGCATTTTCTAGGTGTGTGGTTGTGTGTGTGTGTGTGTGTGTGTGTGTGTGTGTGTATAGATTTTTGCGATGAACGACAGCGGAAATAAATAAATAAATAAAAATATATATATATATATATATATATATATATATATATATATATATATATATTTCCGCTGTCGTTCATCGCAAAAATATATACACACACACACACACACAACCACACACCTAGAAAATGCACAATGTTTCCTTTCGATTCACTTCGCCTAAGAGCTTACGGCCGGGTTTGTTTACTGCACAATAAACGTCCACTTACCTACTATGGTAGAGGCGTGTAGTAGTTTCATTGACAAGGTTAATTTCGGAGGGATTGTTCGCTATGTTCCGGCGGCCGAACGGATATGGTCTCTGACTATGCCTGTGAAGTCCCGGTTTCGATTCCTGTCGGAGGGGAGTCGTTAGTATACATCGCTGAAGAGACTTAATAAAGTCGAAACAGTCTGTACGGTGTTCTGCATAGCGAGCCATCCTTTGCGGGATTCACTTGTCAAGATTATTTTCTATAATTATCGAATTTTATACGATACATGCATTATAATTGCCTTCAAGCAAAATATAAATAATATATATATATATATATATATATATATATATATATATATAATGCCTAAGTAGAAGCATGAAAAACAAAAATTCTAGATTTCATTTTTCACTGATGAAGACTGTTGAAAAATATGGTAAAGAACATTGGAGTATTGGTGTAATTTGCACTTACCTGGTTGGTAAATATGGCGACCGAACTTTGATTCGAAAACATTAGAAGAGCGATAATGAGGGAATTGATGGATAATTGTAAATACTTGTTTTGACTCAGTCCATATTGATAACTACAAAACATTTTGTGAGAACACGTAAATTCAGTGGTGATAATAATGGCGACAAGCTTCTCAGACAACAGTTATCTGCATATTTAACGAGGGCAGCCATATTCTTGAAGGAATTTGCTGTTAGACACATCATTATCCGATAATGATTATGGTAAAATTGATAGAACTAGCACAATCAGAGGAATTTCCATGGTTTACCTAATATAAACACATCTTATACTATATTTATGGTGCCTCTGTTTGACCGGTTGTTAGGCTATGTGTCCGGGGATGCAAGTGAAACTCTAGTAGAAGGATATTTGCTTGAGTATCGCTCCCTCGTACGGAATAAACGTGAAAACAATTCACGACGTGGTAATTATGAGAATATTGTATTGCCGGAGCAAACTTAACAGACGGGAATACTAAAGTGACGTGAGATACAAGGAAGAGTTTATACAGAGCTGTATGTAGATTTATACAACCCCTCTACACGAGCAGGATCAGACACAAGGCCATTCTAAAACGGATTTTAGCAGGTTTCAATTCAGAGATTTACTTTTCCTAGACTAGTTGCCAAAACAAGGTGAATGAGCAATGCATGTCCTACTATTCATTTTAAGGTGGAAATAGAATAGTTGGTTTCATACATTTCCCAATGGTTTCAGTGCTATGTGAAATACAAACAGCCATGTTCAGGATGTGAACTCAGTTCACCGGGTCCATTGACTACGATGGTAACCATTATAAAACAAACGCATCAAACAAAGTTGTATGAGCGAAATGTCCTGAAACGTAAACAGCGTTAAGTTTTAAAAAATGTTGAATTCTTGATATGTAATGTTTAGAAAAGGAGAGTGTAAAGACTTACACGTTAAGCATGTTACCGTGTTCATGCTACACAAGTTTGCGCAAAGCTACCTGCCTGTGAACAGAAACGCAACTGGTTCGTTGTTACATATCTCTAAAAGATAAAAAGAGGGTTTTGACTTTGCCAATTACTCTTTAAGAATACCGATGACTACGTCATCTTGTATCTATTGGCAGACAGGGGAAGTAATTACCGTTCGTGTCACTTAGCGTCAAATGGAAGAACGGTGCCAAGTAAGAAATGTAATCCCTACAAAATCAAAGCAATATACCAAAATCAACAAAACTTTTCTTTTGTAGATTTGTATGGTAAATCTAGTTGTGGTATATATATCTAACTCTGATGTGGTTTAAAACTCTTTACCCCTCATTTTACATAAGAAATATAATAGGGGTATGCATCAAGAATATGTTAAAGACATGTGATTTTAGTGATTTTAGCACGACCATCTAACTTATCTTAGCCACCGATGCACGCATCGTAAACGAGAAAGAGCCCGTAGCTGCCACTGATAAATTGATTCTTGCATAGTTTGAAAATATATATATATATATATATATATATATATATATATATATATATATATATATATATATATATATATATATAAAAATCAGTAATAAGTAGAGCGGGGGTAACTGAAGTCTTTTTTTTTAAATGATTAAAAAATCAGGCAAATTAATAAAAGATAAAACATGATAGAAAGCAAATAAAAGACAAATAAAAAAAAACAAGAATAAAAGTAAACAACTTAAAAACTAGAATATATAATGAATCAAATATAATCAAACAAATATATAGAGAAATAATTTTTATTGATCTATATATGATTATAGATACAAAATATATTTTACCTTCTTAAATCCTGGGTAAGGTGGAGTAGCTCACTAGGTATTTATAATTCGCAAATTATCAGATAATACTAATTGGTCATTAATTATTTTCAATAAATGTAGATCAGTAGTATTTTAGGGTACAACATTCTCTTTTTCTGTCAAAAACCTTAGTTGCCTGGCTGGCAGTATAACCTTGCCCAGGATATCTTTTTCTTTGAAGCACCGCGTATCAATATAATATGTATAATATACATACTTGCCTACCGAAAACTGAGAAAGAGAAGTTTTTATACGAATCAACCTGACGAACATTAGGAGTTCATTGTAAAGGATTTGTCCTATTCACTTTATTATAAGATACCACAAATTGAAAGACTGCCTGTCAAAGGTAGGGTCCGGTTCAAAAAATCTTTTAAGGTTATCGAATACAAGAAAGACGGATCAAAATTGCATCCGAATAAAGCGGCCAAATGCACCGGTTCGACAATTATTGAGTATACATTTTCGCTAAAATCGATGTTATTACCAGAAAAGCCATGACACCATCCTCTATATAAAAAGTGCCATGATATGTTTTCCTTCTTTTTATAGAGAGACATTTAGACCTGGAAACTTTCAAGTTGTCTTATTTCCGTGGACACTCACTTGTTCCCTTCAAAATAAATAACGAAACTCATTTGCTACCTTGACATTCATAGCTTTGGAAAGTGATTTTAGCACGACCATCTAACTTATCTTAGCCACCGATGCACGGATCGTAAACGAGAATGAGCCAGTAGTTGCCACTGATAAATTGATTCTTGCATAGTATGAAATATATATATATATATATATATATATATATATTATATATAAAATCGGTAATAAGTAGAGCGGGGGTTACTGAATTTTTTTTTATATTTGAGAAAAAACAATCTTATTTGCACGGAAGGAATAGAAGTACTGAACTATAAATGAAGTCTAGTAGATTTTATTAAGTCCAAGTTATTTTCAAAAGTACATTAACACTTTCTCTACCGCATTCTACCTTTTTTGATATCTTCCAGTGTAGCATTTTCCAACAAAAATATCAAACATCTTAGAGTAGCAGTACTTTTATTAGACTATAGAGACCTCAGGAGTAGACCATGTATAGAGATGAACTCAGCATGGGAACAAGTAATCAAAATGTAGATTATATTTTTATTAAAAAAGATTGCAATATGAGTAAGGTTATAAAATCATTAAAAAAATAGTATAAGTGTATCTTTCAAGTAAAAATGGCATTTTGTTTATAGGTTACAAAAATTCATTCTGATGCTGGTTGTTTTAACCAGCATCAGAATGAATTTTTGTAACCTATAAACAAAATGTCATTTTTACTTGAAAGATACACTTATACTATTTTTTTAATGATTTTATAACCTTACTCATATTGCAATCTTTTTTAATAAAAATATAATCTACATTTTGATTACTTGTTCCCATGCTGAGTTCATCTCTATACATGGTCTACTCCTGAGGTCTCTATAGTCTAATAGCTTGATTTTTACGGTGTGTCCACCATTTTTTGGTTTTGTTCTTATTCCGAAGATGTCTTTTTTTATTCATTTTTTGGGGGTATTCAATTTCTTTTTAAAGCCATTTTTAAAGCCTCATTTTTTATATATTTGACTCGTGCATGAGACACTAATAGATACAACCACTTCGGGCCGGAGTGGTCCTGAGAGTAATGTCTACGAAGAGATACTCAACATTCAACAGAGTTCCAGAACTGGAAAATCACTATTAGATGCAGAATTCATTTTGAATTGTCCAGTTAGATCTATGGCATAAAGGATATAAGTTCGAAGTGAAAACCATCTGACAAAAGGCAAAAATAACATAGATTACTTATATAGCTTAACACTTGTACCTGGCTATGTTTAACGGAAAAATCAACCGTAATGGATTAGATAGTGGGTTCGATTCGAAGTTCCGTGAAGGTTTCCGATTCCAACATGAAAATTCCCGAGTTCGACAAGAATGTTATAGATTCGCCAAGAAACACCAGAAGAAGGCCGGTGGGCAGATCGGCCGAAAATTTGTGTATATAACAATAAAGTCAGGGACAAATATCCGAAAGATCTAGATAAAACAAAAGAAAATCAATCTCTAGCGGTGTCATAGGCCGACTAACTATCAGGACACGTGTGAAACTTAGAATATGTAGTGTTTACCAGAAAAACAACATATGAACATAGTAGTGTTTTATTTAGATTAGTCTCAAACGTTCATAATATTTGGTTGTCCAGTGTGGTTTTATAGTAAAGAGAGAAAGAATTGGTTAATCTTTTCTATCATAAATTCCATTCCCGTAACGATCCCGCAACAAATAGACGAGTTGACAACTCCCCAAATCGGAGCCCACGCACACCAATCTGTTCCCTGCTGAAACTCTCGGCTGAAAAGGGTGAATCCCCTGACTTCCCCGTGTGGTGTCGGGAAGTGGGAAGAATATAGCCGTTTACGCTCTCTTGCAGAACATTTGGGAACTCCGGTGCCTTTAGACCCTTTGTCCGCTAAAACAGTCAAATACTGCCTCACAGTTTCATTTGGATTCTGTCTATTTTGCGGAAACTTCGTTCTTTCTGTAACAACAATTTTCTTCTTCGGACGTATGCTCGTTTTCATAATCGTTGAGATTTCCTCACATATTAAATTATCATATATTTTGGTGTATAATGAATTTTTTTTCATGGATTCACATCCCGCTGAAGCCAAAAATAAATCCATAATTTCGTTCTCCCCTCCGGGAGCTTTTTAGTATTTCAACTCCTTCGCTCTAGCCATGCTGCTAATCCAAGTTTCGACGTATTCGGGATCCTCTAAGGAACTTTATGATCCTACCTGCGACGCCATATTGTTATGAAATGAATCAGTCTCTGGAACATACGGTGTCTCCTGCCAGTTGTAGTAGCCGTTTCGCTCACTCTTGAGGAAGACTGCTTTTATAGCAATACTTCATTTGCATATGATACTACAGTAAGAAAAAATCGTCAACCCATGCTATACCCAAGAAGACCGGACGCCCCCACAGGCAACACATAATGTCCTCGTCTATATTATGTCTATAACGATTCATTGGTATTTACAAGGTTTAATGCAACTGAAAGAAGAATGGCAAAAAATAAAAGTAAACAAGATCGCATTGAACCCATAAAGAAAGTATGCTTTCCTTAAAAATCAGTATTAGAAAAGCCGGATTTTATATGGGCTGGAATACTTTACCTCTAGTCGGGTTGAAATATTCATGTACCTGACGCACCTTGCAGACAAGCTGAATTTATTTATGTATGTTTCGATATTAGTAGCTCTGTCCATAAAATGTGCTTGCATTACAAGAATTCAAAAGTTCGTAACTAATAGGCATGTCTTGGAGGATATAATTTTGGCATAAGATCACATTCATAGGCCAGTCAAACTGACTAACAATACCCCACACTTAACATTACTTTCCATGCCCCAGCATTATCGAGGAATTCCAGGTGACTGAAATAGTCGCGTATTTCTCACAACTATCAGATGTTTGAGACAAATAACAGCCATTATTCTGTCTAGGTATGCAGCTAGGCACTCCTCGTTTGGAAGTAAATTTTTCCTGAGCAGTTTCATCTCATTTGGTCTAAGTGCAATGAAAATATAAAATATAATGTCCATTATTAAAAATAATAATTTTGAAGTATGGCCAAAATTTCTGCACGACATCACCTCCACCTTCTTTAAAACGCTAAAAAAATTTAAATCTTTAAGAAAAGAGCCTAAACTTACACATATAAAAATGTTTTCTCTGGATTTCTTAATCATAACGATGAAATCATCATCATCATCATCATCAACATCATCAACAGCACCAGCAGAACGGATATCCATGACAATCTCTCACCAACCGTTCCTATCATTATTCGCTCTTCTGCACTGCATCCCGTATCCGCCCAGATCTGGTCATGGTAGTACTTTGCTGGGTGTGCCTAGGTGCTGGTTTCTATAGAAGAACGTCACTTATATTCGTTTCCGTCTCCAGCAGTAGTTCGCATGTCTTGTTCGCCTCACTGGGATGGTCTGTGTGATAGGCGATAAGTGCCAGTATAGCTGCTTTCTTGTAGGGTTTTGTTTCCACGATTTAAGACCGCGCGCAGCAATCTTCTGGAACTCCCATCTAGCTTATATTCTAGGTGCTTCGTTAGGGACCAGGTAGTGCAGCGATGAATTAGCAACTGATACAACTACGGTCTAGAAGATTTATCGCTTTAACTTGTCAGTGTGATCGGATTTCCATATGAAATAATCTGTTTATGACAGACCATGTCTTCTCTATACGTGAATTAATATTGCTTTCTCAGTTTTATTGGAGTTCATACGGACGCCAATATTCCGTGATGCCCAACTCCAGGCTATGTATCAAGGATTCGGCTTGTACTGGTGTATCTGCAAGTAGTGCCAGATCATCTTCGTAGTCGGCATCCGTAATAGTCTGTTCGGGATATCGCTGGTTTGTTGCCTCTTTTTTTTAGTGAGAGGTATTTTTTCCTTTAGAGGACCTAATGATGTTTGAAGTACGTAGACTAGGAATATTATGAATATATATGGTGCTAAGGCATCTCCTCGTAGTACTCCAACGACAATGCCAAAGAAATATGTGTCGTTATCAGGTGAGCTTACCATTGCTTTAGTACCTTTGTAGAGCATCATTTCAGCGTTACCTGTTTTTAGGGAGGCCATATACTGAGAGTATTTGCTCCATTTTCTCTTTGTGTATAGAGACAAATACCTTGGAGAAATTTACAAATAGCAGCATTGTTTCAAGTTTATTTGCTGGTAACCCTTCTATGATTCGACGAATAGTCATGATCTGAGAGACTGTGGATTTATACCTGTTTTGATTTTTCCTAATGATTTTCTCTGTTTCAGGTCGGATGCTATTAAGAAGAAGGCATTATATATCTTAGCAGCTATAGCAGTAAGATTTATACCTCTGTAGTTTTTAGCGATACCGAGGTCGCCTATTTTGGGGAATAGGAAGTTGCCGTCCATTTTTCTATCGTATTTTATTTATTTAATATAGCTCATAGTCTAAGTAGTATGTCATCGAATTTTCTTATTTTCCAGGCCTCAGGGGACATTTCGTCGAGGACTGCATTTTTTCTATTTTTTTAATTCTCTTAGGACTCCGTTAAGTTCTTCTGTTGTAAACACTCCTAATTTAATGTCTAATTGTTTATTCTCTATTTTGGGCCATTATTTTCTATGCTTTTAGGGGGAATTCGTGGCAGTTTCTGGAAGTGATCGTTCCACTCTTCAGTCTATCTTTTTGGCTGGTTGAATTTAATTTTGCTGTCGAGGTATTTTTCCTACCAATAATCACATTTACAGTTTGCCATGGTAATCGCGACTGCTGTCTTCCACTGAATCCCTGATTTTATTTATTTGCTCTTGGATGTATTCTATTTGTTGTTTTTTAGTATGTTTTATTCAGTTCTACCTGGGTTTCTTAAGGTTTTCTATGTTGGTATTAGTTGAATTTTTTTATTGTATGGGGATGCTTTTTGATATCATTTTTATCTTACTGCTTCTGTCACCCAGGGAACAGTGTGTTTGTCTCTTAGTTTGGTCGGTATGCATTCAACCGCTGCTTCTAGGTTGGCACTAACAAAGTTGTCGTATTCCTCATTTGGAGTGTACTTTGCTGATGTCTCCTGGAGGATGTAAAATTTATTTCTTACTGTTACCAAATAACGATCACACATATCTATGTTGGCAAGTGAGGACTACTCATATCATACAGATTTTCTGGTTTTCCCTTTGTTTCTACGTAATTTTGCTGGGGATATTCTGTAATAGGTGGATACTGCTTCAACAGAGTATGTTTTGCAGTTCATAACGCTGTTTATTTATTTTTTATTCATTGGGGTGTAGTCTAGCTGTGCTTTTGTGTTTTTTGGGCAGGTGTAGGTCCATGGTTTGCACTTTCGTTTTTGGAATATATTTTGTTTAAACAAATAAGCCTATTCTCGAGAGGGAACTCGGCTAGGAGTTTACCATTCCTTTTTGGGGTGTTGTCTATGCAGAATTTATCATTTTCATTTCTAACTACCTGTACTTTCATGTCTGCCCTCATGATCAGGACACTGTGTTTAGGAGTGTTTCTGCATAGGGAGGATAGTTCATTGTAAAATGTTGCGATGTCTGT
>CM042139.1:127685900-127728400 GCA_023376005.1 Doryteuthis pealeii
GATTGAGAGAGAAAGGAGAGGAGAGAGAGAGAATCGGAAAAGCTGCGTTACAATTTCAGCTAATATATTTACAAAAAACATGATACTCTCTAAACCCAGATTTCAGCAAAACACACACACACACACACACACACACACACACACACACACACACACGAATGCACACACACACGAATGCACACACACACGAATGCACACACATATATATATATATATATATATATATATATATATATGTATATATATATATATATATATATATATATATATATATAATATATAATATAAGTTGCTATATATATAAATAAAGAGTACTCAATACGGCTTAAATGGATGCTTCTGGACTAGCTGTTATTGAGATATTAAATTATTTAAGCAGAAAAATCACACAACCTTTATTGTGGGGAAAATGCTATTTTTCTGGTAGTTCATATCAGAGAAAAGATTAATTTAGTATCTTATATTTGTATCTACAATATATCGCAATAAAACTACTTTTTCTGATATAAGCCTATTATTGCTGGGCCATACACTATTTTTCAAAACTGATGATACATTTGATTTACTTCTAAAGATAAAACGGCAATGTCTCACTTGGTAAAAATGAAAGATTCGTGAACTGTTTAATCTATATTTTTCAGAAATACTATAGTTTAGTATGTGAGAAGTAGCCGTTTTGGAGATATTTAACCATTTACTACCAAAAAACATTTAAATGTTATGCAAAAAATACCAATTTTTCACCACTTTTTAACCCAAATTTCCTACTAAAAAATCATTCAATTGTTATGCAAAAAATGCCTATTTTTCGCGGCTTTTTAACCCAAATTAGAGTGTTTCTCGTCATATAAAAGGTAATTAAATAAAATTATAATTCAAACTCTATCTGCAACTTATACTAATGAAATGACTTATTTTTCTTATCTGGCACCACTTTTTAAGCCCAATGTTTACATAGGTATTTTTGATATTGGAAATACGCGGTTATGATTTACAAACTAAAAGTTTTCTTAAAATCTAAAACTTCAAACTGCCATAAAATAAGTTTTAGTTGAGCTACAAACTTTTTTAGAATGTTATGTAGATTTGAATAAGTCTGAATGTTTTAGCTTATTTCTATGCAGGGACGACTTTTATTCGCAATTCAGTAGCCTCAAACCAATCTACAAAGACTCCTTTCCTATTAGGAAATTTATTCCCATGCACATATATTCTTTGTATTTTTTAAATTTTTTCTGTTAAATTTGCTCGGACAATAAAGTCTATTTGTTATCACTTTCGTCGGGATTTTTATATATATATATATATATATATATATATATATATATATATATATATATATATATATACATATATATACTTATAATTTTTTAGGAAATTATATTAACATTCATCAACACCCACAAACCATGGACGGTAGAATAAAAAGGGTGTACTTTCGTGATTTAAATAAAAGGTTAAGTTTTTAATTCCAAGAATTTTACAGAGTACTACAAAAGGCAACGGAAGAAGAGCGACTGAAACTTTGTAAGTATAATAACCAAAATGAGCATAGTAATCCACAAGGTGTAGAGAATAATAACACTAACACAGTATCTACAAATATAGACAGCAAAGAACACTTTATCTAAAAATGTAGACAGCAAAGAAAGAGTTAAACTAATTATTTGTGAGCGATACAGAATATCCGTATATATGTGTATGATACTTTACTTTTCTCAGAAAGACACGGACACACACAGACATATATATATATATATATATATATATATATATTTCTAATTTTCTAATATACTTCTGAATATTTCTACAATCAATAAAGGTGCAACCATGCATGATTTCCTGTTCATTATTGGAGGTAATCGTGCCAATTTTGGTTGTTATACAACTTCACTCTTAGAGAATGCCAAAGCCTGTCTTGGAAGCTTACCATCATTATCAGGTTATCGTGTTTACTGGTAACACAGAGCAACCTATCATCAATCCATTCCTTTAACTACATATTGTATTCTTCTTTATTATTAGTTACTACTTTCCTCGTTTACGATCTGGCCAATCAGAATGAACACAAATAACTCCCGATTTCTCTTGTACTGACTTTCATTCTCATAATAAACTAAAATGTATAATATTATACAAAAGGGGTGGGGATTCGTTTAATAGGAAGTACAGTGTTACCTTGACTTACAAGTTTAATTCCTTTTTGATCGTAACTTAATTTCCCCGAATATCAAATCAATATTACCCATTGAATTAAACTGAAAAGGTATTAATCCATTTCTTGACCCAACCCCCAAAATACCCTAATGTTTGTTAGCTTTTACGATATAAAAAAAAGTACTTGCTTTTACACACATAGGGATTCGTCTATGGGGCTCATGGGCGTACGCCTATGTGTATATACATATGTATATGTGGGTATATACATATATACATATATTTAAGTAAGGATGGATAAATTAAATTTAATCTAATTCTGGTTATATTAGGCTTAGAGTATTTAAATTTAGATATTTGAATACCTTAGTTAAATTTGGGAACTTATTCAACTAGTATAATAGGTTATCCTAGTTCAATGTACTCAAAGAGACCCAACTCTTTATAAGGAAAAATAGATGAGTCCACTTGATAAGAAACATGAGAAGAGAAATAAATAAAAGGATAAATTTGAACCGAAAATAACCACTCGGAAAAATCACAAGGTGCCAGCCTCCGGGATAATGGAATGCTTCAAGCCCCAAGATATGGGGAATATGGAGGGAAATGGTACCATAATCGCATAATACCCGATTTTTAAGCTTTTTTCGTTACTATATATATATATATATATATATATATATTATATATATATAGAGAGAGAGAGAGAGAGAGAGAGAGAGAGAATATGGAGTGCTATATTTATGCGTTAATAGTGTTCAATATCTTGGATAAAGCATGTATGTCTAATTTAGGGAAGTAAGAACCTGAAGTCAACGGCACTATCTCATCTATGCGGTTCACAAACCAAGTTGGCTTGTGGATCGCATAGGCGAGAAACTGTCAGAAACTAAACGCCCTTGACTTCCCTTCGCCTCCTTAACTTAGACATACATGGTGTATATGTCTGTCTGTCTGCCTGTCTATCTGTCTGTCTGTCTCTCTATCTCTCTCTCTCTCTATATATATATATATATATATATATATGTGTGTGTGTGTGTGTGTGTGTGTATGTGTGTGTGTCTGTGTGTGTGTTTTTGTTGTGTGTGTGTGTGTGTGTGTGTGTGTGTGTGTGTGTGTGTGTGTGTGTGTGAGAGGGGGAGAGAGAGAGAGAGTTATATGATTAGACAGCTAGCATTTGTGCTACTCAACAAATTTGCCTCACTGAATGATTTATGCGAACCTTGTGAGGTTAACGCTAACGAGTTTCCAAGTTACTATTTTCTTTCCCAAAACTATTTAACTAAGTTTTGGGTTTTTGGCTGTGTTTTCTGCATAATTCCAACCAGCGAAATATAATTTCAAATCTAGCTCACCCTCTCTATTTTAAAGAATGTCAAAATTCCACTACTTCGGTATTCTTCCCTGTCTTCTGGTACGACGCTATCTTAAACTTGATAGATATATCACTATATATATATAATGGACTCTCCCGTCGATTTCGACGTATGAGATTCAGACAACCTTTTTCATCTAATCTTGTGTATATATATAATATATATATATATATTAATATGTATATATATATATATATATATATTAATAATTAATAAGTCATCCACAGACACGTGTTTCGGCATATCATGCCTCCTCAGTGTGGCTAGACACAACTATCCTTGGGTAGGGTTCGAACTCAGACTGACCGTATGGTAGTCCGATATCTTATCCCCTCGCCCACTGACAGCTGATGCGGGGACTGGTGTTTTTAAACTATTAAATACATAGAAAGTGTATGTATCATTCGGTCACTGAGAGATCAAATTTCCGGAGAAATGATCATTGCTTATTTGCTTAGTAGTGAGAGTTAATTTAAATTACCAATTAGAGAGCTCATTACCAAATTTATGGGAGCATATATATTAATAGTTAATAAGTCATCCACAGACACGTGTTTCGGCATATCATGCCTCCTCAGTGTGGCTAGACACAACTATCCTTGGGTAGGGTTCGAACTCAGACTGACCGTATGGTAGTCCGATATCTTATCCCCTCGCCCACTGACAGCTGATGCGGGGACTGGTGTTTTTAAACTATTAAATACATAGAAAGTGTATGTATCATTCGGTCACTGAGAGATCAAATTTCCGGAGAAATGATCATTGCTTATTTGCTTAGTAGTGAGAGTTAATTTAAATTACCAATTAGAGAGCTCATTACCAAATTTATGGGAGCATATATATTAATAATTAATAAGTCATCCACAGACAACAATATATATATATATATATATATATATATATATATATATATATATATATATATATATTGAATTGTATCACTGGGAATATTCATCGACTTTCAGAGTCATCGCTCCAGGGTGTATGCTACTCGTCAAAAATGGAACGGCCTGGTATTTTGTCAGAAACCTGAGGCGCCATCAAAAGTGTTTTTCTCGATAGATCTGGACGATCATTTCCAACCCCAATCTAGTAGGTTGACGAAGTATCAGGTGGTAAATTCTTATTCATCTGATATATATATATATATGTACATACAGAGATTGATTTTTCTTGATTTGTTTAGCCTTACATTTAAGTAGTTAAATCCCGCCTAATTAATTATTAATGAATTAACTTTCAAAAAATTAAGAGGAATATGAGTACTACTACTACTTAAACAAAGCGATGAAACTGCGAGGTCCG
This sequence comes from Doryteuthis pealeii, assembly GCA_023376005.1. Taxonomy (NCBI): domain Eukaryota; kingdom Metazoa; phylum Mollusca; class Cephalopoda; order Myopsida; family Loliginidae; genus Doryteuthis; species Doryteuthis pealeii. The sequence continues at coordinate 127,690,739 of CM042139.1, forward strand.
TTTGGTGTAGGGGTAAGAGGCTTGCTTGTCGATCCGACAAGACAGGTTTCAAATCACACACGAAGCGATCTTCGTATCTATAGCTCTGCTGATGAGGCCTAATAGGCTGAAATGTACATACAGAGATTGATTTTTCTCGATTTGTTTAGCCTTACATTTAAGTAGTTAAATCCCGCCTAATTAATTATCAATGAATTAACTTTCAAAAAATTAGGTTTGACTTCAATTAAGCACATATTCTCCAAATATATATATATATATATATATATATATATATATAATATATATATATATATATATATATAACTTTCTATGTGTCGTTCCCTCTGTCTGTCTCTGTCCAGTCTATGTCTCTGCCAGACTATAATTATTCAACATGAAATATAAGCTTGTCTTCTTGTGGCTTTTGCAGAGTGATAATGAAAGAAAGCGAAAGGATAGACAAATACTTATACTATTGGTCTGAATTTATTAGATGGGGCTTGATTCTGACGTGAACGCTACCAGGATCCAAAAGATACAAAGAAGGCAGTTGTGTTACAATAAAGCTGAGGATAACAGTCCGAAAAATCTAAATGATGCAAATTCTTAGACCACGTTTGATAATCAAAAAACACCGTGGAACATGAAAGAAAATGTGATACCAGTTGTAATAGATGGTCTTAAAACAGTCCTTAAAGGTTTGGAAAAAAGATTGGAGGAATTTGAAATCAGGGCAAGAATCCGCACCACCCAGGCAACATTATTTTAAAATCGGCTAGAATGCCCAGAGGAGTGCTGTCGCTGAGATTTCAGTAACATACCACTACCTAACGCTAGTGTGAAAATACAACTACCAATAGAAGAACAATTGGAGAAAAGGAAATGTACAAATACTTAGGAATTTTAGAAGAAAATAGAAAAAAGAAATGAGAGAAAATGTTTTTAAAAAAGAATACCCCATAAGAACAAGAAAACTCCTCGAAACCAAGCTCTGCCGTAGAAGTCTAATCCCCTTCATAAAATACTCTGAACAAAAGAGGAACTCAGACAGATTGACCAAAATACAAGAAGATTAAGGACTATGCACAAGTCATTACACTGTAGAGATGATAGAGACGGGCTATATGTATCAAGAGAGATAGTTGAAAGGGGTATTGCCATCATAGAGGATTGCGTAGATGCTTCAATCCAAGGACTAGAAGAATACACAAAAAAAGGCAAGGTAAAATTAATTACGCCAGCCAACAAAAGCAGCTGAAACATGTGGACTAGCAGAAAAACAACAAAAAGAAGAAAATAGAAAGTAAAACAACTATATGGACGCTTCAAACGACAAATTGGGGAGACTGCACACGAAAAGACCTGGAGATGGTTAAGAAGACGAAACCTCAACATAGAAACCGAGTCACTAATAATTGCTGCACGAAATAATGCCATAGGTATACCTTATATCTAAGCAAAAATTGATAAGACACAACTGAATAGCACATGTAGGGTGTGTGGTTACAAAGATGAGACAATTAACCATGTAAGGCAGCAAACTAGCACAAGAATACAAGGCTGGAGACGTCTGGGTTGGAAAGGTGATTAAATGGGAATTGTGCAAGAAACTAACTTTTACCCATACAACAAAATGCTATAAGCATAAGCCAGAATCTGTTCTTGAGAATAAAACTCATAATGTTGATGAACAAGAAAAAGAGAATTGTCAGCTAGTAGTTTTTGCAGTTTTGCAGTTCCAGCAGATCACAGGGTGTAGATGAAAGAAAAAGATAGAAAAATACCTGTACCTTCCTAGAGAATTGAAAAAGCTGTGGAATATGCAGGTGAAAGTGATACCAGTTGTAGTTGGCGCACTTGGAACGGTCCCAAAATGCTTTAAAAAAAGACTAGAGGAACTGGAAATCAGAGGAAGATTTAAAACCGTCCAGACAACACCATTGTTGAAATGGGCTAGAATGCCCAGAAGAGTCCTGAAGACATGAGGAAACTTGTTGTCACATAGATTCCAGTGAAAGACAATCAGTTACGGCTGACGAGGAAAACTCACAAAGGGCGAAATAATGATGAAACAACATTTCTTGAGAATAATAGATTTAACATAAGAGAGGAAATGATTAACAAATCACAAAATTAATAATATTCCAAATTACCACGCAATATAAACTTGACCCCCTTTCAAGAATGACCCCAAAAATAGAACACACTTGTCACCGTGTCCCACACAACAGTATATAAAGAGATAACCACCACATGAGTACCATATGATCGCACAGGTGAGAATATATATATATATATATTATATATATATATATATATATATATATATAATTTAGGAGAGCGTTGACACTTAGAGAACGGCAACTGGGGACTGCCACACACGCACGCACACACACACATATATATACATATATATATATATATATATATATATATATATATATATATATATATATGTGTGTGTGTGTGTGTGTGTGTGTGTGTGTGTGTGAATAACCAACCCCTCCACACGAGCAGGATGCGACGCATGGTTAATTTCTTAAACAGGGTTTAACAGGTTTAAATCTTACTTCTCCAGGACTGGTTGCCTAAACAAGTTAAAGAGTCCAGTCCACCCATAGGTGTGGCATAAGATTAGATGCATACCTTTACCATGGACATTAGTGCTATTTGCAATGCAAACACCCTCTTCCAGGATTTGAACTCGTTACTGAGTCCCTTTTTTACGTCGATAACCATTACACGACGCGCCCATATATTAGATTATGTTATTTTATATCATATAAATCTGATTTATCTCCCAAGGACGAAATTAGAGTAAATTGCGGATTTTCATTCATTATTATTATTATTATTATTATTATTATTATTATTATTATTATTATTATTATTTTGAATGCCTGTCTTCTTACTTTAGAATACAGTGATAAATTAAGCATCGATCAATAAATTTTCAAGGGGGTGCTTATGAAAACAAGATGAACAGTTTTGTAGATAGATATTCCAATTACAGTCAATTCACATTGAAAGCGTCGCCTATTGTCTCGTTGTCAAAGTTGAGGAGCCTCGAGTTGGATCGGTACTCATCTGAATAACCGCTCTGGAACACAAAGTACTTAAAGACGTTTTGACATAGGCAGAAAATCTGAAAAGAATAGCTTTCACTTTCTCTCTGTCTGTTACCCTCCTTCTATCTCTCTTACTCACTCTCTTTCCCTTCCTCTCTTTCCCCCCGTCTCTCTGTCTCTCTGTCTCTCTGTCTGTCTGTCTGTCTGTCTGTCTCTCTCTCTCTCTCTCTATATATATATATATATATATATATATATATATATATATATATATTAATACGAACCGGTGATAATTGCTTGCTTGACCGTATATGAAATTATATTTTGATATTACTATTTTTAGAAGAGTTAAAGAAACGAGAGAAATGTTGAAAAATGATGACATAGATCTTGTATATATATAAAGGCGTCTGGTTTTTTGGTATGGATGTGTCGACTTATAACATAGAAAAAAGATGTCATAAGCATTGAAATCGCGCAGGGCCTTTAATATGTTTATAATGAGGATGAGAACAACATTTAGTTTTTGAATTTTACTGACTACATATAATTCAATTATTAAAATTCTACCGATTTGTGGATCTCTTCACAGTTCTTCATGAGCAAATACAAAAAAATTTTAAATTCTTAAAATCTACCATGTTTAAATACCACATAGATTCCATAAGCGAAAGGAGAATGAAAGGGGAGTTCCCGTGTCGTAGACGATAACGTAGTGGACTGCAATATCGTAGTGCGCGTGTTCAAAATAGTACATTAATTTTCGGACGAATACCCCTGGGTAAGATATGAAGCTCCTCATATTTTCTTACACCTAGCTCACTGAAAATTATGTTGAACTCTGTCAACTGGTTTATGTTCCGCTCCTGTGCCGAAATATTGGGTTTACTGTGGATAGTAAAATAGGTCTTATCGAAAATTAACGAGTTTCCAGATTAAAATGATTAAACTGTCGAATACCACAATTATCGGTTTCTGATTGATTGATTAGTTTATTTTAATGGCACGTCGACTCGTCTGGGGTAATTTCATGCCGAGTGGTTGGGAAATCGCATACACTTTGTGTTTATACTTACAATTTTGTGGAGTTGTTGGCTGGTTGATTATTTTATATAATGGCATATCAATCCTTATGGGCTATTCAATTATATGTTTTGTAAATATAAAGTTAGGCCAATAGTTTGTAGGTAAATAATTAGTTGGTTCGAGAAACTGGTATAGATAATTTTCTTTAACCTTTTGTGTATTTATAAATTCATAGAATAACCTGTTGATTAACCCTCAGCCACCGCACAAATATGATAAAATATTTGGGTATTAGTCATAAGAACAATTTGAAGAATATGTTATGAACAACCTATCGATCGGGTAAGGACTCTCTGGCTGCCGCTCTAGCCCAAGTAATGGCCGACGTGGTATGTTGCATGTCAAGAGAGCACTTACCACCCGAGACAAGGATTGCTAAGCCAACATGTCTTCAGACATTACGGTTTGCTATCCACGGTTAATAGGGGGCCTTATTGGGTATAGGTCTTACCTTTATGCAGAGGAACAGGATGCGTGTTCCCCAGCCGACAGTATGGTTGTGTAGTGGTAAGAAATGCATAAAATCAAAATTCACGACCAATGGATGCAGGACACGATGCAGAGATTCTCGATTTCCTTCACTTTGAATTATTTCAGCCGTTTTCTACATATTTAACAACGATTATTAACAATGAGATGGTGAAATCTTTAATTCGTATTAATGTAATTTACGAAAAGGAAAAAGAAAAAGTAATTGAAGAAAATAAATTGTCGAGCCGTTTGAATCTTTGATATGCGTGTATGGATCTTAACACCTCGTCCATCACATTGGAATGTCTTCGATAATTAATCAAAAATGATGAATAACGCAGAAATAATCATAGATTTGAAAAGCTTCCAATCTGAACGTTTAGAATGGAGAAACTGAAAACTAATGGATGATAGGTCACGACTTCAAAACTCATTAATCCATGCTACAGAGATTGTGTGAGGAGGGGGTGACAATCATCGGTGAGGAAACACAAATATGTACAAAAATCAATATACTCCCATTGAAAGATCTCTTACAATATACAGCATTAGAAATGGTCAAGCAGCTGATTTCAGTGTTATCAATAAATGTCAACATTAATATGCCTACCGTCTGAAAAATCAGAGTTTTTATTCCATGGAATGGGCAAGTGAGACATTAACAGATAATTTATAAAAGAATATGGAGTCTTGTGGACACAAAATAAATTTTGTTATTTTATAATCTGAAAATCAAGAATTAAACCCTTGTGCATATTAAATGAAACAACGGCATTAGTTTCCTTTCTTTCCATATACTGTCAGTTTTATACCAACTAGAGCGACAGGGTGTAATCGATTTCTATTATTATTATTTTTCCTCAGATAAGGTAATTTACTGTGGTGCCCAGAAATAGGAATCTATTTTCGGGTGTATGAAGAAATCTGTTTGTCCTTGAAAAATGTTGCGCCATCCGTGATTTCATAAGACTTTTATCACGACCAGAGACTATGGTCACGACTATCGATTAATTGTCCTACGGCTATTCTCTGCAACGGACCTTACTCCAAAGAAGCGTAGTAGAATTGTAGGAAAACTCTGACAAGCCTTACAAAGAGATCGCGGATAGTATGGATATATAATGGAGATTCGGTATATGTCAGTCTGTAACTGAAACTACATCACTACTTACGTCACAGTACTGTCATGAATTAAGTAATTTTATCAATCAGAATTCAATTTATAGTCAAGATAATTAATGCATAGAATGAAGAACAACACTAGTTCATAAATATACTCAAAAACATTTGATGGTCCAAAGTGTTGTTTTTTTAACAAGTTTTGATAAATACATGCCCGGTATTATTGATTTAACATTACTGGACTTTAACGAAACATTTAGAGAAAAAGTTTGGTGTGGCAACTACACAAAGATTTTGGCTGCTGTTTTGAAAAAAAAAATTAAGTATCACCACACAAAACAGTAGTTGTACGCCCATTTACCTCTAATCTCGCAAACCGTCTGAGTAAGACGAGCAGGCCATGTTGAGCACAGCTGGGGAAGCAATGACTAATTCATAAGTGACATTCTGGACACCTACACATGTATATGCCAGTGTTGGTAGACCAGCAAAAAACTTACATCCATCAGTATATGTATGTAGACTGTTGCCTATAGAGCAATAACGATGGACAGTAGGGACGGATGGCGAGAATTGATACTCGTTACTCTGCCAGTTACTAAGTATCTGATTTTAACTTTAAAAAATTGCTCCCGTGTCTGACCCTTTCTCTCACCTTCCGTTACAGTTCCTATCATTGACTCTTTTTTATCGATTCCCTGGTGACGGGAGGCGACCAATTCATTGAATATATTATTTTTACAAAATTTGTCAAATGCAATAAGCTATGTGTCTACTCTTCCCGACTATATCTATATGTACGATAATTTCAGTACAACTTATCTCAGTAGACCCAGAGGAATTCAATCCGTATGAAATTAACTTACATAAAAGACGACATAAGAGTCCAGAAAAAATGAAACATGAGAGAGAAATATGTCTGGGTGTATATTCCGGAATGTATAACAGGGTGTGTCTCATAGTGTAAATGAACACAGGTATGCGAGATTTATGAACATCATATGTTATTTAAATATATTTATTTCATATGGTTAATTTCTATCTGAAATATACTAATCTAATCCTAATTCCAGACAACTTTCCAGGTTTATTTTACCAGCTACTGTTTGTTTTGGCGAGACTAATTGCAAAATGGGGAATTTCAAATCGTTTTGTATGTATATTTAATGGATATAGCCAACATATGTAGGTATTTTTGATATCTTTCTTTTGGCGAAATCCCTAATAATAGATGCAAATGTCAGGGTGCCAGCATATCTCATTTTTCAAATTTACAATGAGAGGCCGGAACCTAACATAACATAGCATTTTAGAATCAGGTTGACTCTATGAGTACGGACTCTGTGAGTAAAGACAATACGGACAGAATAGGGATACTCAATCCTGTAATTTTGGATTACCAGGTTTTAATTATTGCAAATGTTTTCAGAGATGTTATGTAATTTTTGGCGACGATTTTCTTTTGTACAATAACAATTTTTATAACTTGGAAATACATTTGTGAATAATGTTAATAGATATCTTAAATATTACACCACTGTATAAAATCGCAGTGTCAGTTTAATTTGTATGTTTCTGTCTCGTTGGCTGGGGCAGTGGAATACATCGATTGTATCTCTGCAGAAGGGTAAGACCCTTCAATGGGTCTGCTTGTTCAGCATAGTTGACGAACCGTGATACTTAAAGACGGAAACATTGTGGCTGATCAGTCCGATATGCAACATTCCAATTTGTCCGTTACTTAGGATAGACAGAAGATTGGCAAGCCCTCCCCTCCCCAGATCAATCAGGTGATCACGTCAATCCCTAACACCTATATTACACTCATGGCACACCCCTAATTCTTTGTCTTATATTTATTTTATGTGCTAGAAGGAGTTGACTGAGTGTCTTAGTGTCTTCGCTATGACATTAAACTGCATCTAGTGGTGAAGTTCCAATTCTGGACTCTGGGGAATGTGGACTATCCGTCTGATAGTACACGTTAGGGTCCTATCTATTGGTCAAATAGATAGAAAATGAGTCGTAAGAATGTACTTAAAAAACTGATTTTGTAATTAAGTTCAATACCCAGCAAGAATGAATAAAACAAAACGTTTTCGGCATAAGATAATCCAAGTGTTGACTAACAAGCAACCGCCAAAAAGAGCAGAAGTAATATTTTCAGTAGTTTGAATAAAATCTTTATCAGTGTGTGGCCCTTCGCGGAAACTATCTTGAAAGAGATAAAGTTGATGTGTATTTTATAATATTTTTTTCTTTACACAGCAATTTTCATTCATTTCGAGAAAGACTTCGTAAAACCAACATAGATAAAGATATTATATATTTTCCGAACGGAATTTAATCTCTCATGCGTAAAGATTGGGTAGGGCATCTATATTTTTATGTAGGGAGGGTCAGTTTGTCGTAAAATGAAAACATTTTGTTATCTTCGTCAGCTCAATGCTCTTTCTAAAAAGAACTAATAAAAAATGTATAACAATCTCAAAAGCAAGACTGACCCTAAAGATAATAATTAACTTGTAATAATGTAAAAAGTAAAATAGGTGGAGTGGCTTATTGTTGGTACCAGCCAGACACCACGATAGTATATCTCATTTCCACGGACGCTCGATCAGTGAGATGTTTTTTTGCGTTTGAGGTAGAGCGCCACATCAACCATCAGCTAGTCATTTTAGCACACAAAAGCAAGCTGTGTTACTTATGCGCTGAGTTGGCAAGGTCTAGAATCGAACTCGGAAATACGTTGTTCCTAGAATATACAATGGGATTAATATATTTTATTATTAATTTAAAATTGGTTTGTGAAAGGCAGGAGTCCCTTTCTTGCTCTTCGGCGGTGGGCTAATAGTATGATAAACGTGGCAATCGATATGACAGAAGGAGAACTCTGAATTCAAACTTCATTCAAAAATGTCTGATGAGCAGTCCACGATATGCAACATTCCACTTTGGCCCTTACTTAAGCTGGACCGTTGGTCGGAGAGGCCTCCTCCGATCAATCGGCTGGGAACATCAACCCTAACACTTATTTGTTTGTCCCCTTATGGAAACCGCAATTAATTTCATCATATATGTCCTAGAATGCAGTTGTTGAGGGTTTTAGTGTCCTGCCTATGACGTTAGACTGTGTCTAATGGTGACGTTCCAGTTTTGAACTCTGTGGAGTGCAGAATACCTCTTTATTGCCATTACTCCCAGGTGCACTTTGACCCTGTGTAGTATTACATTTTACGGTTCCATCTATGGTTTAAATAGAGAAAATGAGCTGAAAAAAAACCTGTTTATAAGTTAAGTTTAAGAAAAAATACCCACCAAGAATGAATAAACAAAATATCTTAGGTATAGATTAACCCAACAAGTGACATGACGTAACATCCAAACAACCAAACAACATCTCCATAAAAACTCATCTAGTGTCTTGGTTTGATTTATTTGTTTAATGGCATATCAACTTTCGTAGGTTATTTTATGGCAAAGCCATCTTTGTAAAAGAACAGTTGTGGTACTATTTAAGCCATAGCTGGTAGCTGGAGGGGGTTCATACATTTTCCATGGGTATTAGTCCAAAATTGAACGTAATAGCACGACTGGACTTTAAACACGTTAACTACAATGTCGTACATATCAAGCAACCCGCGGAAACCCCTTTTTATTTGTTTAGGTATTCGCATTTTTGTCCAAAATAGAAGTACGAGGTATTTCTTAAACAGTTAACAGCCTGATCAAGAAGAGACTGAATTAGAGCCATGAAAACTACGCTATTTATTGGGACAGGGCGGTGTAAACGTGGTAGAGCCAGAGCTATGCCGTCAGAAACTTAAATGTGAAAGTTCTTGGTAAGGACACCCAAAGCGGACAGGTCTGGTGCGCGATGGTATTAGGGTTACAATCCGGCCAAAGGTGCTCCGGTGAAAATTCCAAGAGGTGTCTTGTGATTACTTTTGGCCCTTTCGTTCCTGCATTTGCTGGATAATCTGCGCCAAACAAATGTCTGCATGCGGGTTCTTAAGGACAATTCCCATGATACTCGATTTGACTAAGGGATGGAGCCGGCTCAACTCACTCCATGGAATGCTGCCACAAGACATTAAAATATAATAAGTTGAAAACAGCATATTATTCAATAAAAATATCAAAATATTTCATTTAAATTTTTGTTGAAGCGAAAAGTTTTCAGTACTTGCATAGTTGTAAGAGCTCACATGTTCCGATCTCATATTTTCAGCCAAGTCGCGTACGTATTTCGTAAACGAGTGCAGTGTGAGAAATAACCTTTCAACTTTTTTTTATGTTCGAATCAATGCACATAAGATTGTTTCTTTCTGCCTTGGTTATCTAAAATCAAACGCTTCTTTACTTGTCACTTTCCAAATCTGAAGTCGAGCCAAAGTTCTGTGCTTCACGACAATAACGACTGTATTCTAGGTTATCTCTCGCTGATAAGTTACTGTGTGGTTTCGTTCGTCTACATTTGAAATTTCCTAATCGCAAGACAAGATGTTTCCGCCTGCTACGACGCACTTTTAATAGAAGACGACAGCGTTTAATTGTTACGAAGTCCTGTCGATCATCGACATATTCTGGCAATATAGTTGGCCCGTGTGCAACTATCCAAGTCTGGCTCTTGATTAGATGTACAGACTTTGTACATATTTGCAGAATTCTTTTATTTCTACTTGTATTTAATATGTCGTGGAGAAACATATGTAGCATTGCTAGATATCTCTGTTGATATTTGCTCGATTTGAGATGCTTACAGTAGAGGATGTAATTAAATAGATAAGAAGTTGATTTTATTTATAGTGAAAGTTTTGTTAGAAGATTAGAATGAATATGGTAAGTAGCAAATTATTCGATCACCAATAGGCTCTACCTATAAGCAGATATATAAATTAATAAACTCGTTTATAATATTCAAATTTTCTTTGTATCTCTCTATTTCTAAATGAAGAAATATGGCCTGTTTCATACCTGAGGCAGTTGCCCATTTCCATCAATGCCTATGATCATCGTCGTGATAAAATCCCACCGAATGGGGCCACCTGTTGGCCATCGGTGGCGACCAATGATGCTTAAGTTTGGGACCTTGTGAGAGCAATTCATGAGTTGCAACACTTTATTTTGGCCCTTACTTAGGCTAGACAGGTGTTCGGAGAATCCCACTTTGAACAATAGGCAGGTCATGTCCAGTTCTAGTACCTATATGATATTGGTAGTATCTGTTAGAGTCCTATCTATGGGTTAAATAGAAATATTCTCAAAAATACCCGTCAAGAATTAATTTATTTCAAAACTTTGACGGCATTAAATGACCCACTTAGGTTGATTGGCAGACCAATTCTCCAGACTCAAACCCAATTGAAAACTTGTGGAGCGTCCTAATACGACATGCTTTTGAGAATAGACGCCAGATTAGAAGCCAGAATTACTTTGCCGGGAAGTGATAAACGTATCCCGGGAAATTATGTCAGGGAAAATCCAGAAATTTACAGGTTTGATGAACCGTGGCCTTTTTCAATTCATTAATAAAAAGGAATACATATGTCATATTAACCAAATACACGGTTATTTTTTTAACTCTATTTACATTTTTACCTCGATTTAATTCCATCTTAGTTACTGTAGGTATCCCTAAAAATCTGTAAATAATGCAATTAACGTGTTATTTCCTTTTCTACAGGTTTTGTTTATTACACATCGCTAATACTTTGACTCACTAAGAATTTAGATAAATTAGTTAAATGACCATAACTTCTGATTCCTTTTTTAGAACATTAAAACTTTCACGGGGTAGGTGGATGTACATATCATCATTCTCTGATAATTCCTTTACATTCCAAGGAATAGGTTTTGGATATGATGGTATAATGTCACATCGTTAATAATTTGAAACGCAGTATATATATATATATATATATATATATATATATATATATATATATATAGAGAGAGAGAGAGAGAGAGAGAGAGAGAGAGAGAGAGGGGGAGAGAGATAGAGCGAGATGGAGCGAGCAAGTGAGAAAGAGATGGAGCGAGCAACTGAGTGAGAGAGAGAGACATAGAGAGAGAGGGGGGAGAATGAAAAAGATACCATAAAAAAGTAATCAGGAAGTAATGGAAGACCCAAAAAAGACTTTTCGGTTCGTGTTTGTAAATAGTATTGAAAAGTATCCAAACGTTGATCCAAGTTTAGATTAACTAAATGTGACTTAGGTTTTATATAAATAAGTTATCGATTTTACGTCTTTGATAGAGCACAATGATATGAAGGACCAAAATAAAAACCAAATCCTTTAATGATATCACATGTTTGAAGAAAATAAACATCGGAAAATATGCCGTAAATAAGATATTTAATGAGACAATATTTTATCAGAGTTTAACTACTTATTTTATTTTACCATTGACTTCAATTTATCTTTAGAGAATCTTACTGAAATCGTTTTTGGAAATAATGGTCGAAACTATTTATTTTCTTTTTAAACTCTTTTAAATTTATCTTCTTCTTTTATATCCTTGTCTGATGCATCCCAACTGAACTTCCGATCTGATCTTTTACTCATTTATTTTTCGCGCAAATTTATTCATTTTATGTAGTTCACAAATAATGTTCGACATTTAGATAAAGCATGCATTTGGAAATAAATGGTTGTTGTTCAATTTGAGTAAAAATTGTCTAAATTCACAAAGAAAAAACAATGGGACTAGAGATAGTACAAAATCAAATGAAAATATCCCACTTTTTATTATTAATAACTACTAGGTAACTAATAATGAAAACCATTCTTCCAAAAATGTAATCATTACCTTTTGTATTCCGAAAAACTTATTGCAACTATATACGATTTAAAAATATGTTTTAAATCATAAACAATTCATACTTACTTGTATTATCAACCTTTAAGAGGTATGATCGTAGTATAGTTCAGAATTACTCCAGAACTGAGTCTTATCTCTAGATGCAGCTTTGTCTCCAATCCAGACACTTTGAAGAACTTTGTAGTAGACGCAGTTAGTATATCCTCAAGTCAAACAAAAGCGAGTGAGAATCGTATCTATCATGGATGGTTCCCATGGAACGGTTTCAAGGAGTCTTGAAAAAAAGATTGGCAGAAATATGTACTCAGGAAAGAATCGGAAGTGAAACCAAGACTACTGCCACTAAATCCCCGGGAAAACTTAGAGATACAAACAGTGTAAAAATCAGACTTAGTAAATTAATTATAATAATAAAAATGTTTTATTAACACCAAAGTCATTTAGCATATTAAGAAAAACAATTGAAACATAAAAATCAAGAGAAAATACACATAGTAATAAGGTTAATAATAATCATCATCAGAAAATCATGCTGGCAACTCAGATATCCATGACTCTCTCTCTCTCTCTCTCTCTCTCTCTCTCTCTCTCTCTCTCTCTCTCTCTCTCTCTCTCTCTCTCTCTCTCTGTCTCTCTCCAACCGACCCTATCGGTCATCACTCTTAGGTGGTGTTCCGCGCAGCATCCAGAATCCGCACAAAGCTGATTGGTGTTTTGTTCGTTTTACTCCGGGGGTTTGTTTGATAGAGGACACGTGACAATTCAGCTGCTTTCCGGTGATGTTTAATGGTGAAACCAGTCTGCTCTACTATTTACTCAGAGGGGGAATAGTTTAATTCCTACCTTACCCAAGTGTATTAGCGCTATGTCAAATGCAAACAGTCTCGTCCAGTAATTGGACTCTTTTCATCGTGTCCATTTCCTACAACGGCAACTAATAAACTACGTGTCTTTTTATCATATATATGCTAGCAGGCGGTGACTGAGGGTGTCCTGGGCATGACGCTAAACTGAATCTAGGTGTGAGGTTCCCATTCTGGAGCCCTGAAGAGTGTAGAGTAATCTTTCATCGCCATTACTTCCAGGTCCACTCTGATCCGGAGTGGTAGTACCTGTTAAGGTCTCATCTATGGGTTAAATAGATAAAAATGTGCTTTAAAAATGTATTTAGGATGAATTTTAAATAACTGAATACCCAACAAGAATGAATAAAACACAAACGTCTTCAGCATAAGATAAGCCAAGGGTTATCATGCTGAAAATCCAACCAACCAACCTTAATCAATGTGAACACATGATTTGACTCGAATCACACTTGGGGAAATGAACCATGATTTGACACTGGGCCTGTGATTCAATTTAACATTCTTAACAAGACATTATCAACACGTCCTTTATTCTATTTGCATATAGACAAGCGATGACCGACACGAAGAGAACAAACTGAAGAGCACATGGAATCTTAGAATATGGGAGTGGTGTTAAATGTGTTCTGATAGGGTAAAACTAACAGAAGATGTGTCAGTTAAAATGATTAATAAGATTAGTTAATGATAATTAATTAATAAAAGACAAAGATATCCAAATATATACAGAAGCCCAAAAGAAAATGAAAGTTTTGTTTAGTTTGTTTGGATTTCCTTGTTTAATGGCATTTCAGATTTCGTGTGTTATTTTATGCCAACCCTCCCATGTGGAAGAACAGTAAAGATACTATCTAATCTCTAGTTAGGAGGGAGAGAAGCAGCTTATAGTATTCATGAGACAAATAATACTGTAGAAGAAATGAGCTGGGCGTGGGTGTAATGAAACGGTTACTTCGTACCAATAGTAACCCTGGTACCTAGCTGTGAGAGCGACAAGAAAGTCAATCATGGAAACTCTCGAGGTAGATCCGAGAAAGGCTCACAACAGAGAGTTGAGGATTTCTTTAAACAGTCAGTTTATTAGTCAACCACTAGCTGATTGAAAAAGAATGACTTAAATTTCAAGATGGCTTACGATTGTTAAAATAATAGATCGTTTTTTATCGACTCAAGAATACGATTTCCCGTCTCCCTGTTTTTATTTGTGTTTTTTGTTTTTATTTTTTAGACCGGTTCAGAGGGAGGTTGCAATACCGATAATGAAGTGGCATTTTTTGTGACCATGTGTCAGATTGATCTTTTTCCTTTTTTCATCGTCATCTCTTCATCTCGTCTTTATTCTTCGTTATATTTCTTCGAGCTAGACTCAGCAACATCACAGAGAGTAACATCTGAAATGTGAATTAAATGAGTGATTAAAATTACTTGCTTAAAGTAATAGCATTTAAACAAAGACAAAATACAGGCAGAATTGATAGGGCAGCAAATCTACGTGCTGTCCTAAAGAAATTCTGGAAGCAGCACCCCACAACACACAGCTGTGTAACCCTTTCCCTACCCCTATCGCCCAAACAAGTCAGACGAAAAAGACATGCTGAACACTGCTACAGACGCAAGTTCAAACTCATTAGTGACGGTTTTAAGTGGATACCTACATATGGAAACACCAATATTGGCCGAACAGAAAAAAAACTTACATAGATTTGTTCTTAGTGGACACTGGATGATGTACGGAGGAGCCGATCCGTCATATTTGTAGTGACAACTTCTAGCAAATATATGATAAAATGAGTTGGGTCTGCCATAAGAACAATACACCCGAGACAATCATAAATGTAGGGACTTGACGTAACCAGCCGATTGATCAGATGAGTCCTCTTTGACCGACCGCCTAGCCAAATTAATGGCTGAAACAGAGTGCTTAATATCATGGACTACTCAGCCACCAGGTTTCCGTCCTTAAGCATAATCGGTCGCCACCACGGCCAACAGAGGTGCACTCGGCGTATTTTACATCCCCAGCCAACATGAATTATGGAACGCCTTTGCGTCTAAATTCACAAAAAAAAAAAAACCTTCATCGACTCGTGAAAACACTTCACGTCTCCTTATTTGTTAAAGCAGTCCAAGAGTAGGTTGAAACACTGATAATGAAGTGAGTGATATTTATTGCTGTGGGCATGTGTCTGGCGTTTTTTTCTTTCTTTCCTATGAACTCGTCTTAATCTCTTAACCACATCGTTGACCCCACCAACGAGACCGTCGCAACGCAACCATCTAGAGGATTTCAAAGTATGAGAATTTTCAAAGTATGCCTGAACGAACATGAGAAGATGTAAATTTTATTAACTCAAAACAAGATTTGCAAAATAGCTCTTCTGAAATTTCGAAACATAAAAACCGGTATGCTCAAAGCATACCAAATGTCGACTGAGGATATATCGCATCACTTAAAAATCATTTCCATCTTTTTGATATCAGATGAGGAAATCGTATAAAATTAAAATTTTGAGGAAGCCGGAGATATTTGCTGCTATTCGACCTTCACACATATGTTCGCCCTGTCAAAAGGCATACTAAATTATTTCAAACGTGACTGAAGCTGTATTTAGCAAGTTACAAATTACAATGAATGAAACGTTAAGTCTTTCCCAAAAAGTCCACTTTCCATTCCACACTGTCGGCTAGGGCTGTAGAATACAACAAATAAACCGCTTCAGAGGGGTAATACCCCTCGAATGTTGGACGTCGGTGGTGACCCGTGATACTTGATGACAGGACTGTTGGAGATTTAAAAATAATTAATGTAATTGCTCATGAAAAAGCACTTTGGGTGAGGTTAGAATTAGTATGACATTAGTTTCAAAGAATTTGACTGCAAGAATCAAGTTTTTTATATGGCTAGTTTAACAAAAAATAGTCATCACGAGCTTTTGTTTTTCTTAGTATATCGATGTTCAGCTTATCTTTATATAATTTGTTATGGTGTGATTTTGTACCAGTTGATTAATTATTGTATCGTTTATATAGATCTGACTTCGAGTTTGTCTCCACGATAACACATTGATCAGACAAAAAACTAGAATATACATCTCCAAAAAACAAGTCAAAGCACATAAATAGTTACATAATCTGGTTCAATGCACCATAACACATTATCAAGTATCGCTAGAGAATTTATAAATCTCATAAACAAACACTTCCCCGAATATAACTCCCCTGGCACCTTTCTTTAACAAAACCAACATATAAGACATCTACATTTGTACAAGAAATGTATATCAAATTATAAAAAATCACAACGGAAAAATGGAAATCAACTACACCACTACTTAATCTAACAAAGAGTTTAATTTCAGGGAAAATAATTAAGATCCCATCAAGGAAAAGTCTACTAGAAAATGTAGTGTACAAAGCCACATTAAGAACAAAGGACTAATTTAAACAGTGTGTAGGCGCAACGGAGGAATCACTAAAGCAATGGATATAGGCCCACAAACTTTCATTCTGAAATAGAAGTTACTCAACAACTACGTCATGATATACACATAAATTGCATAGGAAAGACTTGAACGCTACACCGACCATCACCTGGGAGATCTAAAACTCATACTCGCCTACAAGATATCTAAAAATGCCTAATTTGTCTCCATGAAAAACTCGTAATAATAAATAACACATCAAAAACACCCTACTAAACAAAACAAAAAATCCGAAATTCGATCAAAATGCCGACATGAGAATAAGCCTCTACTATTACAGTTCGAACCATAAGAATAATCTATCACTACCACTACCACACACCATACCCTACCCAACACTATATTCACTAACAATCACCACACTCTACTACAAAAAAATCCCAAAATATATTCGCCGAACCGTAAGTACCATTTTCTTCTATTGAAACATAATATCCATCTGCATCTCAGTAATTTATATTTTGTTTGCAATAAATTTCATGATCGTTGCAAATATTATCTAATACAACACATTCAATGTGTATTATAATCTATACATTTAACAAATCGTTATATATACTAGCAAATATATGCACCCTTCGGGTGCAAATATTTAGGTTTTGATATAATAAAATGTTGTATCAAATTAGAAACTATTTAGAAAATGATAAATTGAGGGGGTGTAATCGAAAAATAGTACAGCTTTAAATCTAACTCTTCCATCATTTTCCGTCACTCCCGTCTTTCACTTTTTCTAATTTATCTATTTAGGTAGATTATGAAATATTTAATACAATTACAGTTCTTTCCTCGTGTTTATGGATTTCTTTTAAGATTTATCCCGAGATCTTTGCTCATATTCATTAAGATAAAACCAAACAATAAGAAATCAATAATACTAAGCATATTCTTATTAAAATCAAATTTTTAATATCAATATGCAAATTAGCCTTCTCGTTCACACTGTAAACCGCTATTTTGTTGAATATATAAATATACTTGCATGTTCTTAGTATGTAGAATAATCCAACAGTATTAATAAGGTATAAAAATTATATCAATAATTGTGGTTTAAGTAAAGATAAATTCATGGTGAATGTGACGTCAATAACTAAGGGAATTAAGACTTGAGTAGTGAATTAGTTTCGGTTACAGACAGACAAACACACAATCTCCATTATAATAAGATATATATATATATATATATATATATATATATATATATATATATGCATATATATATATATATGGTTGTAATTTAACGCTATTACAGCAAAGTAGTTATTTAACTCGAAATTTGCATATACTACTTTTATTTACTGTCAAGCTTTCTTTGATTAATAAAGTTTTATGTTGAAACAATTAAAAAATGATTTTGATACACACACACACACACACACACGTATATATATATATATATATATATACACACACACACACACACATATATATATATATATATATATATATATATATATATATATATATATATATATACGGTTGTAATGTAACGTGCTGTCTGTATTACAGGAAAGGATTTATTTAAATAGAAAGTCACATATAATACTTGTCTTTATTGTTAATTTTCTTTCATTAATACATTTTACGATGAAATGATTAATAAATGATTT
This sequence comes from Doryteuthis pealeii, assembly GCA_023376005.1. Classification (NCBI taxonomy): domain Eukaryota; kingdom Metazoa; phylum Mollusca; class Cephalopoda; order Myopsida; family Loliginidae; genus Doryteuthis; species Doryteuthis pealeii. The sequence goes on from CM042139.1 coordinate 127,709,251, forward strand.
TGATTAAATTTCTACTAACGACAGCATTAAAAGAATGTGTTCAAGTTTTTTTATTCTTTCATTTCAAACAACGTCAAGTATCTATTTCTTTGAAGCATCTTTCTTTAAATTCCAATACGTAAAAGGTGCGAGACATACGAATGATGAGAAAGAAAATGCGATACTCCAAAAACGGAAGAATATTTTTCCACTTTGATGGCGAGAAGGAAAAGGAAAGACAGTAAAATAAAAAGGAATAATTAAAAAATATTTATTAAATGACAAATATAAAATTATTGCAAAAAGCAATAATGAAGAATATATGACGTTGAATATTTTCAGTGAAAAAAATCAAAGACTTCACCAAAGAATACACACAATATGTAAATCTTTGGTTTATTTTGATCTATGTTTCTGCAAGTTCCGATGTAGTTTATTCCAAGGGGGCGGAGATATTTGAAAATGACGTAACTACATTCAAATACCAACTACTTGTTTTATCATTTAGACGATAATTGATTTTTTTTTCAAGTTTATAAAACAAAGTTCAGACCAAAAGTGATCCCAGCTATGGGTTAAATCGTACCACTAAAAATTATTCTACAAAAATGGCGTTAGCATTTACTTGCCTATTTTAAGCCACTCACAGAGGCTTTCCTACCATTATGATCCTATTATAAGCAGCTGACAGCGGCTCTCGCAAGTGTCACTTGAAGGATTCATATTACAATAATAATAAGGCTTTATTTGAATAGAATGAGTTCCAAGGTGAATGTGAACTCTTAACTGTAACTTAAATGCATCGTACATATAAGTGTGTAATATCTAATTTGTTTTTTGAAACTAGATTTAAAAGGATACTCATACTTTAGATTAAAACATTCTTATTTTATGATGTATAGTCTAAATTTTAAAATACTTTTGGTAAATTAACAAAGCATTAACAGATATTTCTAAAATATTTATTAAGGAATTTCTATTCATCTCTATTCACAGTCGGAAAAATTAAAGGAAGAAGATTTAATTAACTAATAGAACAAGTATTACATTTCCACAGTTCTTTACACCGTTCGTGTCTAGTTATATGTATATAATTAATGCGCACGGTTCGTTTACATTGATAACTTTGTGCTTATAATTATTTGTATTTATATGAGATGTTGAGAGCTGGCAATCTTTTCTTACTCAAAGTGCTTCATTATATACGTTCATTAGTGAGTTAGGTTTGTTCGAAAAAATAATTAACTGGTTTATAGTCATGCACGTGATCATTTGCCATGTCTTAAACTTTTAATGAAATACATACAAAAAGTAAAATAAAATAAGCAAAAAAAAAAATGTTCCTTTTTATATTTCTGTTAATCCGCCAGAAATTTCAAAAGAGACATATTTTTACAAAAAAAAAGCATTTCAAAAAGAATTCCGGTAACCGGAGGAAAAAATATACGCGAGTTAATTAGGACTATTCAGGCATCTGACAAATTCGAGGAAAGTATGTCCTGTTTTTTTATTAAATGTCTTCAATCAGATTTTCCTTTTATTAAAACATAAATCGAGAAGTTGTTTTCTTTCAGGTGTATGAAAAAACATAGAGAGAATTAACTTTTTCTGGTGGCTGAGGTAGTTGTGTATATTTTATTATGATGGACATTCTGTGATTGTCTGTCTGCAACCGAAACTATATTATTACTCAAGTCACAATTCCTTTAGTTATTTACGTCACATTCTCCATGATTTTATTTTTTATCTAAATCTCAAATATTAATAAATTGTTTTACATTATTAATACTGTTGACCATATCTACATACTAGGAAATTTACCACGTACCACACGTGTACGGGTTAGACACAAGGCCCTATTATTGCGGGACAACCCATGAACCGTAGTTCATGGGTGGCGAGTGCAAAAGATCCGTTGATCATGTCGGTATTCCCCCTCGAGGGGGCCCTGAAGGCACTGGGCAATAAACGCAGTCCTGCCCCTTTACACCAAGGAGACAGGTGTTGCATTGGGGGATGGCTTGTACGGTCCAGGGCCGAAGCTACTGGATCCCCAGCTCCGAATAGCCAGATCTACATAGTATTTACCGCGTACCCCACTTGTACGGGTCAGGCACAAAGTCCCTATTAACGTGGGACCACCCACAAACCGAAGCTCATGGAGTGGCAGGCGAAAAATTGCGCCGATCTCGTCGGCATTCCCCCTCAAGAGGGGCGCCTCAGGCACTGGGCAATAAACCCAGCCCTGCCCCTTTAAATCGAGGAGGCAGGTGTTGCCTGGGGGGATGGCCCCCTGGGATCGACGCTACTAACTCGTAAAGATCCAGGGCCGAAGCCACTGGACCCCCGGCGTGGGCCGGAGCTACATAATGATAACATGCAACCGTAGTTATATATACAACAAAATAGTGGTTTACAATGTGAACAGGAAGGCTAATTTGCATAAACATATTAAAAATTTGATTTTAATAAATATGTGCTTAATATTATTGATTTTTTATTGTTTGGTTTTATCTTCATTAATATGAGCAAAATCCCGGGGATAAATCTTTAAAAAAAAACATTAACAAGAAGAAATAACTGTAATTTTATTTTTTACTTCCTATTTTCACTAAATAGTCAAATTAGTAAAGTTTAACAATGAATGACGGAAGAGAAGAAAGAGTAAGTTTCAGTTGTTCTATTTTTCGATTTTACTCCCCTCTCTTTCAAATCATTTTACCTGCATTCTTATTTAGTTTCATTATTCTTTCTAATTTAATATACTATTTATTACATTAAAACTTAAATACTTGCACCTGGTACATATATTTGCTAGTATATATATTAAATGCGAATATCAGTGTGATAGTTTTTCAGTGAGTCACATACTTGTAAAATATTGTATTTTGCCTATTGTCGACATGGAACGAATATTGAGCTAGTCTATCCCATTTTTGCTAGATTTAGACCAAGGATATTCTTTTAGTTGAGGCGAAGTGCCAAACCTACCGTCAGCGTTCGGTACTTTACCGCACATATCAGATTACCGGAACTAGAACCTATGTAGAAAAGAACATCTCTGAATGCTGATTCTCTTGGCACTGAAATACATTCTGTTTGGAAAATTAGAATTCCATAATTTATTAAATTTTTTGTTTGAATATTTTTTTTTTAAATTCCGTTTAGCGCAAACGTTTCACCCACAAAATTATTATTCAGTCGTGAATTGAACTGGAAATTTATTTAGTTTATTCTCTATTTGAGAGTGTATTGCTCTAATAAAACCTCGTTATGATGAGCTGTTTTCTGGTTTACAGTTACTTTAAATTTACATATTTATATGTATCTTCGAAATCTTTTTTTTTTTTTACGTGAACGCAATAAGTCATATAGCAGTTATTTATGATTTTATTTCAATAATTTCCTACTCAACTGTAAAGAAATAGTTATGTAACTAATAAGACTCGCGTGAAGGAAGATTTGAACCTCTGGTTTGAATTCAAGTCATGGTTATCTTTGGTCTTAGGAAAGTGACATCCACTGGCCAGTCTCCGTCAACACTTAGATGGCTTTCCGAGGACGTCGACTATCGCCGGTGACCTTTGCAAAATCCAGCCAGGCCTAGTCGAGCACTCATATTGCATAGGCGAGAAACTGACAGTCACCAAGTGCCGTTGACTCTATGTACTCTGTTCTAACTTTATATGTACTAGCAAATATATGCACCCTCCGGGTGCAAGTATTTAAGTTTTAATATAATAAAATATCATGTTAAATTAGAAAGGCTAATGAAACTGAATAAGAATTCAGATAAAAATATTTGGAACAGAGGGGGTATAATCGGAAAATAGAACAACTTTGAAACTAACTGTTCCACCATTTTCCCTTACTCCCGTCTTTCAGTGGTAAATTTCCCTAATTTAACTATTTAGTTAAAATAGGAAGAAAAGAATAACATTACAGTTATTTCTTTATGTTAATAGATTTCTGTTAAGATTTATCCCCGAGATTTTTGCTCATATTTATTAAGATAAAACCAAACAATTAGAAATCAATAATACTAAGCATATATTAATTAAAATCAAATTTTTTAAGATCACTATGCAAAGTAGCCTTTCCATTCACACTGTAAACCGCTATTTCGTTGAATATATAAATATAATTGCATGTTATTAGTATGTAGATATTATTAACAGTCTTAATGATGTAAAACAATTTTACTAATAATTGAGGTTTAAATAAAAAATAAAATTATGGAGAATGTGATGTGAATAACAAAGGGAATTCTGACTTGTATAGTAATATAGTTTCGGTTACAGACAGTCAAACCCACAATCTCCATTATAATAAGATATTCAAATATTATCCGCACTCATGTCTTATGTAAACTGATACTATGTAAATCATGTTCTCTGCTTAAACTAGACAATTTTATCATTTGTTCATTTGGAAACTAGGAGGCCTATTCAAAAAGTTATTGGCTTTACCCGGAGAACGCCAAAGTAGAAATATTGTTCTTGCATTATTTTTCAACATAATCTCCTTTAACTTTAATGAAGTTGGTCCAGCGATGTTCAAGCTTCGCAGGCACCTAATACTTCACAACAGCATCTTGAGCCACCGAGTATTTCAGAAAAACATGAAGTCATCAATGAATACCATTGTTTGAGAAACACGAGTCAGACAGAGCCAGTTCGGGCGAATAAGGTAAATGTTTGGACAGTCTTTGAGCAAGAAAATTACGTTAGCGCCGCGCTCTCTTTTACTTTTGTTAGTTAATAGTTCTTTTCAGTTATTGCATCTTATGCCTAGTAATTCTCATTAATGGCCTTACTCTTTTGGAAGAATTCTATCACGAGTAGTTCTCTAGTGTCCCAAAAGATAGAAATCATCTCCTTCCCGGTAGATGTCATTAGCTTGATCCTTTTAGGAGGCCAAGAACAGGCTAGTTTCCATTTTGTTTTGATACTATGAGGAAGAAAGCGCTGCTGGAGATTCTGAGTGTTTACACGTCCATTTTCATATACCATTGACCATGGAAAGTAATTACCTTTCGTATCCCCTAACGTTAAAAAGGAACAAATGTGTAGTAGATAATTATTGTAATTCATACAATCCTATAAGCATTAACGTAATTGTTAGTTTTTAATCAAGAAACCACGCAGAGACATTTTCTGTTACACACCTTTTATTTGATTATTAATTAATCTAATCTTAATTCGCATTCGGGAAGAATCAGCAGCATCACAGACGGAATACACGTCTGCCCAGAAGAGACCGCTGATTACAACCCCTTAGTTTCTAATACGAATTTCCCAGACACATCTGATCCCGTCACTCGATAAGCAATGAGAGCCTTGCCCCAGACAACTTTGGGTTCAATGCTATTGGCAATCAAATTCTATGAACTTCAATCTACTGTAATGTTCCACAGTGATTTAAGGTTATTCTTAAAATCCACACACCTTATAAAAATGATAGGCTATGTCTATCCATCATGAAATAAAATGAGAGAAATAGAAATATTTTTTTTAAAGTGCACTTTGGAACTCTAGCTGAATTGCGATTTTCTTTGATGATCACTGATAAAAATGATGCGAGCAGAAACTTGTTTCTTCTTTCACAAGATCTTTATCCACCTTCTGTTACAAAGAAGTATTCTATTTCGAACTTCAAATACATCATTATCTTATCATATTTATGTTCCTAAAACGTATTCTGCTTTGTGTTCAGGGTTGATTGTTCACTTGATGAAACGCAAATCTTTTTTCATCATTCGAATTTGTGGAGGTTCCTAACTTTACGTGCCTTTAAATATATATATATATATATATAACTTTACGTGCCTTTATATATATATATATATATATATATATATATATATATATATATATATATTGAAGAAATAGATACAGCAGAACTTACTCGAGTTTCATCGCTAGAATCATCAGGGTTAAATCCACTGAATTAATCGAGTTATCGATTAATTGCAGCTGATCACACGTATATTCATTGAATAAGATTTATCGTTGAGCACTTTGTATTTGTTTTATCATGGACTTAACCCCTGAATCCTGTGCACCTCCACGATCGTGCCCATATTCACCGGTAAGCCACATTTTATATATAAATATATATATATTTATTTATTTATTTATAATTACAAAGTCGCTCCTTATTATTATTGTTGGAGAATTGATTATAGAGGGCTCAATTACTTATGTAAGAGCTTTATTTATAAATAAAGCTCTTACATAAGTAATTGAGCCCTCTATAATCAATTCTCCAACAATAATAATAATTTAACCTAATATATATATATATATATATATATATATATATATCATTTACACTGAGAACTCATCTCACTTATAATGCATTGTCTCTTATATATTAAATGACTTTAGGGAATTTTCAGTGTTTCCTTTCTTTCGTTTGGAAGTATTTTAATTTATTCCTCACTGCTATGATGAATTCAGCTTATACAGCAGTATATTCTTTATTCCGATTACTATAATTAATAGTATTGTTGATAATTGCTATATACGTCTATTTTTATGGTGTCCTTGCATAATATTCTTATGTGCTTAAAATGAAATTCGATTTTTATTTTTACATTTTGTTTTGGTTTCTTTATTTCAAGGCACATCAACTCTCATGGGTTATTCGATTATTACTCTTGCTGTTGATAATCACTATATCCGTTTATTTCTACCGTACCTGGTATAATAATGTTTATTTAAAAAGAAATCCGATTTTTAATTTAATATAACAGCTGGGTTTAGTTTGCTTCCTTTGTTTAATGGCATATCAAACTTAGTGGGTTATTTGATATTAAATCCATTCTTGTAGAATTTAATTAGTGGTACTAATTAACCAATTGCTTGTGGATGAGAGGATACATACCATTCACAAGGATATTAGTCCGAACATGAACGTAATAGCACGGCTGGTGTTTATTTGATTTCTCATATGAGTCATTATAATTGAAAGAATAAATGTATATACCCATCCAAAACAAAATTCAAGTACGTTTTACTGAAATAATAATAATGATAATAATAATAATAATAATAATAATAATAATAATAATAATAATAATAATAATAATAATAATAATAATAATAATAATAATAATAATAAAATAACTTAATTTGGTCAGGTTTTGTTCTTTTAATTGCATACCAATCTTCGTTGAATATTTTATGTCAAAGTTTTCTTTGTAACCAACAGCACGGGGTATAAGGAAGTTCATACCTTTCTCAAGGGTATTAGTCGGAGGATAAACGTAATAACGCGACTGGAGTTCGAACTCACTACGGTGTCACAGTACAGTATTTTAGATACTACGCCACGGGGAGAAACCCAAAAATAACAGCTGTAAATAACTCCTATGTAAGTTAATAAAGTTGGCAGAGGGGCCTATTATCGGTATCAGCCGGATAAGTAAAGATTCTACCATCCTTTCGCTAGCGCAAGACTAGGGAGATTATTTTTTGCTAAGGTATACCAACATACCATCAGCTCCTTAATTTACCACACAGATCAACATTCCAATATTATTTGAATAAAAATATTATTTAAAAAAAAAAATCGATAAAAATATTTAAATTAATGGTATATTTATTTTAATCCATGCACTAGAAAATATAATGAATAACTAAATATTTCTTTAGCAATTCCACCTCACAAGGCCAATCTTTTAAGTGACGTCTCACAGGTTTGAATTCAGAGTTTTTTTTCTTCTTCTTGACTGGTTTCCCAACCAAGGTTAAAGACCTTATAGCATTCTACTATTTGCCCATAGCTGGACGTAGAATAGCTTTGCGCATGCATATCGCAAAGATATTAGCGCTATCTAAAGTGGAAACAATTTCGTTCGGGATTTGAACTCTATTGAACGCTATTTCTATTTCCACTGTTGACAACCATTACACCACGCGCCTAACCAAATATTTAGGGAAAATCATAAAGTGATCTTCCAATTTTCATTTCTAAAACAAATACCAGCAGAAACTTAGATATACAAATCTTGCAGACTTCAACAAGTAGTTGTGCATAAGTAGAATCATAGATCCAACAAAAGAACTCTCACTTAAAATAATGGAAAAAATCGTAAAATTCAGTGAAGTGTGATGAAAGAAGATTTGGTGTAAATATAAAAGATATGGGATATTTAAAAATGAAAATATACTATTAGACCACGGAAGACATCAAAAGGTCAGGATAGAAAACCCAAAGCAAATATACGTTAAAAAGATGTACAACAAAACAAAAGAAAATAACCAATGGGCGAGATAGGAAACGATAGCACTTATCGTCTGTGTCAATAAAATAAAAAAGCAGAAAAGAAAGAAGCAAAAAGTAAGAATAAAGGAAAAAAGACAAAAGACAAAAAGTAAGCAAGGTTTCCACCTGAGTTTGTTATACTTTTTATATATTGAATTGTTTTGCAATAATTTTTACGTAAGCATATCAAATCTTGTAATAGTAAAATTATCAAACCGTGATATATCTACGGTTGCCGATAGTAATAATAATTAGCCGATAAAATAAACGATAAGTATCCAGGCCCACAATTCCGAAATATTTTATTCCCAAGTTTTAATTATTATGATTGTTTTAAGCGATTTTTTACGTGATGTTTTTTTTGGTTTGGATGATTACACTTTCCATAACTTGGAAATAAATTTGGGATTAATCGAAATTAATAGCTAAATTCAATGAAAGTCAACCATGGAAGATAAATAGTTGTTTGTACAGAAAGTAAGGGTCTATATATATATAATTGTCTATATATATTAAGTGAAAGCAGTTGAAACTTTAAAAGGAAAGCTTAAATAATAATGCAATACTTAAATGGCATGATCAATCTTGAGTTCTTCGGTACTGATCCTTTATTGTTACGTATCACATACGTCAGTATTATGGGAAAACCAAAAATGCTGTTTATCATACAGCTTTGCAATAAGTTACAAATTGATACATTATATCATTGTTTTTATAAAAAACAACTTTTGATTGTTGAAAAGTATTGTTCGCGTTTGATAGAATTCAATATGTACTCAAGGCAGGAAGTGTCATTGTTGGGCCGATATGTTGGCTTTTAAGATTTCTTTATAAAACAAAGCTTGCCACAAGATCAGATTTCCATATGCCTGACAGTTTGTTTGTGGCCAGCCATGCCTTTCCTATTCGTGCAGTAATATCGTCATCTGTGGATGAGATATTACTACAAGCGACATTTCTTCCAGGCAGTAGTCATATCAGTACTGCTGTATGGCTGCACCACCTGGACCCTGACGAGGCGCCTTGAGAGTAAGCTAGATGGGACCTGCACAAGAATGTTGCGTGCAGTATTGAAAAAATCGTGGAAACAGCACCCCACTAGGGAACAGCTGTATGGACACCTGTCCCCTATCTCACAGAGCATCCGAGTGAGACGGACTAGACATGCAGGACACTGCTGGAGAAGCAAGGACGAACTCATAAGCGATGTTCTCCTGTGGAAGCCAACACATGGACATGCTAGTGTGGGACGCCCAGCAAGGACCTACATTGACCAGCTATGTAAATATGCTGGCTGCAGCGAGGAAGAACTCCCAGGTGCAATGAATGATAGGGAAGGCTGGCGAGAGATTGTCATGGATATCCGTGCAGACTGCGCGACATGATGATGATGATGATAAAACAAAGTAGAATAATCTAAAGACACATCAAGCACTCAAAAAATTTGATTCACATGAACTGCCTGAATGATATTTTATTCTCTCTATCATAAATTAAGCATCCCACTGACTATTCAGACGGGGGAAACTACTTATTAGATTATAACAATTAAGCTGTGTGTTGATGTTGGAATTATTTGTCCGTACCTTTAGGATAAACATCCGGGTATTTCTCAGCATGCAGTATGTAGACGATGTCAGTTACATCTGTCATGGACCCCATTCAGTGGACCCGGACATTTGTGCCATTGACAAATGTACAATGCTAATTCGTTGCGTTGGCACAGAAAACATCCAAGATATCTTGCCCATAGGTCACAATGCCGAAAACTTTCTTGAATTATTGACATATAAGTGAATAACTGGTCATGACTGAAATAACCAAAGGAACATTGCCAAGTTGATAACGGGACCACCATTCACTTCTATTACGTACACTCCTTTGCACTCCCAGACAGTTTCCTTTATTTTATTTTATTTTATTTTTGTATATATTTTGTCCTGTTTTAGTTTTACACGTTAATTAAATCGTAATGTTATAGAAATTGTTACCTCTTTTCCCTTGGATTTATTGCTGAATAAAACTTTCATATTGTAAGATAAACGTTTATAAACATAGTATCATTACATAATTTTAATTTATTTTTTTTAATTTTCTATTTGTTTTTAACTCTTTGTCTACAGAATGTTCACCACGAGTATATCAAATTTTCTTGGTATTTTTTACCTGTATGATGGGGCATTGCACAGTTCACTATCTATTCACCTCAGAACTCATTCTATTCAAATATTATTGTTATCTGAGTCCTTCATATCATAATGAACTAACCATCATTCTCTGGACTGTGCTAGGCTGTTACCGACGATGAGTAGGCAAAGTGTTAAATTTAAAGCACTGTCTTATAGGATGATTCACTCAGTCTTTTGACAGAATTTTCTCTTTAGGCCTCTATGGGCAATAATAATAATAATAATAATAATAATAATAATTATTATTATTATTATTATTATTATTATTATTATTATTATTATTATTATTATTATTATTATTATTATTATTGTCAGGATTAGCTTTTTGTCAGGATCTTTGGAACTATTCCAACTATTCCTTTATTTCCCACAATTGTTCAGTTCATTTATCCAATGTTTCAGATTCTTTCAGTTTCATCCTGTGTTCCAGCAAACAGCGAAGTCCTAGTTAATTGCAAGGTTCCTAGTGGAACACCATCATCGCTTATTTAAGCCTATTTTTAGATTAATTTCTGAGCCCACTTTTTTAAATATTTTATTATGTGGTTGTCAATTTCGTCTATGTCTACAAATAGTTTGCTTTTATTATTATCCTGTGACTTGTCTATATTTAACAATATATGACTGATCTTTGTGTATTTCTGTTGGAGATCCCATCAATAAAAATTAAGTTTCAATGTTCACAAGTAGTTCCACAATCATAATCATACCGAATTATTTATTGTTCTTTGAATAGGATTCCTTAACTACATGTATAGTATCTTTATTTAATTTTCTCCTTTTTGGGGTTAATATGTTCTTCTATTTCATGGGTCCTTAGCTTTTCAGTCCGAGATTCACAAAACTTATCTCAGGAAGGTCCGGGAAGGGGATCTGATAAAAAAAGAAAAAGAATATATGATTTCACAAGGCATAAACCCTAATTGATTAGTGAGACATCTGATGGTGTTTGTAATAATAAAAAAGACCTATTCTCCGCATTAAATGAAGAGGTTGATAAGGAGCGCATCAAACAAGTGATGATTTGTTCGTAGTGCCAAAGATACTCCCTATTTGCTTGGTGTGGCTGATAAGGTTGTATAATCGTCCAGATTGAAACATGTAGTCCTTAGAAAAACCATGGATGTGGCAGACAAGAAACCTGTACACCAAATCTTATGAACACGGAAGATCAAAGAGGTATATCTGCAGTGTTATGGTACTTCTTCAGTCAACATCAAAAGACGAAGAGGAAACTTTGAAAGTGTAGAGCCGTACTGATGATCTCCGATGCTCGTATGTGGCCCAAAAAGAACAGACTTGGAACCCTTGCTCCATCAATTCTCCTACTAGTTCTATTCCAATTTTTAATTCTAATTTGTCTTTCACAGCTAAGGTTTGTATAAAACGCAAATCCCTTGACAGCATAGATGACACAATCTCTAACGATGTATCTTCCATCTTTCCTTTTTACATATGGTCAATTGCTGTCATCTCTTTGCTGCTAATATAAATGCTTTACTTCCACTTAATTCCACCTAAACAGTGTAGAAGTAAAATCTCCACTTTCCTCCATCCATCATTTCTTTAGAGGTGGAACCACCATCTTTTTATCCATCGGGTTAGGAAGACAAATAGTTTCTGGTAAAAAAATATATAAATAAATATCATCTTGATTTTTTTATCGAAAAATCTATCAGGATTTATTTTGCCAACTCATAGAGGAAAAGGAAAAGAGAAGAGTTCAGGCGTTAATTTATCACACGGCTAACAGTCTCGTCCATTTTCCTCGGAGATTACATTTGCAGTTTGTCCCACGTTTTTCCCTCTTTACACAGAAGTATCGAGTAACTATTGCTGAAGATATATTCATGGTATATCTTCTTAAATTTCCAGAATCTTTCTCAATATACTTGCTAACTTCAACAGAAATGTGGTCTGCAATGTCTCACACGTAAATTATATCAGTAAAGTTCAAATATACTATTACACCACAAACACACTTATATATATATATATATATATATATATATATATATATATATATATATATATATATATATATATGCACGAGCATAGTAGACAGATCAATAAATGCACAAGGTCCAAAATAAATAGACTGTTACATTTGTAGCAGGGAATGCATGCATATTCTTATAGACAAATGAAAGGAAACATGCAATTTCCTTCGTAAAATCCACATATGGGCATGGATATTAATAACGAAAGTGCACTTAGTATATTAGAATCGTCTTGGTAGCAATAATTAGGCCGAGGGAACATTGCCAAATATTGGTCAATATTCAAGCAAAGGGAACCAGATTCAAATGGATGGTAAATCCGATCTCAGGAATTGCTATCGAAATAGATTCAGAAAAGTACAGTAGATTGAAATTAAAAGAAACAAAAAAACAAACAAACAATACATGTCATTCATAACAATCCAGAAGGGAAACCTAATGCAATCGTAAGTAAATAAACAGCACCATTATCTCGAACATTATCACTACTACGATCAATACGCTAGCAACTACAATTAAAACCACTAGAAATAACAAAATTAGCATACTTTGAAGATGTTGATCTTTTTATTCTATTTAGCCTCACCACATAATGGAACTTTGTATCATACACATGACGGAAAAAAGAGTGATGAAAGCAACAATTAATTACATTGATTTTTAAAACCTCAGAGTAAAACGAGAACGTTCGGAGGACGTTAATAAATATTTTGCTACGACGAGATCTGGACAAATACAAGTCTTCACACCAAATAATAATCTATACATATATAAAGGGCAGTTGTCTGAATATGCATGTGCGGAGGAAACTTCGAAAATAAAACAATTAACCACAAAGTAAATATATATACACTAAATATCACCAGGGCTTGTTTCTTGAGAAAAAATAATGAAGATTTTATTCATATTATCGAAAGCATTTAAAAATTGAATAGTATTATAGAATAACGTTAAAATTATACTTGGCCATTTTCGGTGTTTCTTGCTAAAAAAGTAAACAAATGGAAGCTCAATCACTTTTTTATTTTCATTTTTTTCACATTGAATCTATATTTTTACTGATTCAAAGTTGTAGTAGATATTTCATGAATACATTCGTTTATTTAATCTATTTTTATTATACATCCTGCAAAGATCGAACTCACTATTCAGTAGTAATGGATCTGCAAGACTATCTTGCTAACCATTGCACCGCTTTAAAAAAAAAATCTTTACCTAGGCAACTACGAAAATAAAACAATTAATGACAAATATATATATATACCTATTCACTATCACCATATTTTTATTTTTGATAATGAAGATCTGATTCATATTCGTTAAGATAATTAGTGAATAAAAATTCAATAGTAACAGCATGGATTTTTTTTTGCATCGACTATTTAAATCGGAGACAATAATTTTTTTTCTGAGTGTCTGTGTACTTTTTTTTGTAAATCCCCACCAGGCCAGATAAATGCATTTTTTACGTAGGGATTTTGATGGGGCATCCTGTGATGATCTAAATCACAATTCAGTAATAATGAATCTGCGAGACTAACATTTTTGCACCTCCACCTTCTACCCAGGTGATGCCGGATAGCCGCTTCTAGTATATATATAAAGGGCAGTTGGCATGTATGTATGTCCGGAGGAAACTACAAAAATAAAACAATTAATGACAAAGTAAATATATATACACATTCACTATCCCATTATTTTGCTTTTTGAGCATAAATAATGAAGATTTTATTTATATTTGTGAAGATAATTAAAAAATTGAATTTAAATTGTAGCAGCTTGGATTTTTTTTACATTCACAATTTTAAGTAGGAGACATTAATTTTTCTTTTTAGAATGTCTGCTCTTTTTCTCTGATGCCCCACCAGGCCAGATCAATGCAAGGTCATTCTTATGTAGGGATTGCAATGGGGCATCCTGCGATGATCCAACTCGCAATTCAGTAATAATTGATCTGCGAGCATTCTACCCAGGTGATGCCGGGTAGCCGCTTCTAGTACTGTTATATACTCGTTCAACATCGGGTATATAATCAGGGAGAAAGAGACAGACAGACAGATAGATGGATTAGACAGGGTAGATGATGGGTGATATATGTTAACTACTGCTTACAAGATCTACCTCGACCGCCATCTTCTTCAGTCGATCTAGTGGGCTTCTTGTTAAGGGTTGGATTTCTTTGTTGATTTCTTCGGGCTGGTTGCTCTTGTAATATATAAATCAGCTCTTGTTTAATTAGCCACAGAGATCTAATCTGTATCCTCACAATGATTAAAACAACTCTAGAAACATATTATCATTTACATAGTAGCTGTCTTGGGAACAGCAGTCATTGGTCTAGTAATTGTGGTCGTAGAAGTGTTCTAACACGTTTATGGAACTTGTAATTATCCTTCAACATATTATTTCTTTTGTTTTGAGGAAGTGCGTGGTGTAATGGTTAAAGTCATGGGAAATGGACTCGTCGCTCCGAGTTCAAATCCTGGATGTGGAAATTGCATTTCACTTTGTGCTAATACCATTGGGAAAGGTATGAATCATACTCTCCCTCCAGCTATGGATAAATAGTAGGACAGACTGGGCTCTTTAACCTTGGTTAGGCAACCGGTCTAGGAGAAGAAAAACTCTGAATTCAAACCTGTTGAACTCCGCTTAAGAAATTGACCTTGTGTCACATCCTGCTCGTGCAGAGGTGTTGGTAAATATATATTTCTTTTGTAATATAGTGTTCAATTTTTCACTCAAATCCATCATAAAATCACACATCACTTTTCGAAAGAACTAATGGGGTGTTTATATATATATATATTATATATATATAATATATATATATGTATATATATATAAGGTGTGTCATATAAGTATCGAAATTGATGCTGTATTCTCTAAGATAGAAATGAACAATGACAGGAACGTTAATATTTTTTCATAATAAAAGGTATGTCATAAAAGTTCCGAGTTTTAAGCTGTATTTACCAATATAGAAATGAACAATGAATGGAACCTTAATTTATTTTCGGAATACAAGGTGTGTCAAAGAGTACAGAAAATTTCGATACCTTTTGACACAGCGTGTATATCTATATATAATTATCATTAAAATTTATCGTTAAAAACTGTTTTAATCTGTAAACTATGTATTGTGCGCTATGGGCAAAGATGCATATTACATAATTACACGGAAAAAAGAATTGTAAAAAAGAAAAATCCGAATCTTCTGAACAGTCAAAAAAAATTCAAAATATACGAATGCATCACCAAAACGAAAAGCAACCGAAAGAGTCAAACTAAGCTAATATATATAAGAGTGCTCATGTAACGTGGGCACTAATTAGCGATACGTAACGTAGTGGGGTCCAATTAGGAATATGTTACGTACGGGCTTTTCTCGTGTATATGTGACGTAGTGGGACCAGTTAGTATTTAACGTTAGTGCCTTTTCTTTCTCGCACTACAATTCGTATCTTTTCGTACGTACGGTGTTTGTTTACATACACAGATCTAGCTGTAGCAGTCAGTCTTAGCTAGCCCCAAAATCTTCCTCCACTTCTTTCGTTTATGGTCAAGGGAAGATATCACTTTAAGTACGCCGTCGCGTGCCCTTCGTTACGGCCAATTTGACTTGTTGACAAGTTTGTTGGTTTAATGACTTTCATTCATGAATCCCCGTACAATTCCTTTGGCGTGTAGAAAATAAAGATGTGGGCAGTATTTCTTGCTTTACGTAAATTTATTTTCTCAATGAAAGTTACCGAGAGAGAGAGAATGTCGGCTTCCTTAAATATGTTTTTAGTGATGCTCTTAACTTCGTTCCAATTATCAGGCTTCACACTTAAAATATGTTTTCAACTTCGTCCAGTGTAAAATATTACATCTCGGGTTTCACACATCAGCGAGCTCAGTTCATCAACTGCCAACTGCCACGCACGGCCTCCTGGCTCTAACTGCCTCTGACTCTCAGACCCTCACTGCTCTGATCGCAGACTCCAACTGATCATGATTCTATTCACGGGTCTCTTAAATAGCATTTCTAAATAATCTTCCAGAAGCTTCCTTCTCTAGAACTTTCGACTTCCTTCTGGACTAAATCGAATATTCGATTCCTTCTATTCTCACTGGTCAACCAGAGTTCACGAAGCCTAAGATCAAAGACTCTCTGTAGCCCAAAAGACTGGGTTTTTTCCTAATCATAGACTTATCGTCTCGTTTCTCTCGTTAAAAAGATATTATCTTTCCTAATTACTTTTTCGGTGATTCCAAAAAGACCACCCAGTAATCTAAGATAATCGGTAGTACATATTTCTAAGTCTGGCACAAGGCCACAGATATAGGTGCTGGGCGGCGATTACATAACACTCAATACACTAAGCGGAGGAATAATATAGAAAACCTGAATTGAGTCAGATACTATTTTCCTAGGAATATCCAGGATAAAATTGTCAGATTCTTTAGGTGAAACCTAGGTAGTTACTATATGATTTAATTTAGGTTATATATATATATATATATATATATATATATATATGCCATTTTGTTTTGGACAGATATAATTAGCAACACAGGAACATGTATCATACATCAAAATGAATCTAGTCCACTGTGGATCACATTCCTACTTCTCCACATAGTCACCGTTTCTTTCAATAGCAATGTTCCACCTTAAATGAGAGCATGTATCTCTACTCCGTAAAATTCTGTTGACTGTTCTTTGAGCCACTTCTTCACTACAGATTTCAGTTCCTCGTCACTAGAACAATGTTTGCCTCTCAAACCGTCTTTCATGGGGCCGAAGAGATGCAAACATCTTTATAGAATTTGTCTTTCTTAAAGATTTCAAATAACAAATGAAAGATGTTGTTGGTATTAACCATGAGTCCATGAACGTGAATATTTCACTAAAAAAGTTCTCGCTAATACTGCTGTGACTGGTGCTGTTCTTGCAGAGCACGTTGCTGATGTTTTGGATGAATTAACGTGAGATGTGTATTTCATTTGCTAGTTTGAAATTTAAAGCAATATATAACTTATTTTAAACAATTACATTCAGTTCGTGATTATCTATATGTATTTTCTCTCTCTCTCTCTCTCTCTCTCTCTCTCTCTCTCTCTCTCTCTCTCTCTCTCTCTCTCACGCTCGATATATATATATATATATATAGTATCGCTCATCAGTACTTACACCGCTACGGTAAGTTTCTTCTAAATTAAATATACCACGATTTTATTATTTCTTGTTGAGAATGATGCAGTATAAATACCAAATGTGATTAGTTTTATTGTTACTACGGATCTTTCTGTTCTAGGAATTTATCTATAGCGAGATGTCGTTAATTAATATGTGTTAGGATACTCCACAACGTTGAAAGTCTTTATGAAAATATTAAATTGCAACATTCTGCACTCGAAAACTTTATATATATATATATATATATATATATATATGTGTGTGTGTGTGTGTGTGTGTGTGTGTGTGTGTGTGTGTGTGTGTGTGCGTACATACTTTTGGTTTGATTTGGTTTCCTTGTTTAATGGCATGTCCAACTTGATTGGATATTTGATGGCAAAGCCTCCCTTGTAGAAGAACATAAGTCGTACTATTTAAGCCATAACTGGTTGGATGATGGGTTCAAACGTTTCCCAAATGCAATAGTCCGATAGTGAACATTAGAGAGCGACTGGTGTTTGAACTAGGTTATTAAAATGTCGCAATCAAGTACGTTAGGAAATATACCAGTGGATCCACACGCACAATTATTTCTGGACACCTACATATAGTTACAATATAGAATTTGTTAAAACATTATACCTAATAAAATCAATTGTTGTTGCATAATGTTCCATAGAGATAACAGAATCTCGCAATATTATTTTTTCATTTAAAAACAGTTAAGGGCGCGCTTAGTTATAGTGGATAATCTATCTATCTACCTATCTATCTATCTATCAAGTATATATTGGTATGCATATAGCTGTTCCTCTCTATGTGTCTATTCGTGTTTATTTCGATTGTCTCAATGCGTAACTATTAATATAAATCTGTGAATAATTTTTGTTCTTGCAAATCAGTGTATTTATTAAGTCATCAATCTTTTTACGTTTGTCTACTAAATTGATCTGTCGGAAATAGTTTATTTAGTAGAACATTTTACGACACAGACCAAGAATCAGAGACAGAATATGGAAGTGCTGCGTGGGTTGAGTTAATTCGCTAATTTGAAATAGGCTCACTGCATTAGATTCCCCACAGGCTTGGACAAACAGTGTTCAGCCACAAGATCGTTATAGATGCATTTACCTGTTATTGAATTTCATATTAGGTTTAGACTGGTTCTAATACTGTCTATGCTGGGAGATTCCAAATACAACAGCTAGGATTAATGAATACGGATGGTGCTACACGCGTACAGTCAGGTCATCTCGTATGCAATTATTTTTATTATTATTATTATTATTATTATTATTATTATTATGTTTTCACACTTGTTGGAGCTGGTGGTTCAAGGGGCTGAGTGACAGCAATTTTCCTCAGGTCTCCAGGACTCCTCTGAATATTCTAGCCGATCTTAACAGTGATGTAGTTTGGATGGCTTCGATTCTTCCTTTGGTTTCCAATTCACCTAAAGTCTTTTCCAGAGCTTTGGGACCGTTCCAAGGGCACCAATTACAATTGGTATGACCTTCAACTTCATGTTCTACAGTTTCCTCAATTCT
>CM042139.1:127733400-127750900 GCA_023376005.1 Doryteuthis pealeii
TCCCAGCCTTCTTCTTCAAGTGAGGAAACAGAAGATGGGTAGTTAAATAGTCATCTCAAAGGACCTTACAGCCTTATCTAAATTCCCCGGTATGTTATTGAGTTGATAAGAGGTGATATATCTTCTAATCCTGGAGCGAACCTTGCAAAAGACTTGCTATTGGATTTGAGGGCTATGGGCCTTCTTATCACTAATGTTGATATAACATCTATCTACATAGATAAATGTTAAATAGAGCAAAGGTAAAATGAAAAGAAATGCGAATAAAAAGCATGATGAAAAGCTGGAAAGTTTTGTTTGTATTGGATTTTATGAGAGAACTGACAAAGATAATTTAATCTACAATGAAATTGTGGAAGAAAATATAGAGAAAATTCTGAAAAAAATCAAAGGGTTCAGAACGCCATTGGCTATCACAAAGGAGATGGCATACAAAAATGATTATCTTACTAATACGGTTCTCCCTAATACTGTTGCAACTGGTGCTGTATTTGCTGAACAAGTTGCTGATATTATGGATAGATTCAACAGTGTGAAAAAAGTCAAGTCTGTACTTGTAGATAATACTAATACCAATACAGATGGGAATGCGGACTTTTTACACACCTAGAAAAAAAGCTGAACAGAAATCTTTACACAATTGGTTGCTCCTTTCACCAAAATGAATTTCCATTTACAGCTCCTTTAGACATGTTGACGGTACCACAAAAAGCCCAACATTTCACAATGGTTCACTAGGTAAATTATGTGAAACTCATTATTATGAATTATCCGAAATATCATTTTCAGCAGTTGGTAGTCCTCTGGACGTTTATTCTTTTACAATTGAGAATAACAATATTCTAATTTGTGACCAAAGACGCCTATATAAACATTGAGTAGGTATTTTTAGGGGTAAGGTGGACTCTAGATTTGCATCATGGAAAATTTGACGATTACAACGTGCAAGATGGTTAACTTTGGCCATCAGGTTAATGTGTTTATGGATTCGTAGTACATACTCACAACACCTTTCAACCAAACTTCACAGCTTGATAAGATTAATAGTGGATGTATATGCCATTTGAAGGTTTGCAACTAAAAAAGATAATATGTTCCACAATCAGTAAGAGCACATTTTTAATATGATCCAAAGGATTAGGAAACAACCACCTGAAATCCAGCATATTACATTGAAAAACATATAGTATAATGCTTTTGTCTTACTGCCAGAAAATGTGTTCAGTGGTGAAATCAGATGAACTGGAAGTGAGGGAAGAAGCTATAATTTGAATTTTGGCCTTTAGGTAAGTAAATATTTATTCATATAAAACTGACTAAATTAGTTATTCCGATTTATAAAATCATTAATGTTTTTTTTCATATATATAAATTTACCATAAATATTAAAGCAGTACGGGTTGCATTTATTTTTAGATGACTCAATAAATTAATTTTTATATATTTCCATGAGTGGGGAGCCAGTTAAGAAAAGGTTAAAGAAAATAACAACAATTAATTTTGAAACAATTGATAAGTCTGTCACCAAATAGAGTTTGTGAAACACCATTCACAGAAGGATTTTCAGAAAATGAAATTCGGGAATCGTTAATGAAGGGTTGGAAACT
The DNA here is from genome assembly GCA_023376005.1 of Doryteuthis pealeii. Lineage (NCBI taxonomy): Eukaryota > Metazoa > Mollusca > Cephalopoda > Myopsida > Loliginidae > Doryteuthis > Doryteuthis pealeii. The sequence goes on from CM042139.1 coordinate 127,735,008, forward strand.
GAACTTGCCGGATTTGCCCTCACATTCTCGGACAGTCAAGTTAACAACAGAAGCCTCGAAACCAGTATATGGCTTTGAAGTGAGGGACAAGCACATACTTTTGTGTTATAATCTGATAATTTCTTTTTTAACTAAGCGCTTTTATATGGAACTATTTGACTCTATATATCAGGCAATAGTGAATTATTATTTGTTTTTCCATTTTTTTTATTTTTTTTTTTGGGGGGGGGTCGGGGTTCATTCATAAAAGAAAAAGATCAGTTGTTTTTCTTTTTTAAATGTATTTACTGTTATTGCTTAATTAATGAGGTAAAAGAGCATTTAGGATTCGTCGCTGATAAAAGGGGGCATATTTTCAATTTGAATTTTAGTTTTAATTTCTTCATTGCATTTCCTTTTGATAAACTAAAATGACAATATTCACTGCTTTAAATACTGAAATTGGTATATTTTCTTATCAACATTTTTGTCAAATCATTCTAAACCAAGAATTTTTCAGTGCACTTTTATCTACAATCATTTGTCTGAAATTGGTAAAGGTGCAAGATCTAATTTTTGGTATCAACACTTAATAGACCAATACACAAACTTATATACCTCATGTAATTTAATTTTTGGGGGAAAGTGAAAAATCAACCTACCCTAATATATATATATATATATATATATATATATATATATATATATTCTTTTCGTGACCATAGACTATGTGCATAATATGAACTCTTCAAAATGACTTATGTATTCAACAATAAATAGTTATATGTGTAGCGCGTTCTCAATTTGATAGAACTACTAAAATTATTCTTACTGAAATCAAGATATATATTTAGAAGTTATATGATTACTGATTAGATACTAAACTTCTAGCTAGAATTTGCCATTTGGAGTATCATTAAAATAACCAAATCTACTACATGAATGGTAATTTCTGTTTGCCTGTGTATAGCCAGTTTTCGCCAATGATCGATCATAATGAAATTTTACCTATATGTTAAGCTTATATTCAGGAAAAAGATTCAGTGAGAGATGAGAAAAGGGGCGTGTTAGGGAATCCGCTCCCCCTTTCTCACTGTTTACTATAATTTTTTAATGTTTAATTTACTACTACTACTACCACTACTAATAATAATGCTACTACTACTACTACTACTACTACTACTACTACTACTACTACAGAGTAATATAATTGCACTTTTTAATAATCTTGTCATATAGAATAAAATAATCAAAGAGTTTATCGTAAAAATAATATAATAATGTTGTTATTCATTTAGGTTTTAATAGACGGGCAAAATTTAAAGGAATTATTCTTTAAAAAATTGAAATATTTTTTCAGTGAAATTACATATCTTATATTAAAATTACAAACATTCTTTGTAGATTAATATTACTTTCTTTTTTCCTTAATTAAAAAATTATATATATATATATATATATATATATATATATATATATATATATAGAGAGAGAGAGAGAGAGAGAGAGAGAGAGAGAGAGAGAGAGAGAGAGAGAGAGAGAGAGATTCGGATATTAGCGCAGTGTGAAATGCAAAGAATATTGTCCCGGATTAGATCTCGATTCAATTTCTTACAACGATAACCATTACACACGGTAACCTCCACCACATTCCCAGGTAATAGCTGGTCTCCTGGCAATTTTCAATGACACGGTTCACTCATGGATAAATAGGTAATATAGATGATTTCCAAATCTGGTCATAATAAGATTGAATCATCTTGAAAGCAATGCAATGAATTATTTTCTTTAGCAAACAGACATTGTAATTAGTCCATCATTTCGTAATTAAGATAAGACATGATAGATAGAAAATACCTGATTGCTCTTTAATTACATCCCGCCAAAAACTTTCCACTCGCACTGACATTTGTATGATAACGTGTCACTGCAAGCGTGCTTAGAAGATAGATACATTTCCCGGTTATTGCCGACTACATAAGTGATTTACGAGAGATGAGATAGTGAGGCAAAGTTGTCCAATATATGCTGATATTTAGCCAATCAAATACTTTTAGGCAAAGCAGATTACAGATGTTAGCAGATTATTGGCTGATATTTTTGTCACAGTGCAATCAACATCTACATATCAGCACACCGATACAGAGAGAAAAATAATATATATATATATATATATATATATAGTTAGATAGAGAGATAGAGAGATAGATAGATATAGATATAGCGGGAGTTAGTAAGAGAGAGAGAGAGAGAGAGAGAGAGAGAGAGAAGTCGACCAATAAATACATGAATGGTTTTGTAAGTAATAATGAATCATAAATGGCTATGAAAAGACTCAATGATAGATTGGCTAATATATATATATATATATATATATATATATATATATATATATATATATAAGGTTAAATTTTTATTATTATTGGAGAAATGATTATAGAGGGCTCAATTACTTCTGTAAGAGCTGTATTTATATATTTATTCATATTAACTAATACAAATGAAAAGTCTGTCTAACCATTGGTTTCTGAATATCACTTTTTCGGTGTTATTCGTCGTCAGAGACGTTGACTTTTGAAAAAAATGGACAGTTTTTAAACTTTTGGCTCGTGTTTACGTGATCCGTTATTCGTTCTTGCATTTTGCTTTCGTCATTCACCGGCATCACTATTTGTCGCAATTGGGTCTCGTGTTTTTATGATGATTTTAAATTTTTCCGTTTTTATTTTTGTATTTTTATTTTTATTTCTTATTTTGTTTATATTTATTTTATTTTTATTTTAGTTTGTGTGTGTTTATTTATATGTGAATTCTTAATTATGCCGGTCTGAGGTTTTGGTTAGTCCAATTCCATATTAACATTTTTTTGGGTGTGGGCATGCCCTAAAAATTTCTGTTTTGTTATTTAGGAAATTGTGTTCGGAGTTTATTCCTTGAAGAATACGGAATTTTTCTGTTGTGCATAATGAGCATTTTTTTACCCATTTATGTATGGCTTCGATTGGTCTAGTATTTTCCATTCTATTTTAAATTGTTTTTCCTGTTTTTTATACTGCCATACTTTGTTGGATAGCGCTATCCAACATATTTAAACATAGATGGAGGGAATAACAGGTTTATGTAGGTTTTTGCCAAAGTAATTAGCATGAAGTAAAAGGCAAACAGGATTGAACCAGTGTTGCAAGTTTTATTTCATACGACTATATTCATTATACTAGTCACGTATTTGGCATGTGTTCAGAATCTTAGTATTTTACATATTTACCGAATCCTTCACAGGAACTGGAAATAACACGAGGTCGATTTTTAGTGGATTTTAACAGGTTTAAATTCGGAGTTTTCTTTCTCTTGCCACACCAAGGTTAAAGAGCTCAGTCTGCCCTACTATTTACCTATAGCTGGAAAAGTACATTCTCAATGACATTAGCACTATTTGAAATGCAATCAGCCTCGTCCAGCATTTGAAATCGTGTCGCCGTGCACATTTTCTACTACGATAACCATTACACTACGTATTACATACATTTAAAATATGATCAAAGTGAGTCTTTAAAACTTCAATGGAGAGTGAAAAAACACCCACTATTCTAAATGAATATGCATAATTGAGAATGCTCCACGTTATTTTGCATTAGAATACCTAAGTGATCTTGATCTGTGATGGATGTTAAATTCCCATTGATACAGTTGGTACACAGAGGTCAAATTCCATCTGAAACCATGTATATTCACTTTTTAGTCAATTTCAGTGGAAAAGTCATGAATTCATATTTTGCTGTGAAAGTCTTCTTTGTTATGCTGACTTGTCTACTGAGTTCACTGAACCAGATTATATGTCGAATGGGGTTGTAGAATACACCGACTGCACTTTTGTAGAAGGGTATGACCCCCTAATGGGGCCACCTCTTGGCCATGGGCGGTGACCTGTGATGCCTAAGGACGGAATTTTGGTAACTGAGCAGTCCATGAATGCAACAGTCCACTTTTGCTTTTACTTAGGCTAGACGAGCGGTCGTAGAAGCTGCTTTCAATCAATCAGTTGGTCATGTCAAGCCTTATCTACTATATTATTTCTCAATCGTGTTGCTTCTATGGCAGACCCCATCAGTTTTTATCATATATGTGCTAGAAGGCTGTGATTCCAGTCGCGCTACTACGTTCAATTTCGAACAAATACCAGAGGGAAAGTCAGGAGCCAACTATTTTTTTCCACCTATGCGTTAAATAGTGCCGTACCTCTTCTACAAGGATGGCTTTCGCGTTAAATAACATGCGAATGTTGATATGCCATTAAACAAAGAAATTATGCCAACCTAATGTCGACTAAGTGTAGTTGGAAGTCTTCGGCCAGTTGAGAACTTGTCTGTGATTGGATAATCTAAGTTGAGTGGTCAAGCGACCCAACAACGTTAGAAGTTAGAATTAAATTTAATTAGCTCAGGAGAGAAACCTCGGAGTGAGTGGTTTCCCAATATTCATCCCTGGCACCCGACTTGCGTACCAACGTAAAACGTAATATATTTTTGAAAAATTTGTCCCAGTCATAAATTTATGTGCACAGAAAAGTGCCACTGTTATTTTTTCACCTGTAAAAATTAAAAATGGCGTGAAGTCGGGAGAACAAGATGTCACCGAGGGATATTACAGCTGGCGAGAGAAGAACATAAAGAAAAGAGATGGGAATCGTACGAAGAGGATGGTATAAAACAATAAGAGTATAAATTTACAATGGCAATTCAGCAGTTATTTATTGTGCCACATTGAGTAAAAATAAATAACGGTGTATCTCCTTTCTTTGTTTCTTTTAAATTTTTGGCAAATATTTTTTTTTAAGTGCCAAAAGATATTAGGGTCGACCAAAAACCGAATGACCATTGATCCGCATTGGAGCCGTGCTACTACCGGTGACTCGGAGATTTTTTGCCAATTATGAATGAGCTAATCTCCCTGGCATCGCCCAAAAAGGATTAGTCCCCTCAGAAAAATATTTCCAAACACCATTGCTCAACTATACAATATATATATATATATATATATATATATATATATATATATATATATATATATATAGAATGAATAGAGAATAAATGAGAAAAGTATTGGCATAAAAAGGTGCTCAATGCTAATAAAGCAGAGCAGATCTACAATCAATAATAATGATATTATGGATATTAACTCATAACTATAAGTTACATGCTTACGCAAACTTCAGATGAGTCAAATGGTTGAGATTTTAAAAACCAGTAGTTTTTTAGCGTTTATATAAACGTGAAGGTAAAAAACTACTGGTTTTTAAAATCTCAACCATTTGACTCATCTGAAGATTGCGTAATCATGAAACTTATAGTTATGAGTTAATATCCATAATATCATTATTATTGATTGTGTATATATATATATATATATATATATATATATATATATATATATATATATATATATACTCATGCACAAAGAGGCTATCAATTCAAGTGTGAGTGACTGACAATTGTGTTAAAGGTGTGGCTTAGCTGTTACGAAAGGTGCACTCGTATGCCACTGATTTAAAGAGCTTGGTCTGCTTCACTGTTTACCTATAGCTTAGAGAAGTGTATGTTCCATGGCTTTCTTATGAAAGGTTAACATCCTTAACCAGGGTTTGAACTTGGCTCACCAAGTCCATTTCCTTCGACGATAAACGTTACGCGACACTAATTTCCCTGCCTCTTTCCACTAAGTTGAATCAATGCTCACTTTAAAAGTTGTTGAATATATCCCCCAGACTACGCTATGTTGGTTTCTATTATAATATGGCACGACGATGAGAGTCGATTGACGCAGAAAAAGCACAGATGAATCTATATACCAGCTGTACCCATGGATATTTTACGGTAGTTAATAATAAAGAGAATCCATAATCATACGCCTCAACTCTGACTACTATCTTTGCCTGTATATCTTCGGTCTCTACCCCTATGCCGAGTAAAAATTAGTCGCATCATTTTCCTTCTTTTTTTCAATTTATTTATTTATTTATTTCCTGGAAATACCATCTGAGATAAATCGTTAGAGATTTCTATTTTTATTGAAGAATTTTTGACTATCTTCGCGAAAGAGTTAACTTTTTCTTACTGTCACTTGATTTCTTTCTTTCCCTCTTCTATTCTCTTTCTTTAGCTCTTGTCTTCTATTTATTTCACTCTTCTCTTCTCTTTCTTCCACTCTTTCAATCTTTCCTCTTTATTTCATTCTTTCACTATTTGTTTCTTTCAATCTTTATTTCTTTCACGTTTATGTTTATAGTCCATTATTTAAATGAGAAGACGACATGGCATGACACACCGGGGTATAAGCATATGCATAAATGAATTTAGATATGCATGTATATGCATTTGTGTGTGCGTTATGAGAGAGAAAGGGAGCCAGACAGTGACAGACAGAAAGACAGACATGCAAGCAGAGAAAGTGAGTATGAAATTATATGTTTTCAAGCCTATTTTCATTCCCGGTCAAATCACTACTGGAACTTCGCCACAGATATTTCTTTCTTGTGTCTTTCTGATCAATGAGGCGCGACTGAAAACGTCGCCCACAATGAGACAGACAAAACAATTAAAGACAAAAAAAATACCGAGTCGCACGGGACAAAATAGAAATAGATCAAAAACGAGTGGCGGCAAACAGGCTGCTGAAAGCTTTACTGATCATGAAACACAGAAAAAAATGTCAGACTGCTAAGAAAATTATTTATAAGTGTTCATCATAACAAGACGTTGTGACAATAACAGGCAGGGAATTAGCCGAGCAAAAACTACGCTTATTAAGAATAAACTGACATAAAAGATTTCAAAAGATAATGCTGATATACACATGTATTATCATGATCATTATCAAGACGTGCAGACAGCACGGATTCACATAACATTCTCTATCGCGCGCTACCCGTCCGTAACGGTCATTGCTCCAGGCATATCTTCGGCATCCAGTATCCGCACAGTGCTAATTAATGTAAAAATGTTGCTGTTTGGCAAACAGTAATATGTCCATGCATCTCACATACATATATATCATAAGCATTATCATCATTTTCAAGGCTTGCTGACAGCACGTGACTCTCTCTCTCTCTCTCTCTCTATCTCTATCTCTCTCTCTCTCTCTCTCTCTCTCTCTCTCTCTCTCTCTCTCTCTCTCTCTCTCTCTCTCGTCACCTGTCCCTATCGGTCCTCGCCCCTGGCAATTCCTCCTCATGACATCCAGTATTCACACAGAGTTGATCAATGTAAGTTTTTGCTGGTCAGTCAACACTGGTGTGTCCCTGTGTAGGTTTGCACAGAAAATGTCTCTTTTAAGTTTCTCATTACTTCCCCAGAAGATTCTAGCATATCTTGGATGGATGTTTTCTTTTGTGACGAGAGGTAAGTGGCCATACAGTTGTTATTTTGTGGGAAATATGTCAATCATTCTGCATCTATATCCATGTATTGCTGCATAAACATGACACTTGCTGCAGAAAAATAATATAATAATAATAATATATATATATATATATATATATATATATATATATATATATATATATATATACTTGTCGGACAAGTTTTTGGTTGATCCTTTCTAATTTTCGGGCCATCTTTTTGGTGTCGGGGTCTAACTGGTGTAATAATCCACCAAAGGTATCAAAACGAGCGCTTTCGGCAATACAGTTTGCCATCATCAGGTAGGAAACGATGGTATGATTTCGAGTCTCGTTTTTAACGAGAACGAGTTGTAGCAAGGAATTAGAAGTGGGAGGTAATAACAATTGGTAGTAGGAGGTTGTAGGAATGGTAGTGGTTTGAGCAGGCGATGCAGAAGTGATTTTTTTAGGGAGGGGGGAGAACAAGTTGTGAGAAGAGGAGGAGTATAGTGGAAGGAGGATAGGCGGAAAATTATAAGCATTTGAGAACATGTTGACTTATTTCAAAGTTTATTTTGTTTATGGTAGGGTCAACAAAACTTGTATAAAAGAAAAAAATGCTGCCAAAATACACTTTAGAATATATATATATATATATATATATATATATATATATATATGTGTGTGTGTGTGTGTGTGTGTGTGTGTGTGTGCGTGTCTGAACGCGCGCGTGCGAGCGTGCGTGTGTGCGTGTGTATTATTAGCCTATACATACATAGGCAAAATGATAGGTTTAATAATAATTATATACTCAATATTTTTTCTTAATATATATATATATATATATATTTTTTTATATATATGTTTGAAATACTCCAGACTTAGCGCAGGGTGGCGTCGTCAGTTATATATATATATATATATATATATATATATATATATATATATATATATATGTGTGTGTGTGTGTGTGTGTGTGTGTGTGTGTGTATATATATATATAAACATAGATGTGCTTGTTGACTGTCTCCTCTATGGTATCAACAGACCAGCAATTCGTGGTCTGATGATTGCAGAGGCTAGAAACGCTCACCAAGCACCGGTAAATATATCAACCCTTATTCGCACATATTGCTTTCCCAATAAAAATCATTGGGTCCAAAATTTTAACTAGCTCTATTTAATTTCACGTATTATATATGTATGTTATATCATACAAAACAATAGGTATACTGACTGATTTCTAGTAATGAACAAGGGAAATTGTAAGCAGACATTCGACATTAAAAATCCGTTACCTGATACGCAACATTTAATTTGCAATAATCTTTTTCCACATTTAATATGACACTTCTCTACGAAATATAGAAGAATTTTTGAGTCCGCAAATAATTCAATTGCTCTTGATTGGGCTGGTTTGTTAGTTGGTTGGTGTTTAATGACATATCCACCCTTATGGGTTATCTAATGCTAAATGTTTTTAATATGATCTCTTTAACTTCATATTTATTTATGAATTGTAAGTCAATTTATATAAGTAAATTGGTTGTTTATTTGGTTTGATTTTACGGCATGTCAACCCTTGTTAGGTTGTTTCATGCCGAAGACGTGTTGTTTGATTTATTTTTGATGGGTATTCAAATTATTTTAAACTCAATTTTTAAACACATTTTTTTTCTTCTTCTGTTTAACTCATAGATGGGACTCTAACAAGCACTTCTGTTCTGGGTCAAAGTGAACCTGTATGTAATGGTGATGAAGGAGTACTCCGTATTCATCGGAGAACTCCTTACATCGGAACTTCACCATTAGATGCAGCTTAACGTCATAAGCAAGACACAAATAAATGGTTAGAAAAATTTGTTATGCGAGATTTTTCATTAACTTCATGTCAATTAATTAGTAGAAATATTTCTGTTTGCTGTTTTGTTATTTTTTAAAAGAACATGTGGCGAGAGAAACCACGAACGTAGTAGTTCGAAGCGTGCACGACTGTGTTTGGCATGCAGAATGAGATCAGAGGCGAGTGGGGAGATTGAACTCGCATTCTCCTGATCGTGAGTCGTGGCCTGACGCATGGGAATGGCTAAACTATCCAGAGTGGCCAGGATGTGAAGGATTGACGCGTGCTGATCAGTGTCGCACGTGCTGGTCAGAGTAACGAGCCCGGATGAACACTGTAATTGTGTATTTATTTGACCAGCCCTCACAAACCGGGACAAAAGCTTGCAGTAGCATTTTGGCTGTGGTGACGAGTGGACGAGAGACAAGATCTTTTGGTAGTATTGGTGAGAAGAGTGCAGCATTGCTGGGAGAGTAAAATCGTCGGACTTAACTGTGCCCCCCCCCCCGAGAACATTCTTATTACAGAACATCTCAACCCCTGTGGGTTATTTAACGCGAAATCTTGCAAAAAGTTTGTAGGTAAATATTTTTATCGATTTGGTTTGATTGACAGGAAGAAATAATTTTCATTCACTTTATGTGTATAGAAAACCAAGTAGAAATACTTTTCACTAACTTCACGTGTATAAAAAAAAACTGGTAGAAATAACTTCGTGAGTATTAATAAACCGGTGGTTGATCATCAGCCATCACCCTTTAGCAACAATAATATAAAAAGGGTTGGCTAATTGTTTTCCATGAGAGCAATTTGAAGAATATAGCGGGGACTTAATTATATGTGTTACATAACCAGGGGATTGAACAGTTCGGGTCTATTTGCCGGCCCGTCTAGCCAAAGTAAGGCATTAGGTGGAATGTTGCAGGTCACGGGCTCATATAGTACGTGGATCTTCATGATCTCACCCTCAGGGAAAATGTGGCCTCCATGGTGGGTTTTTAGTCGTTTGTAGAGGTGCAGTTGGTGTATTCTAAAGACCAAGGGGTGGTATTGATTTGTTTGTAAAAATTGGTAAATACACGTGGTGTCTTTCGAAATGTTTTGCCCGTAGTAATTCTTTTAGGCGTGAGTTAAATTCATTATTTATAATTTTAGTTCTTGAGTGATGACAAAACATATATAATTCAATAATACAAATTGAAGTTATGAATAATTGAAATTATCAACTTTGATTAATAAAACTTTTAAACACAAACACTCTACAAAATCAGTTCAGTGGTAACGTGATGCTTTTAATTTAATCTTTAATTACAGTTAAGTATATATAAAGCCACCTACTAGATCATAATAGTATCATTCCTCTAGAGAGAGAGGGAGAAGCAGAGAGACCAAAACAGAAACATCCTTGAGAGAGAGAGAGAGAGAGAGAGAGAGAGAGAGAGAGAGAGAGGGGGAGATTGAGAGAGATCTTCATACAGTCAGGTTGAAACATAGATATGTATAGACGCTTATTCAGAATTCAGTTGTAATATGATGCCTTTAATTTAAACTTTAATTACAGTTATGTATATGTAATGCCACCTTTAAGATCATAACATTGTTATTCCTCTAGAGCGAGAGAGAGAGGCGGCCGAGATCAGGGACAGAGACAGCTTTCATTGTTTCTGATATTATCCAAATTAATCTTAAAAATGTTTATATTATTCCTGTTTAAAAAAAAAATCTGATTAAGTAGTTTGTTCTAAAAGTATATAATTCTATTAGCCAAAGACTCCGGCTTGTTAATAGACATAGTTTTTTTAAATCTATTTTGACAGTAAGATACCAGTTCGAGGAGACTTTTTAAAAAAGTGTCTACCATACTTAGTAATTCCATTTAAAATCTATTCACTTAGATCACCTCTCATTTTTCTTTCTACAAAAGTAGGTAAACTTAATTTCTATAATCTCTCTCTGTAACTGTAATCTTTTCCTGTTTTTTTAAATATGTTTTCACTCTTCTTTGTATGCCACCCAATCTCAATAGTTCGCTCTAATGTCCATATCTAGTCACTGAAGTCCAGGCCTAAGTACAATGTTTTATATGAGATCTTATTAGGGTTCTGTATATATTTAAAACAACATTTGTCTCAATTAAAATAAATGTCTAACCATCCAGCTGATCATTAAAGTTTGTCTCAATATGTTAGACAAAATATGTTTATCAGCATTAACAGTAACATCAAAGCCAAACCTTAGTTTGCATTTCTCATATATTTTCTTGGTTTTCCCGTTGCTTAATTTATATTCAACTTTATTTCTTTGGGATCTAATATGCCATAGTTTACGTTTTTATATGTTAAATCATAATTTTAGAATATTATTAGGTTAATAATTTTTTTGAATATCATAACATATTAAGATCCCAGTACCGATCCGTGAGCAATACTTGAAGTCAAATACGATTGTTTCAGAATAATTGTTACCTGTTGTGTTGGCTATATAAATAACAGCATACGCAGACAAATCAAGTTTTGCTACCTACTTGCTCTTCAATCATCCTACGAAGCAAAACCAAAACGTTACACGCATCAATTCTCACCATTAATTTGCATAAATCTTCTGCAATTTGTACTGCAGCTACATATGACCTTTATATATTAGTATACATCTTTTGAAATTAACTTAATTCTTCATTTAACTATTTAAACCGCATAAGGTACTTTAGACTATCTACTTATCTGCTGATATTCTGGATAGTATCATTTATTCTCTGTCTGGGTATCTGGGCTGATTCTCCGTTCTTCAGCACTGCTCCTTTTGAAATACTTAGGACTTCTTCGTCTGTGTTCTTTGTTGTTTGTAGTAACGAACACAAAGATTTTTATATTTTCAGACGTCTTTATTTAGCCCCAAGTTAACCATAACCCCCAGAATAAATATCTATCTTGAAGACGCAGCTACCTCCGTGAAAACGTAAGTTAGAACCCCTCTAGTTCCAAGTTTGCCTCCCGATTCGACGAACCGAACTGACAATGAAATGGTTATCATAAGGTCAGTGAAATGTCAAAACCCTGTGAATTCAGAATTACTATTATTTTTAAATTTCTGCTCTACCGTACAGTAACATATTTGCTATATACATTTCTAATTGTTTTTAACTAAATAATTTCCCCTTAAACATTACACACAGGAGCACAGAATAATATTAAAGTCTGCTTAATAAAATATTTTGATTCTATCGTTTCTGGCGGTCACTCCTTTTTAACTGATTTACTTGGATATGAATGCTTACTATTCCAAAAATACAAAAAATTACAACCATTTGACAGATACACATAGAACTCCGAATTCCCACGACTCTAAAGATAGAATTCCCCTAACACATAGCTAGAATATTTTAATTTGGCAACTGCACCAGAAAACGACAACAACCTCTTCATACAGTTCTACTATATAAATAAACTGTATAACTTTTTATACTCATTGCACAAAACTACTCTTCAACACATATATAATAAATGTGTGGGAATGGTTGTAAATGTACGACGTGTGTTCAAAAAGTATCGAGAGTGAAGCTTTATTTACCGAGATAGAAATGAACAATAATGGAATTGTTATTGTCCTTCAAAACAGTTTCTTTGACTGTTAGCTAACTTTTTGAGTGAATTTTCTATATCCAAAAATACCTCTAAAATCCTTCTTTTGATATACTTTGAATTTACGACATCGTATTTCCCTTGATGTACTGCAAGTTTGCAACCAAAAAAAGCGTGCCTAGAAATGTGCTCAAAAGGGTTCAGGGATGTCGCGAGTCGCCTGAAGGCTGTGCCCATCCCGGGAATTGACACATTTGATGTACCGGTCGTGAAACTTAAGCAACACTTCCTTACGCATGTCAGCGGCAAGTTTCACGGCTTCGTTGGACATTCTTTGGAGCCTAGTTCTAACTATAAATCCTTGGTTGCGCTCGGTAGCCTGAAGCTCCGCACCCCGTATAGTTACATCTACGGGTATGGTATCCCTCCACCCACAGCCGTGGGCATAGATGATTTTTTTTTGTTTAGCTTTCTTTGTTATTCTTCGTTTTTAATGGCATGTCAACATTTGTGGGAGATTTAATGTCAGTGCCATCCTTGTAGAATAATATTAGTGATATTATTTAAGCCATAGTTGGAGGAATAAGGGGTTTCATACATTTCTGAATGGTATCAGCCCCTTCACTTTAGAAAAAAATCAAGAAATTAAGTATGGTGATATTACTTTTTTTAAAAAGGCATATCAACCTTCTTACAGGTTATTTAATAGCGAATCAAGTAATTTTGATAAGCAAAGGACTCCGCTTGCTTACAGTGCCTCATGTTGAACTAAGTGATAACCCAATTAAGTGTTGAAGAGGCACATCGCTGCTACCATTGCTACTTCGCTGATCGAGGGGGAACCGTTGCTTTCAACGTGACTTGACCGTAATCTAAGTATGGTGAGTATGGTTGCTGATGCACTTAATCAAATACTTACCGAGACAACTTCTGTGAAAGTAGAATATAAGATAATTGGCACAGCCTTCGTCTCGACCGCTTCATCTTATTAAATAACTTTCCCAGTTGTGCATGTCTTTTTTTTATTTAAAAATTTAACAATTAGACATTCACTCTCGATACTTTTGTAAAACACCTTCTATAATTATAATTGGAAATAATACAGGTACACACCCGCGAACATGTATACTTACATAATTACTTGTGTAATTATTGATTACTTTTTATTGGCGCGAGTGATTGATCATCGAGTCAAAGTGAAATACAGGTTTTTGAATTGTTATCATTAATTATTGCTGTAACACAAGTTTTATATCCTTGATTCACCAGCCGTGTGCTGGGGAATGTTAATATTATTGTATATTAATATATTGCACAAAAAGCCACCCACGCACACACACACACACACACATATGTATATATGTTATATATATATATATATAGAGAGAGACAGACAGACAGACAGACAGACAGAGACAGAGACAGACAGATATAGTATATATATATATATATATATATATATATATATATATACATAGAGAGAGAGGGGGGAGAGAAATAGAGAAAGAGAGAGAGAGAGCGGGGTTTGGGGAGAATAAATACAAAATATAAGTAAGCGCTTCGGTTATATTGTTCGTCAACATTGTTATTCCATCTTCCTTTTCCTTTTTTATTAATTTGAATAATAAATAAATAAAACTATTTTAATTACTCTACGTTTGTTGAAACTGCTTTCCGTGTTTCAATTTATAGCATTTGATAATCAACGTAATTTAATATAAAACGATAAATTATTCATAGAAAAAGAGATAGAAGACATAACAAAACTTGAGACGGAGAGTATGGTAGAGCGAAACATTTAAGTCTATCCCCTTTTCACTAGCGCTAAATGTGGGAAATTGCGTTTGCGTCTGAAGTAGAGTGACACATCTACCATCAGATCCAAGCTGTTCTAATCCTGTACTAAGTTGGTGAGGACCAATGTTGAACCAGGAATATTGCGTTTCCTAGGTAGATGCTCTACCGACTGAGCTAAACCGATTTGGACAATATTGTAGAAAAAACTAAGGCACATTGCTTATATTTTAGTGATATGTGTTTTGATAAGAATAATTTAATATATGATACAGTAGTAACTTGACTTACGAGTGCCCAATCTTGCAGTTTTTCCGAGTTACGAACTGTCACTCAGTTAATTTTACTTCGTGTTGCGAGCTTGAATTTGAGGTACGAGCGAGCTTCGAATACGCTTATGTCAATAAAATGAATAATTCACTAGAATAATTGTAGTTTCCAAATTTATTAATCCAAAGAATATATTATTTATAAATTAAAAAAATTAAAAAAACAGGGAAACGTATTACAGCAAATAGTTAATTACATTCTATTTTATTTTGTTTTTATACAATACAATGCTATTTTTCTTATGTAAAAAAAAAAACAACTAACAAAAAATTAGGTTGATTTTGGGGTGCTGGAACGGATTAATAGCATTTCATTTTGTTACAATGGCGAAAATTGATTTGATAAACGCGGAAATTGAGTTACGAGCGGAACGAATTAAACTCGATAGTCAACGTACTACAAGATATTCACTTTGCATAATATTATATCTTTAAAACCATTGTCGCTCCATTAAATTACCATTCAGAATTAAACTTTATGCACTTTACGAGGTAATATAATTGATTTAATGTTTTTTTTCTTTTAGAATTGACTTAGTAGGATGTTGGCTTTAATCTTATCTTTATCACCAATGCATAGAGAGTAAAGAACTTATTATTTTCTTAGATCAAGCTACCAGACAGGACACTAACTTCCAGATGTAGATGTAAAGAAATGTGCCGTAAAATTCAATAATGATGTACAATAACAACGGTTTATATATTTATACATCTATGCGAGGGAAATAAGAAAAAATAACTTGCTAAAAATACGTGCATGAAACTTTCGAAATAAATTATTGTACGTAGTTACCCAACTCATTGGTCACGGGTAGAATGTGACACAGGGTTACAAGTTTGAGGTATTTGTAGTATACTGCTACTTAAGTTCTTCGTATGAGTTTGCACACGGCAGCTGGGTTTGAGAAAGAACTATAAACACTTGTAGGAAAAATATATCTTATATCGTTATTTTCCGATTCGTTTTTGCGACGACTGTGAAGAGTAGGCTAGAG
>CM042139.1:127755900-127760900 GCA_023376005.1 Doryteuthis pealeii
TTTGTTACTAAGGTGACACTAAAAAAGTATGGCAGTTTCTTTTTTAAACATTTTAATGATACACACACACACACACACACACACGAACAAACACACACACACAAACAAACTATATATATATAATATACTAGCTAAAGTACCCGGTCCATGACCGGACTAAAATGAAATTTGGATCACCAGGGAGTGAGAGAGAAAGTGGAAGACAGTAGTTAGAGAGGGGGTAAGAGGAAAATAATTCTTGAAACTAAAATCATTGAGAATTTGTATATTTCAGGATTTGTTTTCTGTTTTATAGTTTAAAATTATTTCATATTATTATACAACAAATTGAAAGTATTCGTTTGTATATTTGTTTGTTATTGTTTTAAATTTTTTGTACATGACAACAATTCACATTTAGTTCTTAATTGCATGTTGAGTTTAAAAAGAAGCTGAGAATCGAAAATTTAAATTCTTCATATTGCAATATCTATTTTTGCTAAAACCTAAGATAGTATTATAGGGACCACCAATTGATCAGTTTAGGCCATCTTGAATAAAACGGAAATATTTTGTTATTATTTATAATTAATTGATTTTTCATAGAATTTAAAAAACTCTTATCGTAACTTGTTTTTAGCTACGTTAATTTTCAGTTGATTTAACAGTGCAAAAATGAAAACGTTGTTTTTCAATCATAATTTTCATTATATCCGTAAGCTGAAAAAAAGTTAAAAAATCATCAGGAGATTATTTAATGTTTTTTCTTTTAAATGGAAAATTTTTTTCAAGAAAATATTAATTTTTCTGCAAGTTTCATAGTGTTAAATATAGGGGGGGGGGTAAATTTACAGGGTAAAATTGGTGGTACCTTGTATTTTTAAAAACATTGTTTAAAAACGTTTTGGTGGACCTGATTATCTGGACTCCCCCCCCCCCATCTATTTTTTTTTCCTTCAGTTGAATATTATCGATTACACACTAATTTATCAGATTGAAAAAAAAATTCTTAAAAGTTCTTTATTATTTGAGTATTCACGGGTGCTCATTTCCTCGTATAAGTTTATAGTAAATTGATCCCCCATATCGGAACCGCTTGAACGGAACCCAAATTATTTATTTATTTTCCCATTAAACTAACCCCCCTAACCCTATTCCCCCCCCCCCAGTTAAAATTAAGTTTTATTACAAAATTTGTATTAATTACAAAACATCAATTTTCATAAATGTTCAAATGTCACCTATGAAATCTCTATTTAAACATGCCAATTTTTCAGAACTGAAAAGTTGCACTATAAACTCAGCGATGTTTATTGACTTCACAATAAAGAGTAAAATCATAAAACTTAAAATTTAATTTGTAAGGCAAATTCTGAGGAATATTTTTAAATTGTATTTTGAATAATAATTTAAATGTTGGTTGTTAGTTGTTTTGTTTTATCAACTTTTCGGGTAATTTACTAACGAATCATGTCATTTTGATAAACAAAGCGCTTACAATTTTTCGTACTTACATAAAAAATTTGTTGAAATGTTCCAATAACTGGATATTGTCGGATAAACTTGAAATAAATTTCGTCTTACAAATAATTGACTACTTATCTCCAGTCGGGCCTTCGACTAAAGATAAAACACCGGATTTTTAGTAACCTTTGTTTTTGTTTTTTTTTATCGTGGTTTGAGAAAATAATTAGTTAACGAACCAAAAGAAAAACAGTTTCTAAGGAAATTCGTCAATCTTATTGTTATTTTTAACCCTTTAAAACTCTAACAATAAAATTAATAAATAAATTAAAGAATTAAAAGTCATTTTATTCGAATGAAAATCTTAGTTTAATTTATACAAATATGTAACCGTACTTACGACGTAAACTGATTTTCATGATACTGTTATTTACGATTTAAATATTATTTTAATAATGTAACCGTAAAGCGTACATTTTGATTTTCTACAATTTTTATGCATTACAAAAATTAAAATTAAAATGAGTGTACTGTACAATTTAAGAATATGGACAAACTCGCTGTAAAAAATAATTTAATCTATAAAAACACATACAATTTACATATTCAGAAAGACTAAGAGATTCCGAGCTTTATTCGTATTATCGCCTATACGTAGTTTTTTTTATTTTTTTAACTCGCTGTAAAAAAAAAAAATATCTATAAAAACAAATACAAATTACATATTCAGAAAGACTATTTCATCTTATTACTAAAGATATAAATATTTTAAAGATTAAAATCCTAAATAGGTAAGAATTCTGATCTGACTGTTATAGACTGCACTGCTTGTATCGCAATAATCATAGGCAGCGTGGCTATCCGAAGCCATTTTTTAATTTTTTAACTCGCTGTAAAAAATGATTCAATTAATAAAAACTCACACAAATTACATATTTTGAAAGAGTATTTGCTTATCTTTCTAACGATATAAAAATTATTAAAGACTGGACCATAAATAGGCCATAAATTCGGAGCTGAACGGCTTAGACTGCAAAATTAATTCATTAAAATCAAAACTTCGCTGCTGTTATCGCTTTAACAATAAGCAGGCAGAGACAATATTTTATTATCAGGAGGGGCTGATATACGGACAGTTCCGCAAATTGGGTGATTTTGGATTAATTAATCGATTAAATCCCTTAATCAGTAAAAATCAATAACCAAATTAGGAATTTTTCTTAGTTAGAACGATATCAATGTGTATGCAAGATCTTGAATCTGAGTGACCTCCCGTTTTTTTGTTATACGTCGACACGTACATACCAAAATCTCTGTTTTATATATTAGATATATATATATATATATATATATATATATATATATATATATATGTATATATATTTACTCTAGCACTTATATTTAGCACTCCACTTATAATACCGTAAAAACTTGGGCCATCACTAAGTGAGCTTGTTTAACCATATACTATTGCTATATATATATATATATATATATATATATATAATATATATATATATATAAGGGTAATTTAATAAGTTTAGCTTAGACCTGGCACAAGGCTATAAATATGAGGAGTCCAGTAAGAATCGAACTCACTGACAATGTTAAGAAATAAATTGATATATTTTCATGACTCAAAATAGCCTAAATTTGTACTTGGAACATAAGATGTATTCTCTCTCTCTCTCTCCCCTCTCTCTCTCTCCCCTCTCTCTTTCTCTTTCTCTCTCTCTCTCTCTCTCTCTCTCTCTCTCTCTCTCTGTCTCTCTCTCTCTCTCTTTACGTTTATTTTGGAGCTCAAATTAAACTGGCCTATTCTGATCCCTTGGAATCAAGTGAGTAACCAGGCCATTATGTCTTATAACTACTCAACTAATTTTTGAATGGTACATCAGTGCTATCATCGAAAAGATAAACACTAGATCTCTTGAGCACATATCATTTCCAATCGTGAGATACTCAGGGTCAGTAGGTTAATAAATCATTAGTTTTACTTATTTAACGTTAGTTACAGGCAATTGATTCGATGCTATTCCTTGGATTAGCATATTTTCTATCAAAGAAAACATCACTAATTAAAGATGTGTGCAATTAAACCAGTCAAAAAAAGTTAATGAAAATACCAGAATCTTTAGATATAACGGTACAAGGTCAAAAGATCCCGAAAAGTAAATCTCAAAGAAGTAATGACTGCAAAACAACAAGTACTTGTCAGCTGCGATACGCAATTAGCGACAACCCAGCTGAATGGTGCAGCAAGCAGCAGTTCTTTACTTCCTGTGTTTTGTCTTTGAAACCATGGCTTGGTCAATGGTTCAATAATGCCGTTATTTATTTATCAAGGCATTTAAGAGCAGTGAAGAGGCACACACGTCACACCCATAAAGATGAGAAGCCAGTCAGTTCAAAAGTTGGTTCATTACTATACTTACTTAAATGAATATGGATTCTACAAATATTAGTGACTTTGTGCGTATATAAACATCCAGATATATGGTCGGGGCGTTAATTCAATTTTGGCGGGATGTGTTTGTTTTATGTGGGTTTCGTTGAATTGGACTATAAAGATGCTAGGGTGGGGCAAGTGCATCGAGTGTAATTTCCCTGTTGGCAAAGAGAATTCCAACCCACTTTCTGCAATATAAATATACATGTATACATACAGGAGTGATTAGTGGGAAATGTGTGTATTTTGCAGATGTATATACATTTATGTATGTATAAGCGTATGTGTTAAGTCAGTTGGTATATACATATATATATATATATATATATATATATATATATATATATATATATATATATTATAACAAAGAAGATCCGTAAAATGGATTTTTAAACGATTTTTTTTCATTTAAAAACATAAAACAAAAAAATAAGATAAAATATATTTTAAAAAGAATCTCATTAAAAGAAATATTTCTAAAAAATATTTTAAAAAACATAATTCATTGTGCAGACCTTCTGTTTCATAACATATTTCATTTTCATCTGTCGGACACATAACAACATTATATATATATATATATATATATATACACACACATATATATATATATATATATATATATATATATATATATATATATATATATATAATTGTGTGTGTGTGTTTGTGTGCATATGTCTGTGTGTCGTTAGTTTCAGTAATTCGATTTACATATCGATACATTTATGCATATCCGGAGCATCATCATCAAGCTGAAACTGACAGACAGGTCTGCTGGATTTGGTAAACTGATTCTATGGGTGAGGTTCAAATTTTGGATATCTAGGGATTGTGGACCCCCCCCCCTTCAGTGCCATTACTCCCAGGTCTACGACTCTGACCCGGAGCAGTACTACCTATTAGTGTCCCATCCATGAGTCATGTGGATATATTTCTAAATTAATGAAAATTATCTATAAATAATTAAGTATATAAAACTAAATGTATTTACCACCAGTCTATTGATATGCATGAACTTTATGAAATGTGTAACATAACCAGCAGTTTCTTAGTGAACATGAAGTTATTTTTTCTAATATATTGATACTCATGATGTTAATGAAAA
>CM042139.1:127765900-127795900 GCA_023376005.1 Doryteuthis pealeii
ACACACAAACGCGCGCGGGCGCCCGCTATATTGCCGATAAAATATTACAAAGTTAATGTAACATTTTTCTGTAAACAGATAATTTTCTTCTACAGCAAGTATACCAGGATTTTATCATTTCAAGTGGAATATTATTTCAAGTGGAATGTATTTACCCAACCCCTCCGTACGAGCAGGATCTGAAACGAGGTCAATTTTATAAGTAGGGTTTATAATTCAAAGTTTTCCTTCACTTAGATCAGTTGCCATACACTGCGAGGAGGGTTTGTGGATGACTGTAACGAGCAAATGAACGGGTATTTCTCAATTTATTAATATTATTATCTTAAGTGCTATGGCCAGGATGTTCTCAATTCTTACTCTGAAATCTAGATTTCACAGTCTCTTTTCAAGGCCTTATGAGACCGTTCCAGGACACCAATTACAATTGGTATCACTAGGTACCACCAATTTGCCCCTGTGCAATTTACCCACCCCCCTACATTTAACACAATGAAACTTGTAGAAAATTTAATATTTTCTTGAAAAATTTTTTCCATTCGAAAGATGATTTTTCTAAATTTTTTATCAGCTTACGAAAATAATGAAAATTATGATTGAAAAACAATGTTTTCATTTTTGCACTGTTAAATCAACTGAAATTTAACGTAGCTAAAAACAAGTTACGATGAGAGGATTTTTTAGAAATTCTATGAAAAATCAATTAATGGTCCGATTTTCACGAAAATTTCCATAAATGTTTACCATTGGATGTAAATACATCTGAAATAGTTTTTTCTAAAATATATTAGGGGAAATATTTTTTACGAGGTCTATCACCCACCCCCCTATTTTATTTTATGATAAAAAAAAATGACGTGGAAAAGAAATTTGGTACTTTTTTTTCTATAAAGATAAGAGGCTGAATAACTATATCAATGAAATTGTATAACGTACCGAACTATAGTTTTTTTAGGAAAAATTAATGAAATCGGAAATAAAAAGTGAAAAAAATGTCATAATATTAATATTTGAAAACTTTTTTTTGCTCATGTAATTGGTATGTACTATATTCTATTAAATTGTCAAAAAAAAATTTTTTTTTTAAGAAATTAATTTTTACGAGATTTTCAATCGTTTGTGTGATTAAATATTTTTATTTTCTGCGTGAAATAAATTAATTTTTTTTTTTTCTGCGGAAAAAATCGAATTTTTCACGGATATTTAAAAATATGATTTTTAGAATTCAGGTGAACTAAAAGTTGGTCCGATCCGTGCTCGATTAAAATTTTTAAAGGAATTTGTAATTTTTATTGTTGAATGGTAATGTGTGATTCTTAGAATATACGGAAGAGCAAAACTGATATATTTGTTTTGTTTTTATACAAAGAGACGAGACGCTTCTCGGTAACTAAAGTTTGTTTTTCTGAGCGTAAAACATTATTTTATTTAAGTTTTACGACCAATTAGAATAAAAATAATATATTGAATGATTGTTTAATCAGTTTTTCTCTTAGAAAACTTATTCAAATTTTCTTTTTATTTTCGATTTTAAGAATTAATACTAAAACCGAAGACATTTTTTTAACGTCAATTTCACTGCGAAATTTTAAGATTAAATTTTTTTCAAGTTTTTATTCCTTTTAATAGTAAATTGTAATATTAAAGTTTTTAAAGATTTTATTCATTTTAATAGAATAAATTTGTCTAAAAAAGTTTGTCCTTTACACCCATCCGTACTTAGATGCATAACCGTAAGAGGGTAATAATATGTATTTATTTCTGTATAAATTGTGGTCTGAAAATTACCCTTTCGCATGTAATATGGATAGGTTTGTTTATTTTTTAAGATAACTATGTAATTTTTCCCAATCGGATAATTTGATCTTTGAATTAACTATTTTTCTTTGTAACAACCCTGTACGTTCTTTTTTTGACGAGATTTTTGATAAACAAAGTTCGGAAATATCTATTTCCGTTTTATTCAAGATGGCCTAAACGGTTTAGTGGTACCTAGGTATCACCGTCATTTTCATGCTTCAGATCTTTATCTGCTCTCTACCAATATCCAGGTATTCGTCTATATTTTCCCCTGTAATAGCGATATCCACCAGATTAGTTATTTCTTCGTGTTAATTAATAGTGGCCAGGTTTGAGTCATCCGTTTGTATCTCAAAACGCCATAAGTTTATTTGCGTCTAATTTTCTACGAGATTTTGTTTTTTGCATACACCTTTCCCATTCAAGTGTTAAGATCTTTTGTTAAGGTCAAAAAGTTATGACATAATGAGCATCAGTAAAAAAAAGGAAAATAATAATACATATGTAATTAAATTTTAATACATTCTAAACATTAAATTCTGTCAAAAATTTGACGAAAACGGGCGGTTTGTGTGAAGTAAGTTACGTACTAAAATAAACACATTATCAAAATTATAAAACACTCATAACAGTTTCTTCTTATAAATCAATAACAAAAAATACTATGTACAAAAAATTACTAATTACTAACTGGTTGATTTTATTTTAAATGAAATATATTTTATTTGTTCCAAACACATAGAAAAACTAAGAGTGCAAAATAAATCTTGCATTTTTTGTTTACAAAAATCAGCGAAAAAAAAAATGCTTAAGAATAAGGTGGCCGAGATTAACAAACAAAAATAAAATGCCAAAAGTCAGGGAATTATCCGAGGTTAATAAAGTTTTCAGTGTTGACTTATTAATCAATGAATTATTTCTTTGAAATTCCTGAATAGATTCAATCAAACTGATTCAATAGAAATAAATCGAAATTCAATAAAATAAATATTTCCGTTCATGCTATCTATATGCACCTTGACAGCATCAATTTATATACCTAATTAATAGAAAAAATCCATTCAAAATATAAATCGCTTGATTTTAAGTTTTCAAATTCATATTTTTGGATTCTAAAACCAAATATCTTATTTGATAACAAGCTTACTTTAGTATGGTTATCTAATATTTTGGGAGAAAACTAAATTTGGAAAATTAGGCACACACTCTTTTAAACAGAATAAAATATCGATGTATAATTTTTCACTGATGTTCTGAAATAAAAATAATATTTCCTATTCAACATAGTAAAAAAATACCCGAAAAACTTTTTTTTCTTCTCACATTTAATTTTCAGATTTTCTGTACTTATTTTCCACAAAATTACTTTTTTTCTATTCACACATTCGGGCTTTTGTCTTTTTATTTATACTGTAATTAGTTTCAATTTTATATAACCCTACAGATATTTTTCGCACCAAAAATAAAAGAGGGTGGCAAAGTTACGTGACCTAAAAATGTTTTGAAATAAAATAACTGAGGCCTTATGAAATTTATTCAATGATAAATTAACATTGAAAATTTCATTAAAATTTAATAATTCCCTGATTTTTGGTATTTTTCTTTCAATTGAGGGGTGTTGAATTGATTTTGTAAAATACGCCTGTGACGTCATCGTTGTTGATATCTATGTATATATATGTCTTTGTATATAGAAATAAATACCTACATGCGTTTGTTTTGTTTTTTTTAATTAGTTTTTTTTTTAACATTCAAAGATATATGTGACGAACGTAATTCCCCCCATCTGATTCGGGACTGTTTTTAAAAAGCAATTTTAAGAGTGAGGAGGTGTTTTTGAAAATGTTCTATCATTTTCAGTCGTTGTGTTCATAATTGAATTATTATTTTTTCGTGCACTTAGAGGTGCGATTCCTTAAAAACAAGACATGTCGATAATAGGGACATACCATCATTCACACATACGCGGGTGTATGCCCCATATATATATATATATATATATATATATATATATATATATATATATATGGAGAAAGAGAGAAGAGAGAGAGACAGTTAGAATATGTGTAACAGTTTTAAAATTCGTGTAAAGATTTACTCAAGATTAACTATAAAGGTAATGTAGATAAATTACTGAAAGTGTTCACTATACCTTCACATATCCGAAAATAAAGTGTGCATCAACAGCAATACAAAGCATATAATACTAGGAGGTGTGCATATTGCAACGGTTACTCTCGTAGAACCTTGAAGAGATGATCATAATTTTATTTCCTTCAACAGCAATTATTGTACTAAGCACACCTAGTATTATACGCATTGTTTTAATAGAGGGACGGGTGCTGTTGATACACACCTTATTTTTATGTATTAGCGCGAGTTTAAATGCCAACAGCTTCGTTTGCTTTTACACTCGCGCTAATACACAAAATGTAGATACAATGAAAGTAATCCCCTAAATGTTGGTCATAAATAAGCCTAGATGTATTGTCTTGCCGTTAAAATTAATCCATCAATCAAGTAAAAGAAAATGTGTGGCAGCCAAAACATTAAGGCTTCGATTTAATCGTAACTTCTGGGCTTTTTTCTTGTAAAGTTAAATTGTTTAGTGTGAGAATTATTTTCTCACCCACCTCTCTCTTTATAACTTGGTAGCGAGTTGATGAGGTAGTCGCCAACTGGGTAATCCCATTTCCCCTCTTTCAATGCTGACACCCCCTCGTAGTGGTTCATACCAAGGCCTTAAAAGTCCGGCCGCGAGGCGGGTGGACAGAACTAGACGGAACTAGACAGTAGTACAAGCTGAAAGCGTGTTGGTTAAACGTGCATTCCGCATTCTTCTTCCCCCTCAACTATTTGACCCAGTACCAGTAACAGTGGCTCGCGTTTTTGAAGTGGTTAGCTGCAAAGCCCACTGAATTTCGCAACCACTTTATTTACCTGGTCTGGTGGCTACCACACTAAAGCTCGCTACTGGCCCCTCCCCGCTGCGTCGGGATAAGCGCCTTATATTTTTCCCGACATTAGAGTACACGACACCAATGAGGGCGTTTTTTAAACAACATGCTTAACTGTTATTTGGAGATAAATATAGCTTTGACAATTGGAAAGAGAGAACAATATATTTTATGTGCAAAAGAACGATTTCAACTAGCTCTATTCCACGGTATAATGGTTTTAACCGGACAGTAAAAAATTACAGAGTAAAACACAAAAATATACCACAATGGTGTCATGAAATGTAAATAAAAATATGTCCTAAAATATTGTTCATAATAATAGACAAACATTTAGAGTTTGTTTTGTTTTTGGTCTTTTTGGCTTTTTTGCATATGAGAGATATTTTCAAAATTCTATCTTGAAATAACATGACTCGGAAAAACTATCATAAATATTATTGTGCCTTTTTACCCCGAAAAAAAATGAGGAAATAAATTATTCTAGGATCTTATTAGCTCTTTATTTTTAATATATCTCTATCCAAACACATTGAGTTGCAAAAATAACATAGTAAAATATTTTTAAGTTAAATCAACTTCTATATTGTTCTTTATTTTTTCTTCTTTTTTTTTCAGAATTCCCCTGGGAAAAAAGTTTAAAAGAAAAATCAGAAATCAAT
Organism: Doryteuthis pealeii; assembly: GCA_023376005.1. Lineage (NCBI taxonomy): Eukaryota > Metazoa > Mollusca > Cephalopoda > Myopsida > Loliginidae > Doryteuthis > Doryteuthis pealeii. Next base: position 127,771,320 of record CM042139.1, read on the forward strand.
AAATGCTAGATGAAGACTGATTCGAACCAGCTAGCGGCTATTTCCCCAACCTTTCAGTCACACTTTTCTCTGTTTTTATCTCTCCATCTAATTGCGAATTGTCAGTTAAATAATGTTGATAAAATCGCCCTATTCCATTTGATTATTTTAATCGACTCCGCAGTCGACAACGAACTAAGGCATCAGCGTTTGTTTCTCTCAATAATCTGTCTTCATTTCATGAATTAAAAAAATGAAAACAAAAGAAACGGAAAAAGAAAAAAAGAAAAGAAGCCCATCATGTTATGTTTATCTTCTCATCAATCGACGACAATATCACTCAAATGTCCAATGTGTGGATTCCTCTTTACATGTCAGCAAATAGCTTTTGCCTGTTTAAATTTCACCCTCTCTTATTGTTTCAATGTGGTCGTCATCAACAAAACCAAGTTTTTTTTTCTTCCCGATAATCAAGTCTTTAATTAAGAATTAAAAAAAGTAGAATTATAATTTTTTTAATGCGGATTTCTATACAATCATTTATTGTTTGAAATTAACCCTTTTCTTTGTATTACTTTACCATCATGATGGGATATTTCAAAGTTTCTATTCATCTCAGAACTCTTTTAATCTGAGTCCTTCTCCTCAATTATAATGAACAATCAGATTGTATACTTTTCTTGGATGTGATATGCAAACCGCTATGAGGAGTTTAAAGTAGACAAAGGGATTAAAGAAAAGAAAAGAAATAACATTAACCGCATGATTAATACATAATTGTAGGATTAATACGAGCTCCATTTCAAAACATTTGAGAATAAAGCAGGCTTTACAATTATAGGGGGGTAGCTCAGTCAGTAGTGCATATGGATCGCAAGGTTCAAGGTTCGTTACCGTTCCTCAACAACTCAGCTTATGATTAGAATAGCTTTGCTAATCTGGTCCGTGCATAAAGTGGAGAGCTGACGGTTGCTGTGGTACTCCACCCCAGTAAAACGATCTAACTGTTCTAACGCTAGAAAAATAGAATAGAATCTCTAACTGGCCGCCTGATACCGACAATAGGCCATTCTGCCGACTTACAATTATAGTCCAACAAGAAAATCGTTTTGAAAACTGATTTTATTGGATTTTTATTCATTTTATTTGAAAAATTTAAGACATTCGAAAAACAATGAATGACAAACTGAAGGCAAATATGTCGAATATCCTATTTCATGATTATTTCACTGTTTATTTCTTTGTTGATTTAAATATCAACATATACGATATTACTGTTGTCGCTGGGTCTTTAGTATACACCGACTGCGCCTCTGTAGAGGGATAAGACTCTCCTTAATGAGGCCACCTGTTGGCTGTGGGTGGTGATCCATAATGCTAATGGAGGGAATATTGGTGGTTGAGCAGTCCATGGCATGAGACACTTTAATTTGGCCCTTACATGGGCTATATGGAAGCACGGAGAGGCTCTATCCGATCAATTGGCAGGTCACGGGAAGCCCTAGCACTTATACGATTTTCCCATTCTATACCCCACCATTTTTATATATGCTAGAAGGCGGTGTTTGAGGATGTCCTAGGTATAACGTTAAACTGTATATAGTATTAAAGTTTCAATTCTGGAGCTCTGGGGAGTGGGGAGTACCCATTCACCGACATTTCTCATGGGTCCATTCGGACCCGGAGTGGTAGTACCTATTAGGGTCCCATCTAGGGGAAGATTCATTTTTTAAAAATGGGTGTAAAATAATGAATACCCAACAGCAATGAAAAACACATTTTCGACATAAAATATCCGAAGGGTTGACATGCCATGCCCTGGAATCGAACCAACCAACTAACCAGCCAAGCTATCAACCATCTATGACCGTTGGTGACATTTAGTTATATGTAATGAATATTATAGGAAGAATAAAGCCAGGGTATGTCACAGAGGATAATTATAATGTACGAAGAACTGAGTCTGAAATTTGCATATTGTTTTTCTAAAAAGGAATATTAATGTGAAGGAAAAATAATATTTTTTCCTTGAAAAATGAATGTCGGTTGAGAATTTCTATGCCAGTGATCTTTTTGTGAAACTATATATATATATATATATATATATATATATGTAACTTATCTAATCCCCTTTAAAACAGTATTAGGTGAATGTGTTATAAATCTTAACGCATGATAACGTTACTAGCAATGATGTAGTTCATCTACTTCCAGGTTAAACATCACAGTGCCAGTTTCTCATATTTAAATAGATCAAACACAAAATATATAAACTGAATAAGTTTCAACTTGACCTTTTTAAGGTATTTAAATTTCACCACGGGACTTTGGAGAGAAGATTGAAAGCATAGAAATGCCACAAACAATGACTCACCTTGAAATTGCCAGTCCAAGTCATCTAGATGTACGCTAATGTTTGGAGCTTTTGGATAGGAAAGTGACTGTCAGAGTGATGAGATTACAAAAGAGAACAATGAAAGCTTGTTTATCAGTATCCAAACAAAAGTTAACAGTTTGTCAGTCAGTGAATGAAACAGCATTCCCAGTGAAGTGTCCATTCCTACAATACAAAGGTTACTACATAGAAATAACTTAAATGGATACATTGTATCACAAAATCTATTACGAACAAAGAAACACTAACCAAAAAAAAGCATTTGCTATAGCATAATGAAAAGTGGACAACGGGGGATTTTTTCAAAGCAACACTGCATTGACGGATTCTCCAATTCTTTTGATTTGGATATAGATTAAATGAATTGTCCAGTCCCAGGGGACATACCCACAGGGAGCACCAATGTACTTTATCGTTAAAGGAGAGGATCAGGTTTATTTCCTGATGCCTGAGGCAAAACGCATAGCCAAATGCAAACAGTACTGGACATTTTTTAATCACTGCATCACTGTTTCAAGGTGGATTCCCACATTAGTTGCTAACTCGTCGTTATATTTGACCATCGCGGGTAGAATAAATACCAATAGATAAGGACGAAAGAAAAATCACTACATTCTAACGCAAGTTAATATAATCGAACCTAGAAGATGCTTCTCTGGCAAATATTATTGAATTAGCACGCTTATACGATAGAGGGTAGCTGCACAAGAATGCTGCATTCAATCTTAAACAAGACTTGGAAACAACACCCCACGGGAAAACAGCTGTACAGAGACCTGCCCAATATCACACACACCATCCTTGTAAGGCGAACAAGACAGTTCGGACACTGCTGGAGAAACAAGGATGAACTCTTAAGTGACGTTCTTCTGTGGAAGCCAGCACATGGGCACGCTAGTGTGGACCGTCCAGCAAAGATATACACGAATGAAATTTCACGACTAATTTTTGACATCTCAACCACTGATCTCATCTGATGATTGGATTACCATGAAACTTTAAGTTATGAGTGTGAAACCATAATATTACCATTGATTATAAATCTGCTCTGCTTTATTAGCATTGAGCACCTTTCTATGCGAATACTTTTCTCATTTTTTCATTCACTATTCATTATATATATATATATATATATATATATATATATATATATATATATATATATATATATATATATACTGATAACTCTCTATCATATATATATATTATATATATATATATATATATATATAGTATTACAGTATGTACAGAAATAAGCTACTCCTATAAGTTTCACCATAAGGATATTCAGGTTTAAATCCACTGATTTAATCAAGATATTGATTAATTACAGTTAACTCCCGGAGTTCATATTGTAATAATCAATTAGAATAAGAAGCCCAGTGTTAACTGTAATTAATCAATATCTTGATTAATTCAGTGGATTTAACCCTAAATACCCTCATGGGGAAACTCGAGTAGGTTATTTATGTACACACTATAATACTAAATCAGCTCTACTTAAGTATTGAGCACTTTATATTTGTTATAACGCTGAGGTATCCGAGTAACACTTATACCAACCAAATATTGAGACCAAACCAATATTTTTTACCGGAAAGTCATTCCTTTTACACACACACACACACACACACACATATATATATATATATATATATATATATATATATATATATATATATATATATATATATGATAGAGAGAGACAAATAGAGAAATAGATGGACTGATGGAGAGATATAAATATTCTGCTGAGAAAATCAAGAGTTGTGCTGCCAACGCAGACATTACCAGATATTAAATATAGACTCAGGCTTGGTTTCGGGGTCAATGCATCATTGCCACTAACGCCGAGAGTCCACATTCTATAGTGCGGTACCGCCAGACAGTGTAGCTTTTTTACCAGGCTAATATCATGTCTTTTTTCATTATTCATTGTATTCCCACCTTTTCAGCTAATGTAAAAAGACCGTCAATTAAATAAGGTAAAATTTGAATCATCTGACTAAATGACATCAAAGCATTAAACTTGTAAGCGGTCATGCAATTCAGAAAAAATATCAGTGAGCAATAGGCAAATGAAGATATGTTTATTCAATAATGGCAATTTGAATGAATTTAGATGACAATGCCAGATTTAATTAGATTCAAAAAACATTTTGCTGAGTTTAAGTTCATAGAACATCTTAAATGAATTTTACTAATATATATATATATATATATATATATATATATATATATATATATATATATATATATATATTTAAAAATTTGTTTTGGGATGAAACAAAGGAATCACAGTGCTCAACCACAAATTTGTAGGAGTTTTATTTATTAGTTGAATTTTTTAAATATAAAAGTTTTTCATAAGCAACTACTCAGGTTTCAGGTTATTTTACCATCGTCAGGTTGCTCAATGTCCTGGTGTTTATTTGAAGAGATTTTGTGATGTTATGTTTACGCAAATTACGTCGGTTGATTATTGCGGACGCTATTTGTGTATTCGATTATATTTTTGAATTTTTTGAAAAATTCCTGTATTTTATAAAAAACTCATAAAGTTAATCGAATACACAAAGAGCGTCCGCAATAATCAACCGACGTAATTTGCGGTCCATAAACATAACATCACAAAATCTCTTCAAATAAACACCAGGACATTGAGCAACCTGACGATGGTGAAATAACCTGAAACCTGGGTAGTTGCTTATGAAAAACTTTTATATTTAAAAAATTCAACATATATATATATATATATATATATATATATATATATATATATATATAATGCTAATGATATATATATATATATATATATATATATATATATATATATATATATATATATATATATATCATTAGCATTGAAATCTCAGAAGACTATATAGTTCATGTGTCCCTGAAGTTACAGCGCCAACTGTGACAGTGAAGTCGAATGTTCCAAAAACATTCTCGACCAGAGATGTCGCATGTGAAGGCTTTCTTTTAGTCTTCTTGACTTCATGGTGTTGCGTCAAGGTGGCTTCAGACATATATATATATATATATATATATATATATATATATATATATATATATATATATATATATATATATATATATATTACGTCTTTAAGAATGTCTAACAATATAACTGATATATCGTTAATTAATCATAAGTAATAGTTTTTATATGCGTGTTGTTAGCTGTTGTTTTCTGTTATTGTACATAGTTGTGGTGGATTTTCTTTGCTTTTCGCGTGGTTCACTCCGTGTAAACGGGTAGCCAGCGGGTGGTTGAGATGGAATCAAGCGTCGGCCAATCAAAATATTTTCCTTTCCGCAGCAATAGAACGTTTTAATTAGCTTCGAGCGAACCAACGCTAGAGTGACGTGGGAATCTGCAACGTGTGAAACTAGCAATATGAAGAGACGCTGAGAATTTGGCATATCGCCACAACAACAAAATTAAAAAAGAAAAACAGTAAAAAATTCTCAAAAATAAAGAAAAGGTAAATAATTTTTTTCTGAAAATGGAATGGATAATAAAATTCTAACAGGCAGGCTTTATGAAAATCAAAACTCTATTTATTCTTTTAAATTCCCCCACCCACCCACCCCCAAAAATAAAGAGACTAGGGAATTAACAAAAATAATAACCCTAAAATCGAAATAAAAAAAAGACATTTAATAAACGTGAAGAGATATATATTTAAGCACCTAAAATAGTAAACCAGTCCTAATGCTTAGGTAGTAATATCTCATCTACTGAAAGTGACGTCAAACCACGTATAGCAAAGGCATAGAACTTCTCGCCAAGACAAAAATTCCGATAACAGAATAGACACAATCCAGACCACCTATGCTGAATTACTAAATGCTAATTACCATACAATAAAACGCCAGAGAAGCTCCTCAATACTTAGGTAGTAATATCTCATCTACTGAAAGTGACGACAAAACCACGCATAGCAAAGGCTTAGACTGCTATCGACAGATTATTAATCATACGAAAATATTGTTTCACAGATAAAATAAAGCGAGAATTCTTCCAAGCCATATTTTTTATAGTAAATAAGTAAATAAAAGATTATCTTAAATTAAGTATTAGTATTGATAGAAAAAATAAATGATTCTTTTTTATTATTATTTTTTTTTTTTAAGAAAATATCTTTTATGAGTACTTTTTTTCTCTTTTTCTTTTAAACTTAAATAGATTAAATATTGTATTAATTATATATTAAAATATCATATAATAATTACATATTAGGATTGATGCAAAATTCAAAACAATAAAAATAAAACAAACCATTCTCCCCTTAAATTTCAAATAGATTAAATATCATAAATCAAATATTTGAATTACAAAAGGCATAATGTTTTGCTTCAATTATATATTTTATTTAACTATTTTTTTTTTCATTCTTTTGTTGTAATTATTTATTCTTTTTTTTTTTTCCCCCACTTTTCCTTAAATATTTATTAATAGTTCTAGACTGACCGTAATCCTAAGAGGGTATTATGGTTTAAAGAAATAGTGTCATGGTTTAAAGAAATAATGTCATGTAAAGGAGTTAATAAGTATGTCAATATTGTTAAATTAATCTATACGGAAGCACTAAATAGACCCTAAGAAAGCGTCAGGAGAATAAACGAGATGGGAACTGAATGATGATGTTTCGTGCTGCCTTTGTGGTCATTTGTCAGTCACGGTACTTTATGAGATGACATGATCCGTGACTACCACATCTGTCTCCAGTTAGTTGCCCTGTCGATGCTTTCTGTGTCCACGCTGTATTCTTTGATCCACAGAACTACCATCGATGCAACTTGGTCGGAGCGTGTTTGTGACAGGTCGGGAGATTAATGGAAATGAGCTGCCGTAGTTGTTGGCAACCCTAAAAACGAGACAACACACCGTTAACAATGACAAAGGTTTTATTATCATATATAACAGTGAAATAAGTTTTAGGTTGGAGAGAAAAGACACGGTGAGGAGCTTGTCGAGCGTTTTGTTATATGCTAATTAGCATTGAGTAATTCAGCAGTGGTGGTCTGGACTATATCACTTCTGTTATCGGAGTTCTTCTTGGCGTCAAGGTCTATTTCTTCCAATGGTAAAGATTTCGTATTTCAGCAATTTGACGTTTTGTGCTTCTTTTGACAAGCTTCTCTGTGGCTCTCTAGCCTGACTGACTTTTTATTAGCTCAGATCATTCTTTATATAAAAAGATTGTCATTGTTTTACAATCGTTAACAATTTTAACTGGTGCAATTTCCCAGCTCCAAAAATCAAGTCCACTTCTGGGAGTTCCAATGGTTTTGATAAACCTATCAATTTAGTGGCTTGCAGTTATCTTTGATTAAATATGTAAGCGCAGTCAACGGGATCAAACTTTAAACATTTTGATTTTAGTGTTTCCCATTTTAAACAAAAAAATTTCCTGTGACTAACAAAAAATTATTTTTTCATTTTCTTCTTTCCTTAAAAATTAGTAAACGCCAATAAAAAGAAGCATGTCACACCTTAACCAAATCCTGGAGGCAGCATCCCACAAGAAAACAGCTGTACGGTCACCTACATTTGATCACACAAACCATCCAGGTGAGGCACATAAGACATGTCGGACACTGTTGGAGAAGCATGGACGAACACATATGCGACGTTGATTTGAGGACACCTACTCATGGACACACCATGGCAATGCCCGACAGGGACATCTGGCGAGAGAAAGTCATGGAAATCAGTGTTAACAGTTCGACCTGATGATGATTAAAACTAACATTTTTCGGATAAACAGTGATAGGATTATTTTCCTATGCGCATAACAATTCTGCCGAGGATCAATGTCTAGAAACTGTTCACTACTCATCTCCTTGCTTTGATTTTAAATAAGGATGGCTTTGGCTTTCAATAACCCACGATGTTTGATGCCATTAAACAAAGAATCCAAACCAAATCAAACTTTTCAATACCTAGAACAATATTTTACTACTCAGTGTGAGGAACCTCTTATCCATGTGTGGGATCACTATATTTCCTTTAAACATTATTTGCACTCTCGTTGTGGCTTAGACTATGCTGAAAATATCATTCGCAGTGTGTTAGGACCTTCCTACCATAAAAGGGGGAGTTCTGAGTATAGCGCTAAACCATGTGTATGGATTACTCATTAATTGCAATTAATTCAAGTTCCACTCTGAATGGTAGTTCTTGTTAGAGTACCATATATTGGGCCAAATAGAGATGTTTAAAATTATTCGTATTTGATACGACAGCGTGTAAAAATCAAGAAGTATAACTCTTAGGAAATAATTGTACACAAATGTAAATAGGAACATAAATGCTATTTCCTAACAGCTAGACATAACATAACTGCAGACTTTTTTTACCTGAACGATGTGATATTTCAAATTTATATATTCACATCAAAACTCATTCTATTCAAATAAAGATGGCATGGGTGTTTACGAAGTGATTTCCCAGTGTAAGTAAGTGAAACATTCGAGATCCACAGCCAGCTGCATACGGTAGGATTGCAGTGGTGGTAGATCCACTGTAAGCGACTTAAAGTAGGTCGTGAGTTAATAATACTACTGAATTACTAACTTATGCAAATGTCTATTCTACACATAGTCAAGTTATATGATGCTACTATGTTTTCTGCCTATATACGAGGGTCCGCTCAAAAGTTAGTAGGCTCACCAAGATATTTTCATGGAACCTGATTAAATGCAGTTTATTTTTCAACATAGTACTTCTTTGCGGTCCACATACTTTTTACATCGAGTTTTATGCTTGGTAACATTTGTCAAATTGCAGGTATGTTATCATATGAACTTTGCTTCTAATAAACTGTTCAGCCCACCTACACATGCATATGATTAGATGAATCTTTTAATGGAGAATCCTCGTAGCGTAATGGCTAACGTGCTCGACTGACATCATAGCAAATGAGTTCGAATCACAGACGTTTATTTTCGGATTAATACCCTTGGGGAGTAAATGAACTTCCTTAATTTCCACCAATGCGCCAGCTAGTATCACTACCATTTTTCTACAAAGATGGCTTTGGCATTTAAAAAACCCAGAAGATTGATATGCCATTAAATAAAGAAAACAAACAAAACAAAACCAAGCTTCTTAATATGCAGAAGTACAATGGTTAACAAACTAAGCCAATGAATTCAGTTATTCAGGGATTCCAACGTAAAATTACTATTTTTGTAAGCTAAACTTAATAAATGACTACTACATTTCATTCTGTTAGCTGATTATGGACATATGTTAAATCTTATATATTTATTTAACCAATCCTCCACATAAGCAGGGTGAGGCACACGTCAATTATATTAATATATATGAACCTCCTTATCCTTCAGCAATGGGCTAGATCTTATCACTACCATTTTTCATATCTTTATTTACGCAACACCTCCACATGAACAGTGTGTGGTCCACGGTCATTTTCAAGCATAGTTTAACACGTTTGAATTCAGAGTTTTACTTCTGATAAGGTTAAAGAACCTAGTCTGCCTTACCATTTAGTCATAGCTCAAGGGAAAAAAGATTTAAACCTTTCACAAGTATATTAGCGCTATGTGAAATGCAAACAAACTATTCACGTATTTGAACTCGGGACATTGTTATTATAACGTATAAAATCAAAACAACATAAAACAGTTCACAATGGTTGGCTGATTGATTGGCTGGATGGTTGGATTTTATGACTTGTCAACCCTTGTGTTATTTTATGCAGAAGATGTTTTTGTTTCATTCCTTTTTTGCTGAGTACTGTTATTATTTGTGCAGGTTAAATTAAATACATTTAACCACCTTAACTTCTAAAAAATGACATATGCAGAGGTTTATATGTATCATTCTTGTAATATCTGTTTTATTGAAAATATCATCATCGTCATCATCATCATCATCATCATCATCATCATCAGGTCACACTGACAGCACCGATTCCCATTGCGCCTACTCGCAACCTGGTTGTATCGGTTATCGTCCCTGGCAGCTCTTCTGCACGGAATCCGGAATCTGCACAGAGCTGATTGATGTGAGTTTTTGGTGTGTCTATGTGTAGATGTCCACAGGGGAACGTGACTGATGAGTTATTTCTGGATTATTCAGTCCAGCATGTATTGTTCGTCTTTATTGGAAAGACTGTGATAGATAAATGGCCGCACAGTTTGTTTTTTTTGCTGTTTCTAATATATATATATATATATATATATATATATATATATATGTATATATATATAATTCTGTCAATTGATGCAAAGATGATCATTAACTAGGCCTAAGCTTAGGAGAAGAACTACACAAGTGATTTTTAGGGGTGAAATCTTGTGTAAAATAAACCACACTTTTTGAATGAGTTGACAACTGAAGAAAGGTACATCACTGCATTCTACAAACACTCCTAAGGTTCTTCATTCAGATTTTCTCCCTGTCCTTGACTGGTTAATTTCGCATGTCTAAATCGCCTTATTTGCCATAATGTTTACCTATATCTGGAGAAACAAGTGACCGGTTCATGCCTTTCACGTGTTTACCCAAATCCTCCACCACGAACAGTATGAGGCACATTAACGTAGTTTGAATCTCTACTTTTCTTTCTTCTAGAATGATTGCCCAACTAAAACTGAAGAACCTAGTCTGCCCTATCATTCAGCCATAGTTAGGGGAAAGACGGATTTATGCCTCTCCCATGGGCATTAGCGCAATGTGTCTATGATTTAAACAAAGTTATTAACTTTCTAACTAATACCTTTGTGAAGGTTGAGGTTTTTTTAACGGCATATCAACACATTTCGGGGCACTTAATGCCCAACCAAGTCATTTTGATGAATGATTTGTTTAACTTAATGTGCATTAGCTTAGATATGACACACATGCCTCAGATTGCTTACAATACCTGCTATTTAGCGATCACCCAACGAAGTACTGAACAGGCTCAATGCTGCTTAACCGGTTACCTAGCGAGACCCGGTGCTTTTCAGCGTGACTTGACCGTACCTTAGGAAAAGCCTGAACACGGCCAGATATGGATTAAATATTTAAATTGTTATTTTAAACGAATGGCTTTGGTATAAAATATCCTAAGAAGGTTGATATGCAATTAAACAAAGAAACCAAACCAAAACGCTAAGTGCTCCTCCACAGCAAGCAATTAGAAAAATAGCATCGGAGCAAAGCAATTAGATCTCCACAGAGTATTAAAATAATGTAATATTATGCCAGACTAAACAAAAGATACGCACATACACAATGGAATTGGGATGCAGGCATGACTGCCCACACAAACACACAATCACGATCTTATAGGATCTGTTTTAAATTATCGCAAATTTATTGACAGGTTTTGCTTCTATAATTTGGAAAGGCTTCAAGCGCAGATCCTTCTGCCTTGCAAGCACTCAACGCAACCCATCGTGAACAACATCAATAAAACTGTTGTAAGTTAATCTGACAATAAAATGTCGTTTAGGCCACTTAATTTTCAGCTAAGTGTCTTGAAGTAATCACTTCAGAAGCAGGACGAGGATGATAAGAAATATTAAAATATTTCATGCCGAGCCAACATAGCTCTTAAATAAGTCTTCTCTTTGGCTAAGTACAGCATCACTGCTGCTGTCTGTCCACATTTTCCCTGGACGTGAGCCTTCAAAGCCAGGCATCGATTGGAAGTTAATATGAAATTTACACTCAAGTGATTTATAAAATGTTACTGAATCTGGATGCATGTGTATTGTAGGCTAGAGTTTATAATAATAATAATAATAATAATAATAATAATAATAATAATAATAAATGATGATGATGATGAGGAGGAGGAGGAGGGGGAGGGGGAGGAGGAAACCTGAAGAGACATGTCACTGAGACACCAGTGAAGGACCATCAGCTTATGCTGGTGTGAAAATCTAATAATAATAATAATAATAATAATAATAATTATAATTATAATAATAATAATAAAGGATGATGATTATGATGATGATGATTATGATGAAGATGATGATTACACTAAATTTCCTTTTCTTTCATATAGTGAACATAGTCCTGGAAACCTGAGGTGACTTGTAGACACTCAGACTCCAGTGAATGACCATCAGCTTATGCTGGTGTGAAAATCTAATAATAATAATAATAATAATAATAATAATAATAATAATAATGAACTCAGTCTGTCCTACTATAGTTGGTGGGAAGAAGGATAAGGAAATATGCCGTTATCAAGTACATTAGCGCTCAAAGTGTGTGTGAATATACGCCCGTATGCGCTTACGTATTTATGTGTTATTATATGAGTGAGCGTGCTTAAAATTTTACCAATCTTATTATATGCCTTTAATAAAAGAATGATTGACGGAATTCCCTTCCTAGACATTAGGTAACGTAAATTTTGTCGCATTTTTTCTTGGGACATTTATCTGACTTTTATTTCATGACTAATTAGAGAGATTTAATCAAGCTGACTGATTCCTTCATTGTGGAAGACAGAAACCCATCGACCATAAGATAATATTCTCCTGATTGCGAGGGGAAAATATATCCATATATAATTGATGTACAGTTGCCTGTCCGTAAAATCCTATAAAGATCTGAAAAGGTTGGCCGATTGATTGGGTGGATGGATTTTACGACATGTCAACACATTTTATGCCCAATAAGTTTTTGTTTTATTCACTGTTGTTGGGAATTGAAAGTTTTGAAACTCATTTGTATCTATTTAACCTATAGGTGGGATTTTAACATGTAATAATTTTGAGGTCAGTGTAATGGCAATGAAGGGGTACTCCACTCTCCACAAAACTCCAGAATTGGAAGTTCAACACTAGATACAGTTTAGCAGGATACCCAGAACCCTAACAACCCCAGGCACCGCCATCTACTACATATACGATAAAAATGATTGGGCGTTTGCCGTGAGAGCCAACCGGTCGGGACAATCATGTACGTGGCAGGGCTTGACGAGACCAGCCGATTGATCGGATGTGTCCTCTCCGATCGACCGTTTGGCCCAAATAAAGCCAAATTAGAGTGCTGCATATCACGAAGTGCTCCGCTATCAGAACTCCGTCCTTTAGCATCATGGGATCCTAACCAGGGCAATTAGGTGACTGCACTGGGAGGTATTAACCCTCCACAGAGGTGTAGTCGGCGTCTTCTACAGCCTCAGCCGACAGGGCGGGATCTGAAAAGGTGTTAAATTGACTAAGCATAAGTAAAACAAATGACATATTCAGTGCCAAGAATCTGTCTATGTGTGCGTATACATGAGGGTGTGTGTATGTATGTATGTATGTATGTAAGTGAAAAATATCAAATATGTCCTTGATAAAATTCAAGAAACAAAGAATATTTATACAGAAACGCACTCACCCAAACACACACACACATATGCACACATTCACACATATATTAAGATATATATATATATATATATATATATATATATATATATATATATATATATATATATGACACTTAATTTGAAAATTGCATATGCGAGTTAGAGTTAGGTACCCAGTGTCGTTGACTTGTATTCGCGACTTTAGGACTCCTGGACTTATACTAAGTCCTGACTTAGAAAATTCCAAGGCGCCGGCAACATTGCACATGCCTGAGACCATACATTTACATGCGTAAATGTGCGAACTTGTTGACGCCCACATTCAGTCTGTAGACATGAGCGGACGAGCCCTCATTTACTAAAGACCGACCACACCGGCAGCAGCATGTTTGGTGAACTTACCAATCCAGGACCAAGACAAGGAAAAGTCTCATAAAACCATCGTTGCTTTGCGGCTTTACCTTATTCCAAGAAAAGGCTAAGGGAGTAAACCCCGAAAACAAATCCGGAGCCGGAGTCCCTAAGGTGTGTGGTGCTGAATCTCAGTACCCCCCATCAACTCCTGCGACACCGCTGTTGCCAAACCGCATTGGTTCCTACCTTTCCTTTGGATCACAACGGCTGTGTGTAGAGGGATGATCTGCTGCTTGGGCGACAGCTCAACCTCCATAAAAAACCTGCCTAGGCAACGTAGTTTTCCCACTACAAAAACGATACCCATGCCGCAAGAGGAAACTGGACAATTTCCACCACAGATGTCTACGCCGCATCATATGCATACGTTGGCAGGACAAAGTGCCAACCACAAAAGTGCTGGAATGAGCAAACAGGAATAACATGCCCGCCACCATCTGCGAGAGAGACGCCTACTTTGGCTTGGTCACCTCAGGAGGATGGACAAAGGCTGCATCTCCGAAAACCTAATGTACGGCGAATTGGAAGACGGCACCTGACCAACAGGGAGACCTCGCTTGCACTTTGAAGATGCCTGCAAAAGGAAAATAAAGACATGCCACATTGGCTCCAACACATGGGAGGCTTGTGTAGATGACCGTGCGACCTGGCGACTCCTTGTCAAACAAGGAACGAAAGGGAGTGAAAAAAGAGCAACTCCATCAGGCATCACTGTTTGCTTGCAGTCACTGCACCAGAGGTGCCATTCAAGAAGTGGACTGTTCAGCCACTCACACAGCGGCAGAAAAAAAGTGGACACTGCACCATCGTCTTTAGTAGACGGAAGGATGCCAATGAAAACGCACACATATACATACAAAACACACACACACACATATATATATATATATATATATATATATATATATATATATATATATATATTTGTATATGTATAAGTATTAACTTACCGGTGGGTATAAGAACGATCGTTGGAAGCGCACAATTTCCAGAGGTTAAGGTTGAGAAAAAACAAATACAAAGTGCTCAATACAATGTAGAGCATAAATTTATTTTAAGAATGGAAATGAGTAACCTACTCGAGTTTCATTGACAGATTCTTCAGGGTTACTTTTAAATTAATCGAGTTTACGATTAATCTTAGGTGTTTATAAATCGTGTTTATAACACCTAAGATTAATCGTAAACTCGATTAATTTAAACGTAACCCTGAAGAATCTATCGATGAAACTCGAGTAGGTTACTCATTTCCATTCTTAAAATAAGTATATATATATATATATATATGTGTGTGTGTGTGTGTGTGTGTGTGTTGGGGTAGTGAATACTGTTTATTGTAATTGTTGGAAATGGGAAAAACATTGTTGTGCAGTTGTTTATATATATATATATATATATATATATATATATATATATATATATATATATATATATGTATGTGTGTGTGTGTGTGTGTGTGTGTGTGTGTGAGTGTGTGTGTGTGTGTTATTCGTATGTGGCAATAAAACAACGTTTCCCCAGGTTACATTACTGTGCGTTTCTATAAGATTAAGAGAGTAAAGCACGGGAATGCATCTGTATCGCCAGCAAGAATTGGAATCAGTAAGGAAGTAATGGCTTGCAAGAATAGCCTGCTAACCTTTGCTCCAGGAAGCGGTAACCCTAAATGTGTGTGTATTTCTTTAAGTATATTAAAGCTGTTTTCGATCTAAAAACCGAATGAAAATTTACCCATACCTGAAACCTAATTCATAAGAATCATTTTTCTTTGCAGTTTCGCTCGGAGAAGAGAAATCCGAAGAGAGGAGCTCTTTTGCATCGATGTCTGTATCCCTAAAAGACATAAATTCAATCAATGCAACTTCCCTCTTCGTTTATCCTTTGAACATTCCTTCTACGCATGGGTCGTATACTCTTTACATTTAGCGCCCCTGGGACGTGGGTAATGCATAGAATAAAAACGGAATATAATGATTTTTATCACAACGTTTTAGGTCGATACAATCGTCGACCTTCAAATTATCCACGGTGAATTCAGAATAAATGTACAGCTTTCGAGGAATGGAGACCTTGCATCGTATATATCAGAACATCCTAAAACATGGAAGACAATTTTATTACGTTAATTTTCATTATGGTTTAGTTTCTTGGCTTAATGGTATATCAATCCTCATGGATTATTTAATGTCAAAACCATCCTTGCAGAGGAACAGTAGTTGTACTATTTAACCCATATGTGGGGGGATATGGTGATTTCCTGAGGTTATTAGTCCGAATGTGAACGTAATAAAGCCACTGGATTTCAAATTCGTTCATTACCACGTCGGTGGTCAGCACTTTATCCACTAGGCTACTGGTACTCCATATTTTACCTTATGTGATTTGTTTACAAATGTATATATTAATGATGAGAGCATCCCCGTTTTAAAATGGTTAACAAGCTATATTAGCAGAAATTTGTTAGTGACTTTGATTCTCATTCAATGCACAATAATTCAGGCCGAGATTAGTAAATAATTATATTATTGACAATCACCAGGACAACGCACATATATATATATACACTCACACATGCAAACGCATATACACAAGAACAGACCTACACGTATCGAAAGTATGTATTATGCACTAATTATATTAAAATGAAAGACTACTGTTTACCTCTATATCATATTTCAATTAAATGACAAAACGAAATGATTTGCACATGAATCATGGTATTTGCATATATATATATATATATATATATATATATATATATATATATAGCTACTCATTTATGGCTAATTCGAAGGTTGATTCTACCTTAAGAAATGTTGTATTGCTGGTTTTTGATGAAAGTTAGCGGACACAAAGACGAGATGAAGCGATGATTACAAGTTCACATGAAGAAAAAAGTAAAAGGTCAGACACGTGTTCACATAAAAATACTACTCACTTTATTATTGTGTTTCAACCTTCCTCTAGAAACGTCTCCTATCAGGAACATGCGTAGTGACATTTTAGAGTCGATGAAGGTATTGCTAAATCATAGTTCATCTTCAATGAAGGGTGTCGGTTGTCCTTTGCCGGTTTAGCTGATTGACCTTTTAAAAATATCTCATTTTTCTTGGGATGGTTTCTCGCACATACCTGGAGATTTTCCATGGTTGACCCATTGTTGTTGGTCACATAGCCGGGCAGCAGGTTCATGGGTGATGGAAGGCTCTCAGTACTTTACAGAAAGCATATCGTAGTACGGTCCTGCCATGACAAGCATTTTTCGAATCTAAATTCAAACAGCGTAATACCGAGGCAACGAATTGGTTGCTATCAATATTAAAACTCTTATCTACGCAAATGTAAATATTTACTATGAAAGATTTTCTAACCTCTAGGCATAAAATAACCATCAACAGGTTGACATGATGTTAAAATCAATCAATAGCTGTCAATAACTGATATATTGGTTCTTAAAACATCGCAAATTTAACTCCTTCAAACGATATAATTGTGTTTAAGTGGTTTCTCATCAATTATGAACGATAAGAAATAATATAATCCTCGTATCTTTGGCTGAGAATATATTTTTTGATAAAATTATGTTGCCGCGTACTAATTTAAGAGTGATATGTATGCCATTATATATAGCAGTGCTAGGTATGAAATTAAACATCATCCGGTGGTGAGGCTCCTTTTCTGTAACTCTACGGAAGTGTGAGTAGTTCTTTGTTGACATAATTCCCAGAACATCTATCGCACATTTGTTGTATCAGTGCTATGTGAAATGCAAAACAGCCTTACTGATAATTAGACCTATGTTCGCCGATTCTATTCCCTACGACGATAACCATTATGCCCTGAATTTATTATGATTTTTTTTATGAAACCGTATACGAGCTTGAACGAAATCTGACTTTAGATAATAATTGAGATGATTTATTGTAGCACACAACTCAACACAAACTATACAACGAATGACCCACTATAACAAGTGATATTAAGGATAACTAGATCTATTTATTGATTCATTTTAATGACATGTCAATTCGTCTAGGGTAATTTTGTGCCTAGAATTTGATAAATTGCGTGAAGGGCCGGTTTATCTCAGTCGGTAGAGCGTCTGACTAGGAACTACAAGGTTCCTAGTTCGATACCGACCACTAGCCAACCAAGCGTATGAGTAACACAGGATCTGTCCGGTAAAGTGAGGAGCTGATGGTAGGTGTGACGCTCCAAATCAGATGCTAAAATTATCTCCTGGGTCTAGCGCTAGCAAAAAGGGGATAGACTTCCTCGCTGTCTGGCTGATACGGACATTAGGCCGGCCCGCCGACTTTACTTACTTATATATTCATATGTACATTTTCGTGTCGTTGTGTCATAATATTTTTTACACGGTCTTGCCGAATATATTTTTTCCCTTAAAAACGACTTTTTAAAACTTTTTGAAAAAAAAAGAGAATGTTTGTATATAAAAAGTAAGAGACTCTAAAACAGCGAAGTCTAAGAAAATTACCGGTAAAAGAATACATTGAAAACAAAGAAAATGCGTATACTATATACAATAATTAATTAAGATAAAAATTAATTGGAATAAAGCAAATTGGGATGATTTACATTCAATTTAACTAATATATATGTATATATATGTATATATATATATATATATATGTGTGTGTGTGTGTGTGTGTGTGTGTGTTACCAAAACCGGCTCTAAAAGTATGTATTCAGCACGTTTCTGTATGCATCATCCTGACCCTGGGGTGCTTACACACACACACACATACACACACACACACACACACACACATATATATATATATATATATATATATATATATATATATATATATATATATATATATATATATATGTGTGGGTGTGTAGAAATAAAAAAAATAAAAGAATGTCTAATACTTTCATATCTCCTGTTTAAAAGAATGCCAGCCCTTTTTAGACAACATTTCATCCATCCTGATGAATGTTTTATGATAAGACGCCGTATTCACCATCTCCAAATAAATGTATATTCGCAATTAATTTTTTTCTTATATATATATATATATATATATAATATATATATATATAGAGAGAGAGAGAGAGAGAGAGAGAGAGAGAGAGAGAAGAGAGAGAGATAGCTAGTGAATATATGGAGACATACATACTTTTTCTCCAAGTGCTATTTGACCTAAAAAAGAAAAAGAAATAAAGGGAAAAAATATATCATAGCTCATAGCGTATTGTTCATGACGGCTAAAGTAGCTATATTTTTTTCATCATGAATGGCACTATTTTACAATTATCTGAGCGCGAATTCGTCTTCCAGGTATAACCGGTTGGAGTTCATGAAAGAATACAAGTTGATAATGTTCTTGAGGGAAATGCAAATATTCCATCAGGGACAGTTTCCAGTATTCATAAAAACTACAGAATTCTAATACGGATTTTAAAAAAAAGACAAGTATTTCCTTTTGGAAATTCTTATTTTAGCTGCCATCCCTCAGGCGCATCAACTCTAGTCTATATACTCGCGATCTCTGCCATTTTAGCGTGGTCCTACAGCAGGGTTTTGTATATTTCAATATTTTTTCTACCACAAACCATATGAAAAGGAAATAGTTTTAAAACTTGTAAGTTCTCAAATAGCTAACGTTTGTGATTGATATTCATACAATTCTGTCTGTATATACGAGTCTCAAATAATAATTAAGGATTACGGTCAAGTTCCGCTGAAAGCAGATGTTACCACAAGTTCAGTGAAGTTAACAACGACGAGCCTGTTCAATACTTAAGCAACAGCGGGTATTATAAGCAAACTGAGTCATTTTTTTATCAACAGGACTAGAAAGTAAAACGACACGAAAGAGCGTTGATATACCGTAAAACAAAACAACCAATAAATAAGTGGAAATTATATGAAAAAGCAAAAAAAAAAATTTCAGATTTTTTTCCGTTAATGTAAACTATTCATTCTTTGGAATTGGCTTATTACAAAAAATGTAATCCACCCCAAAATATTTACTTTGAGCCTATTCAAAATGATGAAAATCAAACAGTAATTCAGGCTTGAACAGAAATCTGTCATTAAATTCCTGATTGCTTAAATTTGTAAACCATTTTCAGGAAAATGTGTGCATATATATATATATATATATATATATATATATATATATATATATATGTGTGTGTGTGTGTGTGTGTGTGTGTGTGTTAAAGTTAAACTCTAACTGATGGTGAGGTTCCAGTTCTGGAGGTCTGGGGAATGTGGAATACCCAATCATTACCATTGATCCTAGGTCCATTCTGACCCGGAGTGGTAGTATTTGTTAGGATCTCATATATCAGTTGAATAGAAAATTTATTTACAAAAAAAAAAATTTCCTTTAAACTATCGCTAAGAATCTTTTAAAACTTTGCCGACAGTAAATAACCCACTGTGGTTGATATGTCGTAAAATAAAACAAAACCAAAACCAAACTTCAGAATGGAATTGTTAGTAGGCAGATCCACATGAAGTTCTAGTGCGAAAGCAAGATGCATGCAGACAACTGCTTGTTTTATAAAAATCTAACAAAAACCGGATGCGTTGTTGTAAAGGAGACTGCCATTTTGGATTTCACTGCACACTACGAATAATCTGCTAGTGAGAAAGTAAATATATTGAGTCAAAAGATGTGATGTAACCATATCTATAAACAAATCCCAATAAGTGTGTATGTCATGACTACTTGAAATCTAGGAATGTAATTGTGTATATATATATATATATATATATATATATATATATATATATATATATATATATATAATATATATATATATATATATATATATATATATATATATATATATATATATATATATATATATATTCTAAGACAACTATAAAAAGGGTGCCTTGATTAAGACACTAAACCGAATATGATATTTGTGTTCTGCTCCTGGATATCTGGAGAGGATGGAGTACCTCTCTATTTTCATTACTCCCAGGCCCACTTTGACCCGGAGTTTGTAGTATCTCTCTTCTTCCCGTTTTCGGATCAAATTGATCTGTTTGAAAATTACTCCTATTGGATAGGAACGGGTGAAAATAAAAACACCCAAGTAACTGCTACACAGAAATTGTAAATAAAAACGCGATTCTTAAATCTCAAGGCATAAAGTAACTTTAGACGTGTTGACATGTCGTTAAAATCTATCAATCAATCAAAATAATCACATTTATTTCATATTGTTTTTAATGCCCTATTAAAAGATTATTTTTCAGCACGATTCCTAGTATAAGTTATGTATTTTTCTTTACGATGCACAGGACTCACTTTATTTTATGCGAATACACAGAAGCCATTATTTTATATTACTGACTATCAATCTTATTAAGTTGTAATTGAAAGCATTTGACTATTTGGCTATTGATAATTAACAGGCTTTGCTTGGTGTGGCACAGACCCAAACAGAGAGAAAGAGAGGAAAGCGTGTTTAGCAATGATTCTAACCCACAAAAATTACTCATTTGAACTATTTCAAAATCAGCACTGTAACTGAGATGGAACATTGACCACTGGCACCAGTTGAAAAATACACAGATACACGCATCACTAAACAGAGCCATATTGGTTTACCATAAAATATATTAAATTTTTTGCTACACTAGAAACTGTTCATGACCGTACGTACAATATCATGAATGCAATAAAATGTGCAAATTTTTATGCTACAATAAAAAAGCGAAAGATTTAGGATGAAATGACAAAATACCAGAATACTTGACGCCATGACCGCATTTCTAATAAAATAAAAAATGATATTAATAGTGAACATAATAATATAAGAAAAAAATAAAATCAACATTTTGCTGAAGGTTAAAAAAAAATAATATAAGAAAAATCATATCCACAAAAATCAAAGAAGAACTTATGAGAAAACTCATGTGATTCGATTGAGAGAAAATATAAAATACAAAAAGACTATCCCCCGAATGAAAAGAATTAGACATGTTTACCCAACAACACCAAAAAAAAAAAAAGATAAACATAATTTCTTAAAGTATCCGATAGCAAATTAATACGAACCAACAATGTCAAAGTAAAGTTTATCAAAATCCCGAAAAAAATGTCGTCTTAGTGAAGAAAGACAGGATATAGTAAAATACATCAAAAGCGAACGCCAAAAGCTGTCGCAAAAATGCAGATACGACCGAGTAGAGAGTGATGCACTGGGTATTGAATACGACGTGTGATCAAAAGTCATTGGTACTGTAGTTAATGTTTTGAGATATGATTTCAATATAAATATTTAAAATCCTAATGAACTTTTGAGTTCAAAGGAACAACTGATACAATAAATAGAGTCTGCATTTTAGGTGCGTGATGTAAAGGTTATCGGAGGAGGAAATGCAGACGGTAAACCCAGTTAAAATTGATGCTTGAATTTCAGATTGCGCTAATCTCACTGGGAAACATATACATCCAACATTCCTCCCTCCAGCTATGAGTAAATAATAAATGCATTTATTTTGTACAGTATTGAACAAAAACAGCTAATATAAAAAATGTTATTAAGACAACTGATAATAAGTTAGGACAATTTCTGACCACTTAATATTTGGTATGGTATCCATTAGCAAAGGACTAATCACAAGTTAAGACAATTTCTGACCACTTAATATTTGGTATGTTATCCATTAGCAAAGGACTAATCACAAGTTGGGACAATTATAATGGAAATGATAGAATGAGCTCTTTTAGCTTGGCTAGGTTATCACTCTAGCGAAAAGGGAAACTCTGATTTCAAACCAGTTAAATTTCGCTTTAAAATGACCATGTGTCACACCCTACTCGTGCAGAGGGTGTGAGCCAATGTGTAAACAACGTTTAGAGACGTCAGAGATAATTAACAAATAGCTAGTGTCGATACTTTATGAAAAGCATTTTTAAAGAATTAAAACACAGGATTGTGCAAGTGAGTCAAACTTTACATTTTCCAGTCCGAGATTTGCGTGACATTTGTTGTTTTCAAATCTCAAAATACATCTCAAATACAAGATATGAGGGCATACAAAAATACAAGGGAGCAGCTTCATGTTATATCGCTTGAAGTTTTTATTTGGTATTTGACTTGTAGATGGTACCCTACTACATTGGAGTGGACTTGGGAGTAATGGCAAGGATAAGGTAGCCAACACTCCACACACTTCCACAACTGGAGCGTCACTATCAGATGTAGTTTAATGTCATACCAAAGGCATCTCTTGTTTTTAGTGGCGAGTATTATATTTCTGCAGAGGTTACACTCAGTGCATTACAAGCGACACAAACAGGACTGAAGCATTTGACACCCACTCCCTTATTGAAGCATAAAATTTAAGCACACAATTTCTAACGAATTCATAAAATCGAGGACACGATTAGGACTGAGTAAGTAAAATAGGCGGAATGGCCTATTGTAAGTATCAGCCAGCAGCGAGTCTATGCCCTTTTCAATAGCGCTAGACCAGGGAGATTGTTTTTGCATCAGAGTAGAGCGCAATATCTACCATCAGTTCCTCACTTTACCGCACAGGTCTAAGCTGTGTTATTCATACGCTTAGTTGGCGATCGAATTCGGAAAATTGTGTTCACTAGGCGAATGATCTTCCAACTGAGATACTTTATTCAATCACGTTTAAATAACAGGGAATTTCAAAAACCAGACAATTTTTAAACGGGGGCGTGCGCAAGAGTTTTAAAAAGTCTAAAATTAACATTTGATGGCAAGGAAAAGTGTAAAGTCACTATTTGAAATAAGTCAATATTAAACAGTGATTTACACGAGTCTACATAAAGGCATTTGTCGCATCAGTAAGACAATTAAATGTACATGTTAATTAAGAATATTTAAATGAGGAAGGGTGATAATAATGTATTCTGTTTTCGTAACCACATCAGAAAAAAAATTTGTTTTATTATTAAATAAATCAAATATAAAAAAATTTTAATGCAGGATTTTCACTATGAAATAATCACTAATCATCGCTGGCAGCCAATATAATGCAAAAAGTGTTTAGTTAGCTATACAAACCATTTCTCTTTCTCACGCTCAGACACCTACCCATCTCTCTCTTTCTCTAACGCTTTCTCTTTCTCTCCCTTTCTCTCTCTTCTCTCTCTCTCTCTCTCTCTCTATATATATATATATATATATATATATATATATATATATATATATATATATATCAGAGTAATATATGTAAATATACATGGGATGAAAAGTTACGTATTATTGCAATTGTATCATCAAATCATTGTACGGATGTTGTAGAGACAATGAGGTGAAATTAACTGCCTTGAATATCTTAAGGAAGAATCATGAAGAATAACAATCAAAAGATATAAAACATAATTATGAAGAATTTTGTTCAATTCTAACCATCACCTACTTTTTTTTCCAGACGTACACTCATGACCAAACACCCACGCACATACGCA